>MU400399.1:0-451969 GCA_022578955.1 Hypoxylon sp. FL1857
CACCCCCCCCCCCCGCCCCGCCCCCCCCCCCCCCCCCCCCCCCCCCCCCCCCCCCCCCCCCCCCCCCCCCCCCCCCCCATGATTCGGTGAATTCAGCCGATATCATAACATTCTGCATAACAACTTTTGATAAGGTTGCGGGCACACATAGATACCTAATGTATCGCTCTTCTGTCGAGAGTATGCCCATCCATGGATGGGACACTACCTACCTATTTATACAGCCTCGCCCTGCTCGTTCGCATCAGTTTGGGCACATTGCCCTTCGTCTTACTGCCCAACCAGAAGTCGTCTGTCAAGCCAACCAAACTCCATACGCTTTCTTCCCAACTCGCCCGCGAACTGCGATACAAGCGAGTACATTGACTTCTACTAAATTCATTGGACAAAAATGGTGCGTATATCTAAATATCTACGGGACTAAGCCCTGAATCTTCGGTGTCATCACAAGTAGTGGTTCTGATAAACGGCCTAGGACCCAAATGCCGAGTCCTCAACTGGTGGAGGGGGAAATGGTGGCAGTGGAGGCAGCGGGGGAGGCTCAGGAGGGACCAGCGGTGGGAGCAGCAACAGCGACAGTGGCAGCAGTACAAATTCCAAGTGAATGGAAGAAGGCTTTGAGCAAAATGAGGGGTAGAGAATACGCCATGGAATTCCTTGCCCATTGGACATCTCCAGCCTTCTAGTTACCTTTACCTACCACCTACAGCCCACCTACAGGCACCTAAATAGGTACCTTAGTAGGGAACGAAATCACGCTCGCCCGAAAGACGCCCAATACAGCAGCTGCCTAACTCAGGCTTACGAATCCCCTGGGTACCTAGATACGTTCATCATATCATGATATATTGTCGCCAGTGTTGTTTCGCTCTTCTTGTCTTGGGTGCCAACGCAAATGTCTTGTTGGCTACTTGGGTATTTACATCTAAAGAAAGTATGTAGTTGAAGTATACATGTCACGGTCCACCCTTGCATCCAATCTCTTCCGATCTTTGGGATGCGGCTCAACAGGAAAGCTCCACTCTTGGGTTAGCATGGGTCTGAAAATCCGACATGTAAGGGGAAGATGCCCAAAAAAATAAGGGGCGGTAAGCAGCCCGCGACCCGGCTGGGCTAACAAAAGAAACCCGGCGAAGGAGAATAGCGGGATATTGTGAAAGCGAAGATAGTGCTATAGGATGAATGACTACCCCGCATCCACCCCTTTAACTCGATATATACTTGGTTACCTAATACATGCAAAAACAGCCCCGCTACTATGCTAAGCCGAGTATGATAAATTACAGGTACCTAAGGTAGGTACCTAACAAATTTGCTTTTTCAAGATACAAAATGCCGAATATTATGTGACCATACAATCCAAACCCATGATCCCAAGTAGAACCCAATAAGATGCTTCATCACGTTAGCCCTCGCTCTCAATGGACATGCCGTCCCGCCTTGACCGGTTTGATGATCCCTTCTCTGGCCGTGGACGACACGAGATCCTGCAGCATAAAGTCGCATCCGCGTCCTGCTACTATATCTACAGACCATGGCACCGCCTGAGGTTTCATGGTGGCGTCCGAATCCGTGGTCTCCATAGCCATTTCGCCCAGCGTGATGGCGAAGTCGGGCAGACCCGCCACCGATGCTAACCTTCCGGGCGAAACCTGTCCTGGAATTGTCGCCGTCAATCGATCCAAGGCACCTTGGGCCGCCTCGCATGCGCTACTGCTACTATTGGTGGTGTGGTTACCACAGAGGAGAGTCACGTTGAGTTGAGCGGCATTAACCGCAAACTGTGAAGCCAGATTCAAGAACTGCGCCAAGTAGATGTTGGCTCCGTCATTGGCGATATTGGGTTTATAGCCCATGCTCTGCAAATTGTCATCCGGTGAGGCGAAGTACAGGAATATCGCGTCGGAGCAAGATTCGTTATTGGGACGGAGGAATTCTTCGGATACCCACTGTCGCACGGTGTGAAGGTTCTCCAAAGCCTGCTCATGCATTTCAGGGGTGATGGAGTCGTTAGCCTGCAGCCATCCTTTGCGGATCCCAGGGACCATCGGCGGGAACTCTCCATCGTGTGTCTCCATCCAGGAACTAACGTAACCGCGCCCGAAGTCGTTCCATTGCTCGTATTGTGTGAGGTTGCTATACGTGTAGCTGACTGTCTCATACAACGGAGAGCCTGCCAGACGGGGAATACCGCTACTTGTACTGTTCCACAAGTCATCGAGTGAAAGCTCAGTGACATTGGCGTTGAGGTGCTTAGAAAGCGAACTCACAAAGTCTTGCACTTTGCCCCACCATACCGCGGTGTCGCCAGTAGCATCGGCGTAGGCATGGACTGTTCCTGCGTCGATGTAGATCTTCTTGGGCAAGGAAGGGTACTCCTTTGCGAAGCCCGAGTATAGAACCTTGTTCACATCAGACCATACCTCGGGATCTCGAACTAGCACCCCACAAGTATCCATTGCGCTGGAAAGGGGTAGCACTCCGGAGCTGATGTCAACAGCCCCCGTCGATGGACGGTTTCCCATGACGCCATTTCCAAGGGCTGGTCCTCGAATGCTGCCGCCGGTGTCGCTGCCCATACTAGCATCGAGCCAATCGTAACTAGCTACCGCTGCTCCTGAACCTCCTGAGCTATCACCAGGAGAGTTATATCCATCGCCTCTTGGGTTAAACGGCAGGACGTAATCTACGTGCTCGGGTACCTGAGTACCAGCATACGCAAATTCGGAGAGATGGTTCTTGCCGACCACTATGGCACCGGCATCGATCAACTTCTGTACGGGAAGAGCTGTTGCGTTCTTAACTGAGCTCATCTCGTATAAAGCACGGTTACCACCACTTGTCTTCAGGCCCTTCAAGTCGTACAAGTCCTTAACGGCAAGACGAAGTCCAGCCAAAGGTTTCTCGGGCGTACGAGTAAAGTACAGACGAGAAGGTATACCGATGGTTAAAGCTCCGGCAGACATCGATGCAGCCGCAAGGGGGTGATGAACACCATCTTCATCTTGATATGAGGACTATAATTCTCGTTAGGCAGTGCAAGGGTAGTTGAACGGGGTAATCTTACCTGAATGAATGCCTGACTAACATCGTTGACTAGCTTGTATGCTCGATAGACGTCACCCGTCCGGGTTTGCACAAAGTACGGTCCTAATGGCACATTCGAAATGCTTGATTTGTTCGAACAGCTATGGAAGACATCGCTGACAGGGTAATCGGGATGCAGGGAGCCTACGAGGCTTCCACTGAACTGGCTTCCCGGGGACTGTACAAAAACGGCTGGAAAGGTCAGTTGTTATCAGAGTAATGGATATGGAGACACTCACACTCGGTGAAATCGGGAGTCCACACGTCGTCGGTCGCATTATACGCCTCGAAGATACCCCTCAGGTCCTGTACGGTGACGTCGGTGTTCTTAAGTCTTACTACGGTTAATGGGAGGAACTCGTCTTGGGATTGAATGGATTCAGCATTCCAGGACTGGAAAGACCAAGATTTGGTCGGGGGGATAAAGTAAGAGTTTGCGCCAAGGTTGACCTGCTTCGAGACAGTTTGTGCACAACTCGCTAGGGATGCCAGCAAGATGACAATTGATGGACTTGAGAAGGACTTCATGTTGCCGGACCCCAGCATAGGTTGTTGATCCACCCAAAAGCGTGAAGTTGAGCATTCGATGATTATAAGGTACCTACAGACACCCGAGGCTTTATATGACAGGAGGCATTGAAAACAATGATCTACACTGAGCGCCCTACTTGGATGTAAGCTGCGGTGGCAGATGGCGTCAGAAAAAGTACCCCTTGTGCGATTAACACTGTGATGCACTATACAGGATTCCTCTGCTAGATGTACTGTGCGTTACAGTATTATCCGCACACGGGCACATTTTCTGACGCCATTCCGCGTGAGTAAGGCTGATGTTTATAGCTTATACAAAAGGGGCAGCCAAGGGCGAGCTGATGAGGCTCGGCAGAACTACCCGAGACCCGTAATAAACGGGCGCAGATTTGGTCCTGAACATCACAACATAGCCACACTGGTCAACTAGACCCTGTGTGGATATAATGCGTTGTCAACCGGAAGTCCTATATTCTATGCTGGCTTCTTCTATGTCCAAGGACAATGTCCCCACATCAGAGTGGCCTGATACGATGGATGGCTATATTTTAGATTATATTTGGCTACATGTGGTGTTATACAGCGAAATACAGAAAATAAGAGTTCGGCATGGCCACCCAACCATTGATCACCCATTAAATCTCCTCGGTCCTACGGAGGTTGTTCTCTAAGGTAGCTTTATATAGGTACTTTAGGCATATAGAGCAGTTAATGTAGCCCCTTGTAAGTAGGTACCTACCTACCTTTGTCAGGAAAAGTGTATAGTCCTATAGATAAGTCTTACATAGAATGAGAGTAGGTAGATGATGGATAATAATGATTCCTCCTTTCTAAGCTCACAGTTGTTACGCACCTCTTATACACACTTTGATCCCTTAGCCCCATTTTTATCCCCTGACAACCTCCTTGAAGACCGACATGGAATAGCTTTTGATTGAGTTGAGATCTTCTATAGACATTGAACTCTATTATGCTAGGAAGATCGCCCTCCATTAAGCGAACCACAATGACGTAACGCGTTGTATTGTCTATACCGACTGCGTAGCTATTCACGTGGACACGTTTAGTAGAAGAGTTGACGATCTCTAATTCTAAGATATATATTCTACAGCGCCCTTTTAAATCATAATCAAAACCCCCCAATCACCTATTAAGTTACTACGTAGAAAGAAAGACAATAAATACAGCTATCTTGACTCAAAGCATTGCAGCAGCGGCAGCAGCCAGAAAAGCGCCGCCTCCCAGTCCCATCCTTGCAGCTAATTCAGCAGCAGCGGCTTGCGAGGTTTCCGCAGTTGCTCCTCCAGAGCTGGTTTCAGAGCCTGTCCCAGAGCCTGATCCAGATCCAGAGTTCGACCCAGAGCCCGATGCAGTGGGCGCGGCACCAGAACCCGACGATCCTGATTGCCCAGGCGCAGGCGCCGCAGTAGTAGCGACGGCGCCTCCGTCGAGGCGAGTCACGAAGTTGGTGCCGCTGGCTTGGAGACTCGCGCTCGCGCTCGAGACCTGCGCATCGTAGTCGGGGCCGTCGGTGACGATGGTGGCGCAGCTCAGCGGTGTCTGGGTCCACGTGGTTGTCGTTGGGCCCTGGCAGATGGGCCAGCCTTCGCAGACGGATAGGAATGGAGGATCGACTTTGCCGCCAACGCAGCAGCCGCTACGACCGCTATCGACGAAATAGGCTCCGGGACAGTTTTTATAGTCCCTCTGTTAATAGTTAGAGCACGGAGGGAAGATTGACATTGGATCTCTTGTTAAATTAAAGGGGGCTACTGACCGCCTGAACGGGATCGTCGGCGAGGGCGATCGCGGCAAGAAGAGAGGTTAGGAGACTGCTGGTGAAGGAAGGCATGGTTGAATCGCTGAAAGTTGATGTGGAAGGCAAATTTCGATATTAATAATTATGGATTTTATCAGATTGTCGCTCTTTTTCGAATATCCAATGATGCTTTATGATATAGAAACCATCGAATTCCGAAGATCTTTGGAAATATCACCCTTATATACGTATCACGTCTCTAGGCAGGACTTACATGCAGCCCTCAATTTGGGGCGATCCTGCGATTCAGCTCACGGTGCTCGACGAATGGGTTCTCTTACCCCGGCCCCTGATTTATGTACGGCTGAGCCTGCAATGGGGCCATGCTCTACTGCTACCTTTCCTACAGGTAACCCACGTGGATCGCATCATTGAGACTTATTCAGGCATCCCATCTACATCATTGTGGGTCTTGAGGCTGAACGCTTCTCTGCCTCCAAGTATAAACCAACGTCATTGGCGAATGCCAATTTGCTAATTTCGAGTTGCTGCTTTATTAGTCCTATTTGCATGCCATGCTCTAATTTTATATAGTATCATAATCTCCCTGGTTCCGAGGACGCCTTAACCTAGCCGACGGGTCTAGGACTCAGTACCATGGGATCCCTAAACGGTTCGCGAAGGCCAAAAGTTTCCAGACGCGGTGTGACATTTTTGAGACACTTCCTCCCGTGTCCACATGATATCTGTAGCAAGATTGCCCTCCTATAGTAGATTCGACAAGTCTACAATCCTGTTGGATAAGTTGTCAGGAAGGTCATGTCAGAGTCAGGTGACTGAATGGTAATTCAAATGTATCACGTGATATCCCGCATTAGTCCCGCGGAGATCAAAACCTCAGCCCCGTTGCACCGCCTTACCTGATCCCCCACTTAATGCGTGGCTGAACGCACCCCTGTATTTTTGATATTGACATCTTAATTGGGACATCACATCGCCAAGGTACAGGGGCTTGGGTGCCTGGGTCCCCCTGCTAGCTCACTCCCCCCAGTCCCCCTAGCGTTTCCCGTCAAGTTCAACGCCGAAGCGCGGTCACTAATCTCCACTTCAACATTATCACGGCGACGAGATCTATTGTCACGATGAAGAACAATAGGGAGTTCTCTTTATTCTCAATTCATTCGTTTTATTCATCCAGGTAATTCACCTGTGCGCTACGAACCGAACTCCTTCCGCTCACTAAAACATGACGCGAGACTCTATTCTAGGATACAGACATAATCATGTTTTCGTAGGTACTCGTGCGGGGAGCTTTTGGCTTGCCAGCCACCTCAGCGTCGACCCGTGTCACGATGTCCTCCTTGATTCGCGTTTGGGAAGAAGCTTCTGCAATAGTTAATAGCGTTCACGTGCCAATTGTCTGCCACCCACTGAGCGTCAGCTCCGTTCATCCAGATGCGTCGGTTCGACCACAAGTCGCGATCCTTTTTAACCCGATGTAGCAGGGCATACCTAGTGGGCATGCCCCATGTCGAGTATCCCTTCGCCATACTGGCATGGACTGTCTTCCGTAGCACGTCAGTGAATCTCCGGGGGTCCGGCTTCTCCTGCAGACCCATTTCTTTCAGGAAGGCTGGGAAGTTGTTGATTGTGTGCAGGCGGCGAACCGTCTCGGATAGCTCCTGAGCTGCATTGCGGGGAGGGGCGCCGTGACGCTCAAATAGCTCGTCGCGAACCTGGGTTAAGGGTTTCTTGTGAGAGGGTCGCGCGGTGCGCCGGAATAGCTCCGAGAACATCAGAAGCCGATAAGAAGTTCGTGAGCCCTGGAATGTCTTATCGAGCCGGTAGGCGGATACTGGTTGTGTCTCCATGTAGGAAAGTTCCGGCATGTGGGCCCCTCTTCGGTCGAAGAGCCAAACGACGTTTCTTGTGATGGCTTCAATGATAATGGCCTTCATGAGCCCCTCGGTGACTTCGATATCTGATATCAATAAGGCAATAAGCAGATGTCCCAGGTTAGGACAGTCTTGCTTAGATTGCTTCCCGTTCATGAAGTTCTGCAGGAGAGAATTGGCATGCCTGACTAGGGAGGGATCCTCAGTGGCAAGGCAGACGAGGAGGTGGAAGAGGTGGAAGTACGAGTCGATGGCCTTTTCCGAGGCGTGGCGAAGATTGCTCTTCTGAAGCTCTTGGCTTTTCTCTTCGGCTACTTGATTGAGTCGAACGACGACGTCATTCATGAAGGTAAATAGCACCTGAGCTTCACCGAAAGCGCCAACATTTCTGAGATTCCTCACCATCTTACACAGGGAATCCTTGACGTCACCCTTGACTCGCCGCCAGTGTTGGTGCGAGATTGGTAAAGGAAGCCAGTGTTCAAATCGGATATTGTTGACTGATTGGCGATGCCCCCAATGCTCGAACGCATCATAAGAGAGGAGGTCAAACTCCGAAGCAATTTGGCCCCGGTTGATCGATACGCCCACCCCAAGCTTCACAGAACGGTAGTCCTGCTTGAGGCAAAAGCACTGGAGTTCACGTTGTCTCACAACGTCGAAGTCCCTGATGACACCGCTGAGCCTTGGCCAAGCGCGGGCGAAAGTGGTCATTTGCTCGAAGTCTAGGTTCTCGAGAATTAGTAAGAGCAATTCGTTGGGCAGGCGAGCGATTCCGCATGTCGACACATCCTTATGGTGGGCCTCGCGTGGAGTCTCGGGCTGGACATTGTATCGGATCGTTGGTGAAGGAAGTTGGGGATTGCGTGGTGGTGATCCGGTCTTGCCTTGAAGATCGGGCCAGTGCTCCGGGGCGCTAGCGACACGCGCATCATAATCGTAGCGTTCGCGTCTAGCGGGTTTGAGATATGCACGTTGGTTACCCCGGCCGAAATGACACGAGCGGCATACAAAGCCGTCGAGCAGCTTTTCATCGATGGCTCTATAAGAACTCAAATCCTCCTTGCCTCCGTACTCCTGATCGACGCTGCTACTGGAGAAGAAGCTGAGTAGCTGAATTGCTATGCCTTTGAGCGTGTACGCAGGGGTGTGGTCCTCCGTGCGACGTAGAATGGTGGCGCAAATGTAGTTACCAAGCACATTGGGGTGAACAACGCTCGTGTCCATCCTAATGCGTGGTGGGTCCAAGGGGTATGAAGATGGGAAAACTACTGTCATGTGTAGGTGTTTGTAGTTCTCGGGTGTGAGGACGAGACACGCACTTGACAGATCGTGGTCATAAGTATGCAAGATGATATTCGGATAAGGCTTCTCGACGAGCTCCTTGATGTCTTCGAGAAGCCGGCGTTGTCGAAAGGGTGCGCCGGCGTCATTTTCGGATGTTACTGAGGAAGAGTACGACATCTCGACGAGTCGATGCTTGCTTCCACACCGCGGTCACTAAGCGAAAATGGGTTGTGAATGAAGATGGTTGCTCTCGATATCGATGATACTCCTCTATGCCTACTAGAGTAGGTTGGATGTTGGATATCTTATTCTCTAGAGGATGTATCGTTGGGAGAGGTCAGTGGTGCTGATAACACTGGAGGAGAATGTAATGACAAGGAAGCGGGTGGATGTTAACTGTTTTATATGGTATGTTTCTCAGTTGAAGCCATAATGAACACCTCAGGGGTCAATTTGGCAACTTCCACGGCTGAGATTAGGAGGTACCTCAGGTAGGTCAGTACGGTACGGACAACAATGAAAAAAACTATAGGCATCAGTACACATTGCTAGGCATCTACAATTACAGGCAGGTACTTGCCTACCTTCTGTGGTACATTTCGGCTACTGACTCACTCCGGTCACTATAGTGGAGCCTACAACAGCCCTATCTTTCTGTTTTCAGCTCGCCGTGAGGTGGCCCCTGGGCTTGTGGCGGTGTAGTTTCCAGTTGATCTCCAGGTCCCAGGTACCACAAGTGCTGCCATTGGCGCTAACAAGATCCCGTGCGGCGGCTGGGGTGGGGCACCTAACTTGGTCTAATTAATGGGGCGACTTCCTTGGTTAAGGGTTGGTATGGAATAAACAATATTGGAACAACATCAAATCAGATGAATAATAACGGACGAGGCTCTTTCAATATATGAGTTAACTTAGGTACCTGGGTAGGTAGGCATGTTCGAACCGGCAACAGCGTCGGAAAAGTTTGTGGCTCCACAGAACAACATGGTTTGTCTTAGTACGGAGGTACGTACCGCGAAGGGGACGACAAAGACGTGCAACTGTGTAAACGTCCGACTATAATTGTATTTAACTTCACTGTCTACAACATTGTGAATTGGCTACCTACTTCTCTCTTTATCCAATTCTAAGCTTTCAGTTGACTTTACACTTCTGGTAAGCAGTCTATTTATCCAAATGCCTCTTCATACATAAAGCACGTGCATTTTGAATGCAGGAACATATTAGCGGGATGGTCCGCTATATTTCAGGGGTTATCCCCTATTCCGTTTTAATAGGCGCTGTCGCTGTTCTTGATATACCACTGTCATTTCTTAGAAGCAAACTCAGCTACCGTACTTGCAAACCACTCTCATGTACCTTCTAATTGGATATGGGCCTTTTCTATTAGTAACCTGTAACAATAGGTGGAACCCACTCAGCACTCCAGTAGAAGGGTTTCTCTGTGATTCTGGTGCGATGACCTGAACTTTAGGACCGAGTATCACATTAGTGAATCCAGCGTCATTGACATCCAGGTTGCCGCTTGATCCTAGCGGAGGTTCGAGAGCCTTCATTTCAACGTTTGATTGGAATCCCGTAGGGTCAGGATACAAAGCCCACTGAAACTCCAAACGACTGTTGTCTGTTGGGTTGTCAGGGTCAAATGTAAGACCTGCGTCAAATGTGTATGTCTCATTGCCATTCACCTGGACGATGACCGGATCCGGGCCCTGCTGACCATTGATATTTAAGACAGGCGGATGTCCAACTGCTGAAAAGTTCAGAGTTAGAGTCCATTGCATTCGGGCAGCGAAATCGTCTTGATATGCTGCGCGCCAGCGCCAGATGGATGCTTGAGGTGTTGAATAATGCTGTCCGTCGATTCCAACTACGTTCTCTACTGAATCAACAAATATATTCGTATCAATCCCGCTGGTCAAGTCGACTAGAGCCATTGGTCTGTTGTATCTACCGCCCCAAGTACCCCAATCGATCCTGTCGCGATAGCCAAGGCCATTCTGGACTAACCACAGAAAGCTAGGTGTATCGCCTTCCATGCCATACACCACCTGCGGGTATAGAGACCCCAAAGGCCCGAGTCGAATGTTAGCATCTAGCCACGGATTCTGAACCAGGCTCGAATTAACACAAGGGCACCCAGATAAGTTTATTCCGGTCCATGTTGCTAGCTGGTAAGTATTCCAAGCGTGGATGGACACGACGTAAAATAGGTCCGGGTATCGGGCCCGAATCCAAGGCCCAGTATCATCCTGGTCGGATATTGTGTATAACCTGATTCGCGACCTTAATTCGGCAGCTTCAGAAGGAGACATGGTATTTTCCATGTGAAGGAGCGCCTGCGCAAGTGTATTGGTTCCGCCCCAAGCCGTAACGAAAAGGGGATCCTCGGACTCATTTAGAGCGAGAATAATACGGTTTGCGCCTTCACTCAGGGGTTCATGTAACGCTGCTCTTCCATAAACCTGAAAGTACATTAATACGCGGATCCCCAACCCCTGCATAGATCAAAGTTCAAAGGCTCACAGAAGGTCCCGATGTTACCAAAGACAGTAACTCCCCCGCATTTTGGTATGACGCGTTTGGGTTGACGTGTTGGTTCAGATTCCCGACAACTTCTCCATATGCGTTAATGATCTTTCGCATTTCTTCTGGATGAGTCTCGTTCTGGAGCCACCAGGAAGTAGTTGCGCAGATCCCACGTGTGTCAAACTCGTTTGAATAAAGGAGGTACCGCACCAGAGACATTGAGTCGTCCGGCTCATTGAGGATATCGGACATTATGAACACTCGTGGTTTCCAGCGGAATGACTGCAGTTTGTTGAGGTCCGAGTCACTCTCATCGTTATAGTCGCCTGTGTAACCCCATGCTGCGCACAAAGTGAGATGGACTAGCACCACAAGGAGGAGGAAACCCGGATGGCCCATGTTCTGTAGTCTGATTAATGAGTAGCTTCGAGGCTATGTTTATACAGTCTAAAAGGTTTTTGTGTACCTCTGTTATGGCGAGATAAACGCATCTTAACAATTCTTATTCTGAATGGAAGGGTTAGGTACCTACCTAAGTACATTTATTCCTATATGTCTGAGGCGACTCACAACTCTTGAAGAGGCAGGTTTCCATCATTATTTCGAATGCCTGCCATTATTTACCCCGCAGGTTAATACTCTCCCCATATTTGATGCCGGTAATTACGAAAGCAGGTTGGCGGATTGGAGATGTTGGCATGTGGGACGAGACCTGGTCGTAAAATAGCTTTATTTTCGGGTTCGTATTTTTACGCGTATCTGGTGTATTGTGATTTGGCAGGTCTGATCGCCCCCCTGTGATGTCACATTAGCACAAAGACGGGAAACAGAATAGATCTTCAACCCGATGCTCACCGGCTCACTCGGGCTATCGGGTTATTGTTACTCGTGAATTCTAAGCATGGTTGGAGTTTCGCGTCGGGGTAGGTAGGTGCCTTATATATGAGAATTTTGTGACTTCAATCAAATCTGCGGCTTTGGCTTCACATGCGGCGATGTTAATTTCTACTATTTTGCGAAATATATATCGAGGAACAAGTTAATTGGAACCGATCTCCCCAAGCAAGGTTCCAGCACTCAAAGCTTAGTGGAAGTGCTAGTTAACGTGCCTGGGTTTTGTTCTATTATAACTCCCCCTTTTTACCATTATTGTCATTGAAACAACTGTATGTTACAAGGGCCTAGTATATTCCGCCAAACCACCCCAAAGAGCCATATACTAACTTGATATTCAAGGTCAATTGCCAGAAAATGGTGAAATCCAAAGTTCTCTTCCAGATTGCATGCTTATACGGCGGCACCTTTGCTTCGTCTCGACCCAGAGAGCATACGAGACAGCTCAGTAGTAATGATGGACTAGGCAGTTTCGTTAATCCCGCAGTGGTTGTGCGACCGCGATATAGATATTGGTATGGTCTTTCCATCTGGATTTTCAGCCTTATTGTATCGCTTATACCTGTCAAGGCTTCCGGACGCAAGTGTGGAACCTAAGTACGTGGCTGAGGATATCGCCGAATTGGGTGCTCGAGGAGCTGGGGGTATTCAATTTCTCAATTACTACAACTATGGTGGTTCGTCGGTAAGTTGTTTCCGGAAATCTGACCTGGGTCTCAACTAAGTCGTATTATAGGGGTCGGCGGCGACGGACTGGAACATCTATGGCTACGGCACGCCAGCCTACCGAGAGGTCTTAAAGGCTGCTTTACAGGCCCACAAAGATAATGGCCTAGTGATGGACTTTTCTATGGGCCCACAGTCTGGCCAAGGAGTTCCAGCAGAGCCTGATAACCCAGGCCTGGCCTGGGACTTGGTGAGGATAACTGACCCACACGCTTCCTTCAGGGAACTCATAAAGTTCTAGGTGTCATACAATGCCACGATACTCAATGGCATCTATTCTGGCCAATTACCTGGTTGGGGAAGAGGTGATCTCGTATCCGTTGTAACATTTGCAGTGTACAACGCCACGAACAAAACCGATAATCCGGGAGGTACCTTCGGGTCATACTTCCAACGTAACTATACGGAGTATGTTATTTCCGAAGAATCACTCACTGAAGTGACCAAATTGGTTCAGAAAGATGGATCTATTGTGGCGAATGTTGCGCCAGTCGATGGTGCTCAATACTATCTCCTATATGCATCCTATGCTCAACGATCTTACGCTAGAGCGTGTGTTGCGTCGAGCCCAAACCCCCAAAATATTCTTCAGAACGGCTCCTTAGCAGTGGATCATTTCTCGGAGACTGGAGCCAGGGTAACTACCAAGTTTCTCGAAGAGTATATCCTTATTGATGGCATCAAAGAGTTAATGATGGAAGTTGGGAATTATATCTGGGAAGATAGCGTAGAGATTCCCTCTTATACATATTGGACACCCGCACTTCCTCGACTCTTTGAGAATGAACACAATGTAAGTGCAAACATCATCCCCCTTTTTACATAATCCAGTGTTAGGTGACATATAGAGGAAAGTTGACATCTAATAGTATTTAATAACTAAATACCTACCGCTTCTCGCGGGGAATGAAGGATATATCTCAACACCTGGCGGTCCCGTTCAATTCATTACTGATAGCAGTGACACAGACGCCGGTGTCATAGCAGACTTCCGATCAACGTTATCAGCGGGATTATCAGACTATCTGCTCGATCTCACAAACTGGACACAGCAGTTCTTGGGGCTACAGTTCTCTCAGCAAGTTGGATACAATTTACCGGTTGACATGTTGCAGTTGATTCCCGATGTGGATGCCCCAGAGACAGAAACATTGGGGTTTAGCAACAGAATCGATGGGTATCGACAATTCTGCGGCCCCGCAAACCTAGCCGGGAAGTCGGTTATATCCATTGAGCTGGGAGCCGATATCATTCGTACCTATATTCAGACATGGGGCGATATACTGAGCGAGGCCAACCGTGCCTTTGTAGCTGGTGTCAATCAGATGAGCATTCATGGAGCAACCTATTCACATGAGTACGCCAATACCACCTGGCCCGGGTATACTTCCTTCCAATATCTCTTCTCTGGACAGCACTCTCGCCACCAGCCCGCATGGGATGTTGGCTACAAACAGGCAAACGACTACCTTGCCAGAGTACAGTTTGTGTTACAATCTGGAGCCCCAAAAGTGGATATTGTTTTCTGGGACAAGCAGACGGCCCAAAACTCCACGATCCCGTCGCTCTATCAGTCTGATGACTTGGTGCGGAAGGGTTACACGTATACCTATCTCTCGCCCGAGAACTTCGAAATTGATGCGGCTTACGTAGAAAACGGGGTTCTTGCGCCTTCAAGGCAGCAGCTAAAGGCGCTTATTATAAGAGAGAACGACACAATGACAACCAATGGCGTCAAGCATCTCGAAACATATGCCAATGCAGGCCTTCCAATCATTCTTTCAGGCGGGTTGCCATCTACCTACGCGAGTAGCGACAAGGATGCTATTCAGAGCGCCACAGAAACCATGAAGGAACTTCTAAACTTGGAAAACGTCCATCAAGTTCAAGCCGACATATTTTCGGACATCCTGGAAACCATTGGGATCAATCCCAGGACTCAGATTGACAGCAACGGCACCTGGTATACGATTTGGACTGAGTTTCCCAATTCGGACGTTCATGTCTTCATCTACAACGAGGGCAGCTATAGCACAGGAAATATAACTTTTGCAACCACAGGGGCGCCTTATCTCCTCAACCCTTGGACGGGTGATCAGACCCCTGTCGTCGAATACAGTTCAAATGATGGCAAAACCACAATTCCGTTTGCCTTGATGAGCAATGAGACGAGAATTGCGCACTTCTCCCAGTCAAGACCGAGCAAGGCAAACTTCCAAATTCTCCAGAGTCAAAAGCCTATGCTTGGGTGGGTCGTTGACGAGTCTTCTGGGGAAGTTTGGGCTAAAGTGACTTCTACGGATGGGTCAAAATCACTTACTCTGGCTTCTGGAAAGACCATCAAGCTATCAGCAAGGGCGGAATTGTCACCTTCGTTCACTTTATCCAACTGGTCAGTCACCGTCGAGCAATGGTTACCGCCGTCGGATCTTTCCAATGTTGAAATTATTGCGAACAAGTCTAATGTCACGACGACAATATCCGGATCTCAACTATCCTCCTGGTCTGATCTGAACCTCACAACTTCGTCTGGAATCGGCTATTACACTTCATCCTTCACTTGGTCGTCGCAAACCAACGAAACCGGTGCGTACTTGGTAGCACCACCCGTTCAGCAAGGCATCGTAGGGTTCCTCAACGGCAAGGAGCTTCCAGGCATGGACATTGCGAATCCCAACGTTGATGTGACCCCATTCCTGGTGGACGGTGTCAATAACGTTACGCTGAAAACATCCACCACGCTCTGGGACACGCTCCTCCCTATCTGGTCGGACCTCCGGACCGGTGGCGGGGCTCCTGAATTTCCTGCCGAAGCTATCGGATACGGACATTCACAAAATGGAATCATTGGTGAAGTCGAGATTGTGCCTTATCAACTTGTTAAGGTTCTTTAAGTGTGGATATAGTTGACCAGGGGCTAATTATGGTATATTTTACTTACCCCCTAATAGTTGAAAGTGGGTTAGGTACCTGTGAAATATGTAGGCGGATATTCTGAGCATTTACTTAGTCTTATTAAGGATTGGCAACAGGCAGTGACTTCCACTAATTCGTTACTTAAGATTAGACGTGGTATATGCATTGGCGTATCTTCCTCCGTATATACCTAGTACCTAAGGTAATGATCTGTTCTGATGACACTATGTAACGTTCAATCTATATCCCACTCGCGAAGCTTGGCGGGGGGCTTAAGTCCCTGAGACCCAATTGACATCAATCCGCATCATCGCCAGCAGCACAGTAAGTACTGCGGGCTCTTAGTGCTTGCCCGTAGAACCACAGGATAAAAACCACGAGACTGCCAATAATTGCAAAGCCAGCCGCTAGTACTGTAGCTCCTAAGCCAAAGCCCAAGGCGTCGAACATATACGGAGCGAATAGGGGGAAGAAGGCAGCGGTGAGACTTCGTAAGACAAGATTTGTAGAGATGGCGGATGCGGCGTACTGCGTATATGTGTCGATCGTGTAGACTGACACACATCCAGAGCAGACGTAGACCCCCATGGCGAAGATCAGGCTCCCGATGTTGGGCATGATCCAATGGGCCTTCGTTTGGCCAGACCATCCCCACCAGAGCAAACCTACGGGGACCAGTGTCGTCCCGATAATCATGGTAGGGACTCGGAATTCGGGACGCCCGACACCCTTATTACGGGCCTTGAGTCGGGAGTAGACGTAGTCGTTGAGATGGCCGGCGATGTTCACACCGAGAATAAGGCCAATAGCAAAAGATATGTAGTTCAAGCTCCCGATTCCGACGCTTTGGTGATACTGCTCTGTCCACAAGCGGGGATACATGTAGAGAAATAGAAACATTGTACCATATAAAATCGCCATGTATGTAGCTAGGAGTTGAACGATAATCTGTGTGCCGAGCATGCGGAACGGGCGCTGCAGGTTAGCTTGCATCAGCTCGATAAAGGTGCGTCTCTTGTCAGCGGCTTTCATGGGCTCCTGTCTGTCGTTTGATTGGGCTTCTATCTTGCGGATACGCAGTTGCTCCAGCCGTGGCTCGTAGGTCTCCTTCATGAAGAGAACGGCAAGAACAATGACTACAGCGGAAGCCATCGACGTGATCCAAAATACCCATCGCCAATTTATTCCCTGTGAAATGAAAGCACCACAAATAGGACCAAGCGCAGGCCCCAATAGAGGCGCAGCCATGAAAATGGCGAAGGCCCTACCCCTCTCTTCGGCTGGCCACAAGTCACCAAGCACGCCGCCGGCTAGAGCATCGGCAACGCATGCGCCGAACCCGGAGAGCAGTCGGAAAGCAAGCATCTGTCCAATTGTCCGAGCTGCTCCGCACCCGATGTTCCAAACGAGAAAAATAGTACTACCAACAAGCAGGACGGGTCTGCGACCGTACACTTCGGAGAGCGGCGCCAGAAGCAGGGGTGACAAGCCCACTCCGATCAAGATCAATGAATTCACAAGAAGCCACTCGTAAGGTTGCGAGATGTATAGGTCGTGCGAAATCTGTTCCTCAACCGGGGCCAGCATTGTTTCAGAAAGGGGTTGCAAGAATGCGAAGGCCGAGAGGATCAGTGTCGCCGTCCATTTCTTGCTCCGAGGCCAGTACTTTGGCCGATGCGGATCGGTTGGTCCCGTCCATGCCTTCGAAATCTATTAGTCGACGCTCTGTGGGCGCTCAATTCGGGAGCACGTACTGATTGTACTGTTGTTGTTGCTGCTTCCTCTCTGAAGTCTTCCCCGTGGCCAAGGGCCTTGATTTCAACTTTTGTTGCGTCCATAACGACGTCGTTTTCCGAATGGCTCGTGCACGCGGTCCAGGTATAACACTAGAGATACCAAAACCCGGGCCTTATCCTACTAGCGTCATAAGCCGTATGCGAACATGCCACTAGGATGAAAGAACGGTAGTTGATGAGGAAGTTGAAAGAATGAGGGGAAAACCCAAGAGCCAAGTGGGATCCTTGGACTTGGGGCGGCACTGCAAGGTAGATGGCTGCCGACAAACGTCACGGGGAAAGAAAACGAATGGTTGGGGGCGGTTTGCACAAACGAAGCCAACGGGCGGCATATGGTGATGCCAAGCGAATGCCTCATTCATATGTCGTTCCGAATAAGAGCACTGCCATCCCGATATGAAACTTCATATACGGTTACCTAACTCAAGCGATGCAGTGGTGGTATTGTTCAGATAAGCATGTCACACTAGGAAGCTTTCCAGGTTGACAGGGACCCGATCCCGCCACTGGCGAGATCTATCTAGGCCAAAAGTCACCACCCCCAGTCCATATCGCACGGTACAGGCTGGTGCCAAGCCGGCCTGCTTTGGGTCAAATACTACGTGACATATTTAAAGAAAATGCGAGTGCCTATGAAAATAAGGTTTCCGTGGCTCGAGGCGCTCAATACATGTAGATGCGCCGTTTGCCAAGAGGCCGGGACCAATTGCAAACGGATTTTGCTCACCTTCTTTTCTGTTGCTACCCAATTCCCTCCAGGGCCGGCAAAAGGGAGCCTGCGTATTCGCGAGTGTCCGAGGGACAAATCTGACCGGAACACATAGGGTTTAGACCCGTCTAGGTCCCAATATAGTGCTTACCCCCGGTTCGGACACAAGCATATAAGACTAATAGAGCGGCTTACTGCTCGGTAGGTGGGGATAATGTGGGCTGAGCTGTCAGAATTCAGTATTGTCTGTGCTATATTCTGCCTTGTAGGGCGGCCGCCCCGCCTAGATACGATGCATATGCTGTGTGACCCCCATCGATAGGTCTTATTCGTTGGTCGGCATCAACCGATAATCAACGACCTTGCTTCAACAATCTCCACTCCCCTCAAACGACTCGGAGAAGATCAATGTCCTAACTTCAATGCTTTTCCTTGGCTTCGCATTCTCAGGCACCCGATGGTGCCTTATACTTGAATGTACGGCGTCTTGTCATATCAGCGCTGTTTACATGATACGTGGGGTAGGACTCACAATGCGCCTCCACGGCGGGTTCTGAGTCGAAATGCTTGAAGATCAATGCCTCATCTGGGGTTTGTTCCTTTAGAAAGTACCATTTCTGGCCTTCGTCGTATTTAACATAGTAATTAGTGCTTATACTGCCTTGCCGAATCGAGTCAGTTTCCACGAGGTTGTTAGGCTTCACAGTTGTTCCGTCACAGACAGCGAGCGCCCATTCGTCGACTGGATGGGACAATGGCTTCCACACACTAAGAATGCGATGATTAGTATATGTCTGGATTCCTCCATTGACTTGGGGAAGGATACTTCACGGCACGGATGCGTTGTCGAAGGATCTTTGATACATCCTGTGGGAAGCTGTTCTGAATGCGTTGTAGAATGGAAATAGGACAGGCATCTATGTGAGCATAGTTGCTGGGAAGTAATGGTTGGCTTTGGTCACTGAAGTTGATCTTGTCGGCTGTCGATTCGCTGCGACTACTTCGAACCTGTATCAGAATAAGCACTGTATTCATATACGGAATCGATTCCCCTTACTCTCCAGTCGAACACGAATACGGTGCCGACATCTTCTAGGCTTTCCTTGAGCAGCCTTTTGACTGCCGGGATGTACTCTGTTTGAATCATATTCCTGTCTGAAAGCTCGGTGAACCCTGGAAGAGGACGCGTTGTGAACCCATGGGTATCTACTTGAAATTCGTCGGCTCGTTCACGAAAGTCTTCCACAAGAACATCCTTCTCATCCCAGGCAAGGTTAGTCTTTCGCTGGTCCTTGGCATCTGGGAGGATGTCCATGAAGATTTGGAACGGCCGCTCGCTTTCATAGAGTGGACTCCATTTCAGGAATTGGATTGAAGCTTCCTCTGTCATTGTATAAATCAACTTAGAATGGTATACCTGTCTAAGTTGGTAGGTGCTCTGTAGAATGATGTGACTCTTCTAGACTTAGGGGTATCGCGGGAAGATGGCAACACCTAGAATCCACGGAATGCCGAAGTGATTCAGGAGAAGGGTAGTTCGCGGATCTAGATAATGCGGCGAAATAAGCATGTATGCCTACCTGCGCTTGTCAACGAATCGCATGAGAGCTCCTTAGTAGACCCCATAGCTTTGATGCACAGCTGACGGCGATGAAAGTGCCTTGACAGCCCAAGCTCGGTGAATCACTGGCGCGATGACGCAACACTATCGGGGTTTTGTGCTAGAGCATACCTTAGCCTACTCACCTTTCTTGGTGGAGTGATCGGGGTTCCACTGATGTTACATTCTACTGCATATACACCCCAGAACAGTATAATTGGATAGATATGAGATCCGCCATTTTGAGGTGGCTCATGCTATAATCTGTGCAGGGAATGTCGGAAGAACTGGTTATATTGTGTACGATCTTCTGGCACGCTATGACTTGGCGGCTTAGATCGGTTCGATATGCAGGATGTACACAATTGATTGGAGCCAAGTATCGTCGGACGTACAAAGATAACCAGCCTTCATTTCTATGGTATCTAATACGCTTCCGTGCCGTGGAGAAGCGTCAGGACGATCGTAGATATATAGCTGCTTGCTTGGGGTTGAAGGAAAGCTAGTCTACATGCTTGAACGTTTCCCCCTTAACTCAATACACTCTTCTCCATCCACAACATAATCAAAATGTCTAACCACTACGAAGCATTCGCGAAAGCTATTGTTGAGCAAGCTGCTCAAGACAAGCGCGCCCAGCCATGGAGAAACAGTGTCAACACCCAACTACCCCCTTCTGATGAAGAATGGGTCAAGATCAGCAAACATACCGAGACTCGAGCCGACACTGATGTTCGAACCAACGCTTTCCCTATGGGTGAAGTCGACGTGCGATCTAATGCCTTCCCCATCAGCCAGGAAGATATCCGGACGAACGCCTTCCCTATCGGACAAGTGGATGTCAGATCGAACGCCTTTCCGATTGGGGAGATCGATGTTCGATCTAACGCTTTCCCTATTGGAGAGGTGGACGTCAGATCCAATGCATTTCCTATCGGAGAGATCGATGTCAGATCAAATGCTTTTCCCATTGGGACGGTTGACGTTCGCACGAACGCGTTCCCAGTCGGAGACGTCAACGTCCTCACTCAGGCCTTCCCGATGGGCGATGTAAATGTCCTGACCAATGTCTTCCCGATCTAAAGACGCTGAATGTATGGTAAACTATCCACCTTTATTATCTGATTGTTCGTTCCTGCTAATAGTATATTAGAAGATGTCTCGATATTTGAATGGGTATTCGCGATGGGCAGGGAGTTACGGTGGACATTCTCGTAGTGAAATCAGCTTCAGGCGAAGACGGTAGCCACTCCTTTATACTATGGTTAGGTAATTATAGTGATATCAGCAATTATATACAATTTTTCTATTAGATTGATAAGACAATAACATGCCTGAATGCTCTGTGTGCTCGGAAACCTTCACATAATTGAGATCTCCAAGTTGAAGTCTTGTATTCATTCTCTACGTGAGGTATGAACAAAATGAGAACTTGCAATCTTACTCTGAGAAGTAAGCTCTAGGGAAACAATAGCTCGGTTCTGATCGGAATATGTGTCATTCATCAAAGTCTTCTACCACGACAAGCTTGATTTTCCTAGAGTAGTGGAATGCGGAGATGACTTAATTCTGCTCCCATGGCTTGATCGTCTTCCCCTCTTCGTACTTCCCACCTACTGGTCTCCACATGAGCCAGAATGTGAATGGCCCGACTTTATCCTCAACTTCCTTCCACTTCTCATCGGGGCTATCAGTTTGTGGTATATTCACATTTTCTTCAATGTAAACGAAGCCGTTTGCTTCGTACAGAGGTCTCCCATATGGAGTAGAGTCCAAGAAAAAGTCATATCCTAGCTCATCTGCTTTCTTCATGCCCCAATCCATGAACTGCTGCCCCACACCTCGGCGTCGGTAATCAGGATGGGTAAAGATGATGAACAAATCTTGTCTCTTGATAAGCCATCGCACCAGGGACTATTGGCGATCGATTGTACTTACAGACATGCGGTCTCTGAGCAGCGCGAGCTCTAGGTGCCGAATGATTCACGAGTGCCTTCTCAACGAACCGGCGTGAGCCATCGTCAGGGAACCAAGTCACCTGCGAGGGAGGGGGGTTTGCAAATGGATTCTCCTTGTGAATGTTCCAAAGAGCGCCGCCAGCGATCTTGCCGGTGTCGGTGTCAACGACTTTTTGCCAGTAGCTCGACGGATCATGAGTATGCCAGAGCTTCAGCCGAGTGGCGGCTTCGTCAATGGCCTCTTCACGGGCCTTCTCGCCCGTTCCATGAATTGGGAAAAAGACGTGAAAGAACTTCTGGGGTGGATCTTCATAGGATTCGAACAGACATCTCGCAATATCCGGAAAGTCAGTCTCGGGGTTTAGTTCCTGGAGCTCTAGAGGCATTGCGACGATTCTGACAAGGAGGTGCGGGCAAACAAAACGGTGGATGACCCGATGGGGTGCAGAAAGAGGAGCATGCACGCTTAAAAGCTTAGGTTAGGTACCTAACACAAGGAGGGCTTGGGTGATACGCAACATTACAAATACATATCACACACATACAAGGCTTTTTCCCTTATATAATATCCTGTTATTTCATTATCCCTTGATCAATTATTCGCTGCTACGTCTGGCGGTTGGAATTAAGTTAATTGATGTTGGTTACACGGCAGAACACAATGGTAGAGTGAGATTGGTGCATACAACCATCCACTCTGCCACTATAAACCGGTTGCGTTCATCTTCCTGTATGCACCCTGTGATCCGTGACAGCCCTGCCTCACCTCGATTTTTATCGCCCCATTAGGATTTATGAGGATTTTTCATTAATCATCTTTTTCATTCCATTTCTAGTAGTCGATTTAAGCTTCAAGCCCCTTGTCTAGGCGACGCCATAGTGAAATACTAGCAGATCCTAGTGAGAGAAACGGAAAAGATGGTGGAGTCGGAAGATTTCCATTACGTCTGCAACTAGCAGAAGCCATCCGGGCGCTTGGGTCCCCTAATACTTGGGAATAGGCACTAAAAATCATCCCTAGGCCCCTATCCGATACCCTGTAATCCCGCGCAGGTAGGCTGATGCTGGTCTCTGAGCTGAATGCAGTCTTCGGTTCTGACTCGAGGTCTAGACCACCGCCCTCACTTGACCGATCATTGAAAATTAAGGGACAGGCAGGAAGAGACGAGATTCTTGGATACGTCATGTCAGCATCGCATCTCGGCATGTCTGCTTTACATATGATAGGGACGATTAAAGGACCGAGATGATTACACGGTGCGAATTAATGGGACGACTTGCACGCCGGCCAAGGTCAAGCTGACCACCAAATTGTCCAATCAAATCCCTTCCTTGAGAGGTGCAGCAATGTGGCTGTATGGCATGATCTTCGAATCCTCCGCATCGTTCCGAGGCGATTTGATATTGCTTACTAGAACCTGTTATGATACTAATAAACAAAAAAACCTGAACAGAAGAAATCCGCCAAGCTTGTATCTGTTTATTCTCTGTCGTGCCCTCGTCTCTTGCTTGGCGCCCATCCACCTCTTAACGAACGTGGCAGCGGATCTCCATTGGAGCTGAGCCCATGTTCACTCTCGCTAATCACAAGAGGGAGGTCCAGTGGTCGCCGTGAACCAGAACCAGACGCTTACCGGAACAGTCTAGGTTTGTATACGTCGCAATCAATCCTACAATACCGACCTTCTAGAAGTTGACTAATGATTGGGCTAGCAGGCGACAGCCAAGACATCCCATCCGATAGGTAACATTTCATGGAAAATGTCCCACACATAATACAGGCTCGCATGGCGCGGACGTGGCGTATACCAACCACCCCGGTTTTGGGGGCCAATTCTTATCACAGCAAGACCAATAGCTTACTTGGGTTAAGCAGCCCTACGCTGCCTGGTGGATAGATGGAGTCAATAATGTTGCTTTTAACCTGCGGTAATTATGGGTTATGCTGTAGAGATCGCTCACCTATTTCGACCCGGGCAGGCAGACAGCCATCAGTCCACTTAGATACAAGGGTCGGGTCACTTCAGATGGGCAACGTGAACCCTACGAGGGATTATACGACTGGCACATTGACATTAAACTCGATAAACACGTAACAAACGGCATTGTCGCCTGTGTTGGAAATGATTACTAACCTTGGCTCATCCCGCACATCATCTACCATCTCACTCGTGGTTCTGTGACGTTATCCTGAGTTCTCCCTCCGCTCTCCGCATGCGACCAAAATGGTTCAAAGAACCGCGGACGTGAGCCAAACCGCGCAAATAATCATCTGGTTTCTATTCGTCGTAGGAGTCTTCAGCGTCGGCGCCGGCTTAGGAACGAAGTATGCATTGACGCGAAAGCTAGCGTGGGATGACGGGCTCATGCTTCTGGCTCTGGTTTGTCTTTCTCACTTGTGGCGTCCCCGATCGAACGCGGCTGAATCGCGCTAGGCTCTGTCCCTCGGCCAATGCATCTCGATATCTCTGGCAGCATCGCAAGGCCTCGGGAAGCCCATGGACTCTTTGAGCAGTGACGCAATAAGCGGCTTTCTCAAGGTACGGGAGTCGCTCTATCTCCCTTAGGGATCTTGGTCGAATACTGACAGCACATATTCAAGGCGGAATACGCTAGCGTACCCCTCCAAATCTTGACCTTCGCCTTGGTCAAATGGTCAATCGCGATTTTCATTGAGCATCTAAGCCCAAACGCGATTCACCAGCGCATAGACTTAGGTCTTCGTGTGCTAGTTGGGCTATGGTTGATATCCGGATCACTGACGTCTCTCTTCCAATGCGCTTTACCATCTCCATGGGATTTTCTCGACAGCACTCGTTGCATAGATCGCGTAGGTTTACCCCTAGCTACTCGAATGCGCCGAAGGACGGTTTACTAACATGAGAAGCGTGCTTGGTGGACTTATATCGTGGTGCTCAACATCGTCACTGAGGTCGGCATTATCATTTTATACCTCCTTATCATCTGGAAACTTCAAATCGCTCGGTCAAAGAAGGTCATAGTGCTGTCAATCTTTCTAACCAGGATTTTGTAAGCCGCATCATCCCACCTCGATATCTGAAAATCGTGGCTTGATGACTAACAGTAGCCTGCCTTAGTGTGATCGCCACGGCGGCGGTCCAGCTTGCCATCTTCTACAGTGCATTCCCAGATCCTGACGTCACCCAGAGCATGTGGCTACCCGTTATACTGAATCAAGTTGTCATTTGTGTGAGCATACTGACGGCTTGTCTTCCATATCTCAAACCCTTCATGGAAAGTCTCGAGTCGGGTATTGTTCGTGTGGAAAACATACCAGGGTCTGAGGAGGAATTGTCCCATGATAGGTCAGGAGCCAGCGCATACTATCTGAGTGATTTCAGCAATTCGGCCGCATGCTCACGCCCGTCAAACAGGTCGATTAATACTAGTAGTAATGCTTAGGATACCCCTTTAATGTACTGAAACGAAAGATTAATGATATATACCTCTTATATAATGTCGATTCAAAGGACTGCGCTGTTCATAATAGGGTGTCAAGGCTAAGTCTACCTGCGATTGAAGCTCACTACCAGGGACCTACATCTGTCCAGAGGGAGTCTTTAACAACGCCGAGACCCCACACAGAATGAGGACCAGAAAATGATAAATCCAACCCGCACAGCGATAGATGATTATGTCAGATATTTGGTAATACAATTAGTTCACTGGCTAGCAGTTAGTCTCCAAAGTTGCTGTAGATGCTTCCGACATCCGCCACGCAAAACCGTTATGCTAACGATCCGCGACTCCGCCACACGGCAGTCCAACTCCCTAGCCGCTGCGGAAGAGTGGGACCTGTTCTTGGACGTACGATACGTAGATCCAACACGTTTTGTCTTGCGCGGTTTGCTGCTGATGTTCATGCTCAGCCGCAATCTACGCGCTGTCATGTCATGGCGACTATCGACGTTTTTTTTTCTCTAAGTCCGGCGCAGAAGTGTCGGTCGCACCACATCAATAACGTGGTTTTTCGATATCACATCGACACATGGGCGTTGGAACCTTCCTATCAAGGGCGAGATGCTGAAAGGCAATGCTACGGGGACCGTAGATTTGCGCAGCTGTTGTGCCACCCACCTAATAAGTAATAGTTAAAATCCTGCAATGGATTTTGTCTAGCGAGACGGACGCCTGCGACCCTGGAAAGTCGGGGAGGCGGGGTGGGTGGTAGGGGAGGAGGGTAGGGTAGGATAGGATGGGCAGCCAGTAATCTATTTCGGAGTCCAGCAACCATAATATTACATGCGTCGCATCCACCGCGTACGTTGCGGCGTTATCTATACACGTTGAGGAACATCCCCGCTGTCCGCCAAGACTTTTCTCCAACGTGCTGATGTACTGTGAACGTAGACCCTGAACTTTTGGGTTGACTAATAATAGCTGAAGGGAAATGAGAGAAGGGTATCGGTTAGATGAGCGACATCTGTTGACTGAAGCGCTCTTCTTTCAATCTCTAATCTCCTATTCTTACTCGGATCTCCTGGAGAGGTCTGAAGTGTCGAAAAAATAAAAGCGTGTTAATGGTAACCTGAACCTGCACAGCCAGTACTTAGGAGTCCACCCATTCGACGTTGCTTTTTCCACGGCTCCTTTGCGGTATCACCGCCGACACATTTTCGTCTCACCCTGCCTAGGTACTTCCCTAATTGCTAACGGCTATGGAACTCAACTACCTTTCGAAGGAGGGTGCGCGAACGAGCGCATTCGTGGCTTCGCGCTCTGCGCCCTCGTCGCGCGATGATGCCACGTTGGCACGGCTAGGGAAGAAGCCCGTCCTCAAGAGGAACTTTGGGTTTATGGCAATTCTGGGATTCAGTTGTACAGTGCTTATCACTTGGGAAGGATCTTTAATGTATGCCTTCTATCGTGCCCTAGAGGTAGAGACCAAGCTAACGCAAAGACAGTGGATTTATTTCGGGATTGCAAAAGTAATATTTCCCATTCACATCAACGATAGGTTCACTAACAGCAGTAGTGGCGGTCCATCTGGTATCATCTACGGATATCTCGTCGTTTGGGTAGGCACGCTCTCGGTGTTCGCAACTCTTTCCGAGCTGGTATCAATGGCGCCGACATCTGGTGGTCAATATCACTGGGTCTCGATGCTCGCTCCACCATCATCGCGAAAGTTCTTTGGATACATCACGGGTTGGTTGGAGATTACTGGCTGGCAATCTCTGGTGGCCTCCGGCGGTTATGTGACTGGTACCATGATCCAGGGCATCATTCTATTGACTCATCCTGACTATGGGAACAACATGCAAAACTGGCATGGTACTCTCCTGTTCTGGGGTGTTGTACTGCTAAGTTATGGGATCAATACCGCCGTTGGGTCTCTTCTAGCAAAATTCGAGGGTCTCTTCCTTGTGATCCATCTTCTCGGATTCTTCGCCACCATATTCCCACTAGCGTTGCTGAGTGAACATTCGGACTCCCAGGCAGTATTTAACAGCTTCTTAAATCTAGGGGGTTGGCAAACACAGGGGCTAGCCTTCTGTATCGGTGTTCTCGGTAATGTGTTTGCATTTCTTGGTGGAGATGCTGCTATCCATGTACGGTTTGGCCCATCTGATTGCTTCATGGTATTTCGCTCATACGTTAGCAGATGTCGGAAGAGATTCGCAACGCTGCTGTCGTCGTGCCTAGGTCCCTCTTAACAGGCCTCCTGATCAATGGAACCCTTGGATTGGGCATGTTGATCGCGACGCTATACTGCATGGGGGATATCGATCAAGCGTTAGCCGAAAACCCCCATTACCCCTTTATGGCCATTTTCCGCAACGCGACTGGCTCAACTGCTGGGGCGGCGGTGATGTCCGCAATCGTCGTGGTCATGGCGTTTAGTGCTACCACCGGATGTCTTGCATCGACATCGCGGGTGTACTGGGCCTTCGCGCGTGATAAGGGGCTTCCCGGGTGGAGAATCTTGAAAAAGGTCAGCCCTCGGACGAGTATTCCCATATACTCGGTCATTACAACTGCAGTTATCGCTATCATCCTTTCTCTCGTTAACATAGGAGACGCGACCGCCTTCAATGGTGTGATTTCAATCTCAACCGCCGGCTTGTTCGGATCATACTTGGTCGCAGCTTCACTATTGCTCTATCGCCGAGTCACTGGGGGAATCCGCATAGCGACCGACGATGACGTCTTGACGAATACAGTAGGCACAAGCCTAACCTGGGGACCCTGGCGCCTCCGTGGTAGTCTTGGGATCGCGAATAACATCTTCTCATGCATGTATCTCGTGTTCATCTTCTTTTTCAGCTTCTGGCCGCCAAGCTTGGAGGTGACACCTCAAACCATGAACTACGCCATATTGGTATTCGGTACTGTCATTCTGTTCAGTATGCTGTACTACGCTGTATGGGCTAGAAAGGTGTATAACGGGCCGATTATCGAGGCTGTTCCATACGCCGGGAGCCCAAGCCCAGGGATTTAAGATGAAAGGGATACCGACTGACCACCATGTATTTATGATATCGCTATAGGCCTATGACATATGAGGGGATGTGGGGATTTCTAATGATATATCTAATGAATATACCTCCGATTTTTGATTTCGTCGAGCTATATTTCTCTATTAGTTTATGCAACTCTATTAACTCCTCACTTCGTACTATGGAGTGAATGAACGCATTTCCCATCAGGTTCTCCGTCCTCGATCCATATCGAGGTGTTTAGATACCTACCTAGGTAGGTAGGCTGGGAGTAGCCGTAGTTGCTCCTTGCTGCTGCCTAAGGTAAGTGAGGGAAATAATGAGCTTCAAGCATTCTTGACATTTCAGTGTGAATAATACAACATTTGCTTATGACCGGGGATGCATACGTACCTCAATGAAGACTTCATCTACCCTGCTTGCTCGGTTACGTGGCTCTGATGTTGATGTGAATGATATCCGGGCTACGGGCTTATGAGCACCGAGGATCTCAAATATGGCATGGAAATCGTGTAGCTTCGCCAATCCGATCTAGTGAGTGTAAATTCATACCCGACCATAGTTACATTGCAACTTTAGACAAGGGCTTTCGTCCCCATGTAGTGTTTCTTCCCGCTCATACAGATTGAGCCTAAATTGACCATCGTACGCCTATGTCCATGCTTTCTCAGTCAAGCCGACTAGAGATTTTAAGTACTCATATCGCACTCTAGATCGTGAAGAATTTAGAACAAAACTTGTTCTCCCCTGGTGTTATAGCCATTCGTCTTATCGTGTTAATCAAAAGAAGCTCAATACACCAAATCCAGGAATCGATGCCAATATTGGTACCTAGCGTCAACGAAAATGCTCAGATCAGTCCTCGCTGTATCCTTAGCTACGGCTGTCTGAGCCCATCAGAACCTCCATCAGTTTTGGGTGAATGATGTTTCTCCTGGTTATGAGATAGGGATTCGACGCCCTCCTAGCAATAACCCGGCGGTATGTATCGCTAGTTCCTTACTATATGAGCAATGCACTGTGATGGAATATCCAGCTTACTATGTAGTAGACGGACGTTAAAAGTAACGATATCGTGTGCAACGTGAACGGCGACAAGGTGCCTTCAGGGGTAAAGACAATCCCTGCTCGTGAAGGCGACCAGATCACTGTTGGCTGGGATCCCTCGGGCCATCCTGGTCCCATTACTCACTTCTTGTACGGTCCTGTTGACGATGCTGCCAAAGCATCTGGAGTGGGAGCCGGTTGGTTCAAGATCGACGAACGGGACTACGTAGATGGGCACTGGGCCAACGAAGTCATTCAAAACAACGGTGGAAACTACACCTTCAAGTTGCCTTCCAAGTTGAGGAACGGAGACTACCTGGTATGTTCGTCTAGAATGTCAGCTGTTAGAAGGACGTCACTAATATACACCAGCTTCGGTCGGAAATGCTAGCTCTTCATGGGGCCCAGACAGTTGGTGGTGCCCAGTTTTACATAGGTTGCATACAGTTGAAGGTTACGGGCAGCGGAGGGAAGTGCTCGCCAACCATATCCTTACCCGGAGCATATAACGCCCAAGATAAGAACATCTACATTCCTAACGTGTACAACGGTTTTGATCCTACAACATATACTGCTCCTGGAGGTCCAGTTGCCTCTTGTGGGCGCTAAGCCTTAATATTAGCTAAACGAGGTACTCCTTTTACACTTTCATACTCTTCAGGTGATGTTATCTTTGACACTACTTCAACACAATCGATTAATCAGGTTAGGCAGAATGGATACATTAGCATCTGGCACAAATTAGGCTTGTGGTGAATACCTATCTTATGTGAACTACTCTTAGTGTTATAGCGCATTTATACATGTCTAGGTACTTTTAGGCTTTAAAAACTCCTAACTCCGTTTGTACACTGATTGTTCTAAAACATTTCTCTAAACAACGTAAAACAGTTTATCTTATGAGAAACTACCTAGGCAGTATTCACTCGTGTTCTTCAGTCTTTAGAGGCTCTGATGGCATGTACTCCGCATCACCTAAGGGCTGCTCACTTGGCTGATCCGGAAACGAGGGTGTGCATGGTGCCGGAGTCATCGATCTCTGCCTAGGGGGGTCCAGAAGCAAAAACGCATCATTGCTTTCATTTTGCTCTGGAGCAGCTGTTTGTGCTTCGTCGTCAAGTCTCTGTCTCTTCAAAGCCTCGTTCAGCTCTGGCTCGTCAGCCGATCGATCCCTCTTTAACGTGGAGTCCCCGGCATCGCTAGAATCACCCTTCATAGTTCCTTGTTGCTGTATGTCATTGTCGAACTCGTTTGACAGAGAATCCAATTCCGTCGCCCCGCTACCGATTGGAGTCGTAGGTAAAGAATCTCGGCCTTCTATACTCTCTCTTATAGGTTCCGCGGAAGAATGCTGCCTCACTGGCTCAGGGTCATCTATATCCATAGGCTCTGAGTGGACAATTGGCTCTTTGTTGGCTTCCTTCGCGAAGTTAGGCCTTGGGGCCGGTTCATCTTCATCTTCCTCAGACTCAGGCTCTGAGATATTCAGTTCTAATTCGGCGGCTAATTGTTGTTCCAATTCATGCTCGCGAGGGAGTATGGGCGTTTCTTCGGGTATCTCAACAGATACGGTACGAGATTCATCATGGATCTTCGTATATAGCTCATCCGGCACATTTTCAGGGTCAAGATTAACATGTTTTAAATCACAAGGTTTGTGGTTTGACTTCTCGCTGGGAACTTCAAGTGCTAACCTCACATGGTAATCCGATTTCTCGATAGTTTGATGTGCACAGACGCCCAGAAGAGACTGCCTGTAAGCATCAACATCGTGAATTTCCTCGAACTTGTCCCAGATGAATTCGGTACTTGTCTGAGCGTCATAAGTCCTTCGGTGAAGAAGGACTCTCAGTCGACGAAAGATTTCTCGAGACGCCGCGTATGCGATGTGTCCCGACGACCACTCATGCTCTGTATCCTCTATGACAAAGTCGCTAATCACGGCTGTTGTTAAATTGATACAGCCCTCCGCCAAAATGGTTGGCAATCTTTTCTCAAGCTGTTTTCTTCGAGAAGCGCGGTCTTTTTCGTATGGGTCAATAATGGCTAATCGCGTAACGTCCCGGTCAAAGTAGACGTCGTTATCGTGATACGTCATTCTTCTTGGTTGTACTTGGAAGAAGATAGTAACCCAGACTCCGTCTAAGCGAAGACTCCAGAGAGTAAACTCACGGTCCCTGATAGGCCCAAAGATTGGGTGCATCTGAATGGTGGCAGAGGATTCAACGACCGATTTGGCAATTTTAGCAAGGCCCGTCCTGAATAGTTTCTTCTCGGAAAAGAATTCCACTTCGAGTGCCTCGTCGACTGACGGTGTAGACAAAATCTTCTGCTGGCTCAGATGACGATGTTCCCAGAAGATCGCCGCTCTTAATGCTTTTCCTGTGATAGGACGTTGCCTATTTAATTGAAGCTGGTACACTGCTTCTGCGTCTTGCTTAACTCTCGATACCATGTCATTCGTCTCTTTAGTCAGAGTGGCACCCCATCCATTTTGGAATAACTTGCTGCGGATGACTCGGGCCGCGCATGTCGGCTGTGCTGAAGGCATAATGACTGAATGCTGATGCTGGTTTTTGACTAGGATGATAATACGACTGACTTGGTAGTTTCGCTCTTGGGTAAGTTAAATTGTAGATTCGATTTTCCGGCTTGCTCTAGTCAGATCATCACTTCGGGGTTCTCTAGGTAATTTTATACGAATGGCAACCAAACCGGTTCTTAGTTGCCTCGATCCACTGCACAATTGCCTTCTAAAGGTATCATTACTAAAGCTTTCAAGACGATTTGAATGACTATGATTATCGTGAAAGGGTAAGTTTCGTGGTTCATGGTTACAATTATCTCCAGTTAAACATGATGCTTCGTGATTAGGGTAAAGTCGGGATCTCAGTATCGGTCAATGAACGCATCTATTGATCCAAACTGTGGTCTTTCAACCCTTTGTTGAGAAAGCTATTAGCCCGACGGATGCAGAGGAACAAAGGACCTATCATCGGAGACTAATGACTAACATAATGGCTTTAACAAACTGTATGTTATTAAAAGAGCGTCAAGGATTGTTTGTTGTGAAATTTGAGATAGCGGTTAGTCTCTAGTTGTCGCTGGCACTCAGTTACATGATTCCTTATAGTAGCTTGAGTCCAATCGAATAAGTTAGGTACCTAGCCTACCTATCTCTGTCCGAGGTTGCGTGTAGGCAAGGAAACTTAGAGATAGAACTTCCTTGAGATACTCTCCAGGGGATCTCATTCGTATTCTAAGTTCGCCTATCTATCGATCAACATATCTAAAACCTTTACAACTTACGTCAAAGTCGGCATCGACATTTCCTGTCTTGCTGGAATATCCTCCCGAGACCATCTACTCGTGACCGTTTGCAACTGGGAAAAGAAATTGATCCCCGGTCGACCATAGAAGGTACTGGCACCGCCGCCAGCAACACTCTTCTTGTTCCCTGTAAAGGAAAACATGGGAAGCGGAACGGGCAATGGGACGTTTATACCGACCTGGCCAGCCTCGATCCCGTGGCGGAAGGTTTCGGCCGCCGATCCAGACTGCGTGAATATCACAGCGCCATTACCATATTCATTTTTGTTCACGATGTCTATCGCCTCATCAAGGGTTTCGCGGCTCATACATATGAGCACAGGTCCGAAGATTTCTTCGCGATAACAGCGCATACTCGGGGTAACGTTGTCAATAATAGTCGGAGCCACCCAGTTGCCCCCCGGATATTTGCTGGGTGCGTACCCACGGCCGTCGAGAAGGATATTAGCACCTTCATGCTTCGCTGAGTCTATTAAGGACTCGATTCGTTCCTTACTCTGTGGCGAGATCACAGGTCCCAAATCAGCACCAGGCTCAAAACCACCATCCACGCGAAGTCTTTTGGCACATTCCACAAGCTCCGGCAACCACTCCTTGGTTTTCCCGACCAATATCAGTGTACTGAGGGCCATACAGCGCTGGCCCGAGGCTCCAAACGCTGCTCCAAGCACGCTGTTCACGAAATGATCCTTGTTACAGTCTGGAAGTACCACCGCGTGGTTCTTTGCCCCTAAATTGGCCATGACACGTTTACCATTGGCGGAACCCGTCGTGTAAACATATTCACCAGCCTGATTACTACCGACGAAGCTGATAGCTTTAATGGCTGGCTCGTGCAGGATGAAGTTGACTGTCTTTCGTGCCCCATGTATGATATTGATAACACCGTCTGGGAATCCTGCTGCGAGTGACAGCTCTGCAAGAATCATAGCTGCGCTTGGGACCCTTTCGGAAGGCTTGAGGATGAGAGTATTGCCAGTGATAGTTGCGATCGGGATAGTCCAGAGTGGAATCATGGATGGAAAGTCTGACTTCAAAGTTAGTGGTCGGCACCCGGCGCTATTGACTACACGTGTAATCCATACGTACTGAAAGGACAGATGGCAGCAACTACGCCAAGAGGCACCCTATATGTTCTTGTTTCCATGTCCTTAGCGACTTCGAGCACTTCTCCCTTAAGGAGCTCCGGAGCACTACAAGCTGCCTCGGCAACCTGAAGCCCACGTAGTACGTCGCCCCTGGAATCCGTAACTGTTTTGCCACCTTCTAGGGTAATAACTGTGGCTAGCCTGTCCATATTCTCGCGAATTAACGCGACAAACTTGAACATAATCTGTTGCTTCGCCATCACACTCTTTGCGCGCCAGATTGGTAGCGCTCGCACTGCTGACTCCACACACGCACGCATCTCTGCGTCAGTGCTACATGGAACTCGCGTTACAAGGTTGTTCGTAGCTGGGTCGTGGACCTCTATGAATTCCGATGCATCCGAGGGCACAAAGCCATTGTCTATGAATAACAGTGTGTCTTTTATTTGTGCGATTCTTTCATGTGACGCTTGATAAGTTTTCAGAGCTGAGGATGTACTCTTGGTCGGAACCGTCTTCCCTGAGATGTTGGAAGCCATGCTGGTTCTTGGAAAGGGAATCGAAGGCAGAGGTATAGAATATTGGAGCACTAGGCTTCTAGATCAACAGTTATCGCTGGAAATGCAGGCTTGAAGGATTCCAAGACTGTAAATATCTCCATTTTCAATTGAAATAAACTTGATGCTGTGAATATCGGATTATACCTAGAACCAAATCAAGCTTCGGTGAGGTCGCTTAGTATGCCACACAAATTTCGGGATGTGAATGAAACCTCCACCGGCAATGGAGAGCCGAGAAGGGGGCCCATACCTAACCAACCTCAGAGTTCGGGGATAAAGGGGTTGGAGTTTGTAGGTCTAAAAGTATTCGTAAAGTTGAAATCTCTTCATTATATCGCTCTATACTGGTATTGCAGTCATGACGTCCAATCCACCATTTCGTAACTTCATTCGATTCCTTGACGAATCGCTCATAGAGCATTACGGCGATGCTGGAGACAGCGCTTTAGATGGTATCATAGGATCACAAGTGGAAATACTTCGTGGTGATATATTCCACTTGGAACGAACGGGACAGAAGGCAGTTGTACGCGAGGTTCGTTATTCTAAGTTGAACCCCTGAGCAGCTCGAGGGTGGGTATTGGTTGCGGACTAACAATTTCAAAAGCTACTGTCGCCCATTCCCTCAACACCACTTTTTGTCTGTATTGGCCTGAATTATAGGGATCATGCAAAAGAGGCCGAGGTTAGTACGTCTTATGAGCCCTATTGCAGAATCTATTCTAACAAGGCCATCTCGCAGCTAGAAGTTCCACCAAACCCGGTGGTTTTCACCAAGCCGCCAGGTAAGTGGCTGTAATTATTGATTTTCGTATTCTTATAAGATACTATTCCCAACGCTGACATAAAATATGGTTTAGATGCTTTGGCAGGACCATATTCTGAAATCATTGTTCCACCCGAAGCTAAAATGATGGACTATGAGGTTTGTATCATATTCCGGCTGCTCCTTTGCCACCAATTAACCCCATCCAAAGGCCGAGCTATGTGTGATTATTTCGAAGACAGGAAAGAATATCCCGGAGGACCAAGCGCTTTCCTACGTTTTGGGGTTTACCGCGGGTAACGACCTGTCTTCACGATATTGGCAGCGAGCTCCTAGATCGGGTGGCCAGTACTGTTTCGCAAAGTCCTTCGACGGCTTCGCCCCGTTGGGGCCGACGGTACTCCACCCAAGTCTTGTAACTCGGCCTCTACGGATCCAGACGCGAGTTAATGGCGAGGCGAGACAGAACGCGAGCACCGACGATATGATCTTCACAGTCAAGCAAATCATTGCGCATGTTAGCAGAGGAACAACATTACGACAGGGTACTGTGATCATGACCGGAACTCCTGCGGGTATTGCGGGTAAGATGCCGGGCCAACCCTGGCTTAAGCATGGTGATGTGGTCGAGGTTGAGATCAGCCAGATTGGGTGCCTGAAGAATAGGCTCCTTTTTGAAGCGGAATCTTAGAAATTACGCGAGTCAGTAGTAGCTATGGTAGAATGCATACTTGTAGTTCTCTCATGTGGGCTTAAGCGAAGAGAGGTGCCGTGACAAAGTGCTCTTTGGGTCCCAATCGGGTGCCATTGTTCTATCGTCCCGATGGGGTCCCGGGTTGTATACAGGTGAGTCTCACTAAATGAGATACTAGAGAAACAGGGTCAACTGCAATGATACTAGAGTCTGATATTATTTAATGCTGCTTTATCGCTTCCGTCCTATTGTTTCTGTGGTCATTGCCTTGAGTGCTTCTCTACGAGTTATAGTCATCTGAATACCAAGGGAACTTTTCAAGATACCATGTCGACTTGTGAATGTTTCAGTGGAGTGGCAGCAGATGGTAAGTTCAATGAGATAATGATATTGATTTCGAAAAAATGTTTCCCTCCCATATTTAGGAAATCCTGTAGTTAACGCAAGCAAATAAATCAGCCAACTACCAGGCCTTGGGTTCTTTTTCGACTATTGCTGGTCTGAAGGTGTACAAGACAGGGCCTCATATCTCCCAATCTACCTGCAATGGAAGAATCCTCTTCTTCCCTGATGGTTTTGGCCTTGCGAGGCATAACCAGCGTCTTGCTGATATGTACGCTGAACATGGTAAGTCGGCACAAGTCCCATTGGTTATAGACTAAAGTGACCACCCTACAAACTTGAAATATAGTTTCCTTTCTTTCTACCTAGTTCTTGAGGCTAAGGCCAGGTTTATGTAGGATATGATACCACGATCGTCGACTACTTCGAAGGGGATGCTCTGCCCGATGTCTTCATGAAATACCTGCCTGGAACAAACCTTGATTCTTATGAAAACATTACCCCAGAGGTATAATGAACCATACCAGTCTAATTTTCTTGCATATAATTGCTAATGCGTATCTATGTCAGGAGAAGGAAATCATTCGCAAAATCCACATGCCTAGTTGGCTTGAACGTCACACTCCGGCGCACATTGCATCGCTCATCGGCCCATTCCTACTTGAGTTTCTTAAGACAGTGGATTCCTCTAAAGTTAAACTCCATATCATTGGGCACTGCTTTGGAGGCAAGCATGCCCTCAACCTTGCTAGGAACGAGTCCGACTTGACTTCAGTTGTGGTATTCCATCCTGTAAGCTAACTTATCCCCGAAGAATTGAACAGCGTTTGTACTTAACATCTTGTGAATGCTATAGTCGTTTCTTGAGCCGTCAGACACGAATAATCTTAAGAAGCCCGTGTTCATGGGATTGGCTGAGACGGATGTCTTCACCCCGGGACTTAGCAGCACCATGTTGTCCCAATTACCGAGTTCGGGGGCAAGGTACAAGTTACTAGTCTATGGGGGGACCAAGCATGGTTTCGCAAGTCGATCTGATCTCGGAGACGACACCGCAAAGGCCATGTTCGCGGAGGCGTTTATCGATGGCCTTAGGTGGATGGAATGGACTTCTTCAAATAGTATGGAAATTACATCACGCTAGTCGCGAACGAGTAGCATCCTGTTGAATGAGAGCAGCGTGCTTTCAGATCAAACATGGACTTATCATATCTATCAAAGCCATGTTAAAACTTACCTATTCAACCCCTTTTTCCTAGTCATAAATGTCATGTCGGGACTGATCATACGCGATGCTGAACGTAGAGATGTTCACTGAAAGTTCTCCTGAACCAACAGTGCACAGACCACTTCATCGACGCCATAACGCCCAGCTGATGTGGTCCTAGCGTTACCCCTGAATAGTGGCTCTCTGGTCCCTCCTATGACGGCATTCATCATGGTAGAAAACACGAAATACCACTCGGTGCAAAGTGTACGCGTTCAGTTACAATGCGAGACGAAAGATTGTTCTCATTCTAAGCCTGGGCTTCAGTGAGCAGAGACCATTCCAGCCGTGCTAAATCCGTACAATTGCTGCTGGCCCAATGGGGGCGATGGAGAAAGCTTGACTTGAACCGGAACCCCAGCGGATGTTTCCTCGGGTACCAACTCGGTTCAAATGATGTGTACTAGAATTTTCCGGGCCGTAGTTCTCAATATCGCCAATATGGTTCCGGTACGCTAGTCTCCAATTCCCGGAGATCCGTCCGCGCCGCAATTGAGGAACTCCAAGCCGCAGGACTTCCGTGTGATCCTGTGTGTTTGCTGCGTCTTAGGAAGATGCAAGGGGGCACCTGACGATTAATATTACGTAGAAAAGAGCTCGCCTTCAGTGTCTCTTTGCAATTGAGAAAACAGCCATCACCAGAATACACCTCTAGTTCCTCCAACAAGGCACAAAGAACTTGTCACAATGACCTCTATCCCTCAAACTCTTAAAGGCAAAGTCGCTATTGTGACAGGATCCAGCCGCGGTATCGGCAAGGGCATCGCATTAGAGCTTGCCCGCCGCGGCGCAAAGGTTACTGTCAACTACGTATCGTCGGCGTCAGCAGCCGCAAACTTTGTCAAAGAGTTGGAGGCAATCGGTGCCAAAGCCATTGCTGTCCAAGCCGACGTATGCAAGCAAGACGATATCGAAAACCTCTTCGACAAGACGATCGAGGCATTCGGACGCATTGACATCGTCGCTAGCAATAGTGGGATAGAGTCATTCGAGCGCGCAGTGGACGTAACCCCGGAGAGATTCGACCATGTCTTCGCTGTCAATGCGCGCGCTCAATTCTTCGTCGCTGTCACAGCCTACAAATACATGACACGGTCGGAGGCAAAGACCAACGGGCGTATCATCCTCACTTCGAGTATTGCTGCCAGAATCATGGGTGTCAAGGACCACGCTCTCTATGCCGGGTCTAAGTGTGCCGTGGAAGGCATCACGCGGTCGTTGGCCACCGACTTTGGACCCAACGGGATCACTGTCAATGCTATCGCACCGGGCGGCGTAAAATCAGACATGTTTGCCGAGGCCGCCATCAATTATATCCCAGGCGCTGATAAGACATGGAGCGCGGAGAGGATCGAAGCAGCCATGGCGGCGTCATGCCCGCTTGGGCGCGTGTGTCAGCCGGAGGATATTGGGAAGGTTGTTGCTTGGTTAGGAAGCGATGATAGTGGGTGGATTACTGGCCAAGTCATCTTGTGCTCAGGAGGCTCATCTCAATAATGAGATTGTTCATAAATAAGTGAGAGGGTCAGGGTTAGGGTTGCTCACTTATGAATAGGGGGACGGAGCGAGATGAGCTGAACTCATTAGGTACATATCTCACGAAGTCAAATGATATAGATTGTGTTTTATAGTACTATAAATCTATAGTATGCTATTTACTCCGGCATAACTTGGTCAACAGAAGAGATGTGAAGCTGTTCCAATGAATGCAGTAGGATACAAGGTTGGGGTAAGGGTTGGAGTAAGGGTTAGGGTTAATTGAAGCCACTTGCGAAGTCCCTACCTGCACCTAGACATTGGGAACTCAACTCAACATCAAGTGATTATTGGAACATTTTTGTCAGAAAATGAAGTATTACGGCCATTTCTACCTCAGAATTCAATATCAGTCATTAAGAATCACATCTCCCTAAGCAATGTTTAAGTGCAAGTCCATCAGAATTGAATCGATACCAACTCCTGCAATCATGACATGAATCTACATTAAGTGTCAATGTATTGATAAATACCCCAGGAGCCACGATCAATAATTTACTTCCTGTCTCTTTTTCCAATATTTGGTCTGGCCTTAATGCTCTTCTCGTCCTCACCGCTCCTCACCCTCCGGACAAAATCATCAGCATTGAAATCTACACCAACCGGGTTCTCCTCAAAATCCTTAGAAGCCATGAAGTCCACTGCCTCTTGAACCGTATCGTAGTTGTCCACCTGGAACTCAATCTCGTTCCCGTCGGGGTCTTCGTAGTACATGCTGGTACTCATGCCATGGTTCACACACCAAATTGGCAGGATCCCGAGAGCTTTTCTCTCTTCGTACGCTGTGGCTAGGTCACTCAATTTCTCAAACCCAAATGCCACGTGATGGAGGCCGACTTGAGGTCCTTCAGGCCCGCGTTTGTGCGAGTTGGGATCTGCGACAACGGCTAGGCGATGATGTTCGTAGTCATAGCTTAAGAAAGCCAGGCGGTGGGACTTGTGTGTGATTTTGGCACCAAGAAGCGTCAGATAAAAGTTGACAAGCTTCTCGTATCCGTCAGGCGTTGTTCGAAGGACGACATGGCACAGGGCAATAGGGGATAGGGTTTTAGGTGTCTGGCCAACAGAAACAGAGCCGTTAGTAGCCATTATGCTGCTTAGATGAAGTTTCAGAAAGTGATGCGGTTCCCCTTGCTAGGCAGCTGATGGTAGCTATGGAAATTTAATTACCTAGGTAGGTAGTCTACAAGTCGTAGTTGGGTGACGTCTTCAATGGAGACTCTGTTTTATATCGCACTAACGTTGTATAACGATCTTCCGTGTAAATCCCCAACAGCATGTTTGGATGATGAGGTATGAGGTAATCAACAACTCGCGGGACCCCACCGGCATTTGAAATCCAAAAGGGGGTTAATATGTCTTGGTCGCCATCTCGTGATCTACTAGCCTCCATCGGTTCTTCAATGGCCTATTGTAACATTGTGCGAACTCTTAACCGTGGAAGACAATGACTCGAAATGGAGTTTCAACATATACGCGTATGCAAATTACGATCATACTGTGACATCCCTATGTCAAGTGACCCAACTAGAACTTTCAGTGGCTACTTCCATTGGGGTAGCTTTCATGCTATGGTTCCCTAGAATCGCACATCTTTCCCTATTCGTTGGCATTCCTCGCTGAGGATAGATCTGATCCACCGACCTTCTCCGTCAAACCGCACGCCACAATAGAGGTAATGGGAATTTCCGCCAAACGTTTGACGATATGGTGGAGAGTAGGGAGACGCTGCCAGTCAAGTGGATACCACTCGACTTTCCCCGTCGACCCGACGAAACGTCTCACTGTTGACACCTGCTGATTCTTCCGTTCCTCGGAATACGGGACAAACACCGCGTAATCAACCTCAGCAACACCCGGCTTCCCAGTTGTTGGCATGTACCGGTATAGCAGCAGTCCGTTGTCTATTCCCGCTTCTGCGGGTGCAAGAGGAGCCGCGCTGCCTTCCGTCTCGCGTAGATACTCCAAGTCAAAATCCGCGAAACATGACCCCTTCCAAGAAGCCGACATGTGGTACGAGCCCTGTGTCTCGCTGATCGAAATGTCCGCAAAGAGCTTCGGATATCCTAGCTCCTCACGACCGCTAATGATTGGATCCGCCAAGTCTTCCCATAGAACAGGGAGAAAGGTTCCCTGGTGTATTACGCCTTTGGGAGTAACATATTGGACTCCGTGGATGTAGAAGCTGAACAGATTGTACCCACGGAATCCCAACCACTCCAGGTTGTCCAGAGTCTTGGGCGCGACAGTCACATACGCATCTTGACCGGAAGCCGGCGCCTCTTGGAAAGAGAAACCGGGCGGAAGCAAGCTAGTAAGAGCGCTGTTCGGCGTTTTGAAAGTAATGAAAGCCTCCTTGCTTGTTGAAGACGATCCGTCTCGGCGACGCCCATCGAACGATTGCCTAGGTCCTGGGAAGGGGCCGAAGACGATCGGCATACGGTAGTGCAGATCCGTAAGTTTGTTGTCGGAGTTCATCGTTGGTGTTGTGCGAACAGTCGGGACCAGTCTTCAGCCGACCCTCTCGGATCTACCTTCATTGAAGCCCACTCATGTACGACGCCAGCCAACAGTTCTTTTAATATTGAAAATCAATTCGACTGAATATCCTCCGGGTTCCGACTTTTCGGCCATCGTGGTGGGAGATTAGGGGGCATGTGCCGGATTGTCTATCCGCGGAACCCCCACCGGCAAGCTAAGGTTGACGGAATAGGGCCCTTCCATACCGTGCTAGAGCTTTGTCGTGGCACATGCCAGTGGCCGCTCGGTATGTCTTTGATGCCAAGTATTGGATGGGTTCACTCTCGTACGACCTTGATCTCAAGTGCTATAGACTTAAAGTGAGAAGCTGTCGCAATAAGGGGCAGCCCAGCCGCCAAACGTTGAAATGCATCGTCGCTGCTGCGTCTAGTAACTATTCTAACTTGCCACCCATCCCACAGCGCCATATACGACGTCAAATGAATTCCCTACACAATCTATTAGCTGGACTACCTATCTCTGCAGCCCAAGAAGAGAGGATGGGCGACTCGGAAGCGCACGCGTCACCACATGACGACGCCATCCCCGTTATTATCGTCGGAGCGGGTCCAGTGGGTCTTCTGCTGGCTCTTCGCCTCGCTCAAAGCAATATACGATCTGTCGTTCTTGAACAAGAGACAGCGTTGGGTACGGCACCACGGGCGATCGGCTACTACGGGCCGGTCCACGATGTCTTCAAAGAGGCTGGAATCTATGACCAGGTAGCCAAAGAGGGGATGGCTTCCGGAGGGTATGCCTGGCGCACGCTGCCGACCGATGACGGGAAAGGGACGAAGACGCTTGGGTCCGTGCTGGGCGTGAATATCATGAGCCGCCCGGACTCCGATGGCCAATACAAGATCTGCAGTTACTCCATACAGTTAGCTCAGTGCCGGCTCGCAGAGATCATGCTAGAGGAGGCAACTAAGACGGGTTTGACAGAGGTATTATGGGACCACCGAGTGACAGGCCTCTCGCAGGACGAGGGAGGAGTTACTATCACCGCCGTCTCGGGGCAAGGAGAGTCGCGCAGCTTCCGGGGTCTCTATCTTGCGGGCTGCGATGGCGGCAAGTCCAATATTAGGAAGCTGCTTGGAATTCCCCTGGCGGGGCATAGCTGGCCTGAGCGCTTCGTTGCGACTGACATCCTCCGCACTGCGCCCGTTGTTGCCGACCCACCAGTACACTTCACTGTGGATCCGAGATATTGGGCGGTTGTGACTCCGCTAGAGCATGTCAAGCCAGGGGTAAGGGGGCTGTGGCGATATAGCATGGCTGTTCCAGCCTACGAGGAAGCTGATGATGGCAGTAAAACGGTGTTGACTGATGAGCAAGTTCTAGAACCCAGTTACGTAGACTCACTGCTCCTGCGCCAGATAGACGGGCCCCGACCTACTGATCACACAGTCATGCGAAAAAGCTTATACAAGATGCATCAGTTGCTCGCAAGTACCATGCATCGAGGCCGGTGCTTCCTGGCGGGGGATGCTGCTCATATTAATAACCCCATTGGCGGCTTGGGTCTGTGCACTGGTCTCCTCGATGCAGACGCACTCCACCAGACGCTCGAGATTGTGTTCTCTTTAGGAGAAGGGCATCTAGAGAGTGCACACGCCCCGATCACCAACGGAATACAACCAGGCTATGGCAGCCGCCGAACGATTGACCCGCAGGCTGTTTTTGCGCGGTACTCAGCGGAGCGCCGACGAGTGTTCCAAAACATCATACATCCTTTCAGCAGCGCAAACAAGACACGGTTGCACAGCGCGGATCCCGAGGACACGGCTAGGGAAGACTGGTATTTCCAGGCACTTCGAAGAGGAGATGCGAAGGAGTTAGGACAGATCCACGCACCGCTCTATAACAGTTGGAGGACTAATATGTGGGATCTCATCGCCACGTCCCTTAAGGACGCCTAGACATTAGAGCACAGGGCTTAGAAGTATACGGCATAGCATGGTCAACATAGGGGTTTAGGAAGAAGGGATAGGACTCTGCTATCACGCAGTTGTGATTGATGACTGCTGGAGGAGATGTAAACAGAAGTGACTGGTTTATTTATCACTCAGAGCACTTCTACGAGATAATAGTTGACTTAGCTTGCTCCGAATACCCTCGGAGACCCTCGTCGCAACGCCTGTGTCGAAAACCACTAAACATGTTTCCAGAACCTGTGTAGGATACTCTAAGGTGACTGGTGCACCTGTTCCTGTCGGATTCTTCAAAGCTGGGATGAGGGCTGGTGCACGGGAGTCCCAAGATGCGCCAACCATATCATCTTTACCGGTGCCTCTTACCAAATTCCAACTATAGGGGTCGGGACTATCTCCTTCTTGCTCATCTATGAAGAGGTACGAGGTGGACGGAGTCGTCCACAAAGGCCCATAAAATACGCTACATGCCCATAAAGAAAGAGTTGCGCGATATAACGCTGCCGGCCACCAAGGTGGACGTGTTTTCCGATCGAGCCCACGAAGAAGATAAAGGATTCGGCCTGCATGGAACATAGCTTCCTTAGGACTATGCACAAAATAGGCCGCCTCCTGAGAGAAATGTCGAATTTCTCTGTCGGATAATTCGCGTCTGGCTAGTTCCTCGATGTCTGGAATGCTGGCTACTGTGTTCAAGTTGATAGCGTGAAATGTGATTAAAGTGGCCGTAATTAAAACATCATTTGGATCATTACTACCTGGTGTTGGAGGTCCCCAAGGTGTTGGGAAGCTGGATTTATATAGATCAAGCCAACGTTGTAGAAGTGAGTGTATTTCGTGCATCCGGACATGCGTGGAGGCCTTGGTGATGGGAGAGAAGGATCGAGAGCAGTTCACCCCCCCAAGACAATCGAGGAGTTGCCGACAATTATATACAAGCGCATGCAACGGATGCAGGAGCAAGCGTAGGGTAAGAGGGCTCAAATACTGCTGCTTTGCCGGAGTTAGATCATCGTTTAGGAACCATTGGAAGAGTGTACGGAGAGATGGTTGCGGTAGTGGCTGGGTAGAGTAAGCTCCAACTCCCGAGTCGTCGTCCCGTGTCAGGAGTTGCTGCCACGTGGTGGCATCAGGAGCTAACCAGAACTCCTCGCTACTAGGAAGCGATGAGTTCAATGCCAGGACCGGGATATGGAGATTCGCATCTTGAAATAAGCTTATTTCCAAATCTACTAGAACCCATGCGTATGCTAGCCTATTGATTGCTTATCAGTAAAGGGGTTGGTCTCACATATAGGTAACCAGGGACTAAAGAGATAGGGTCGCAACCTGATGATCCTTTCGCGCTCTAACCATCGAGTCCTACTAAGCTCCCAATCGCCATCCGACTCCGGATAGTTGTCCCGAACGTCGAAGAGGCCGCCATGCCGAACCATCTGCAACGGTTAGCGATCATGTCCATCCACGCATAGAAGAACACCAGAATCGTCCACTCGCTAAATCATACCGCAATGTAAATCCCTCGTTGCCCAAGGCCAATATCCGTTAGCCACTTATCGCCACTCCATGAAGCTTGGGTAATAAACAGTAACGCCGAGTGTACGGGGAAAGGATGGTGGCATGTGGAGACATCTTTCTCTATCAAGTCGAACAGAGATATCCTGCAGACCTCTGTTAACCCCGCTGACAGTCGGCGGCCCTCGCTTGTGGGATCCGAACTGGCCGCCTGAGCAATCATGAGCAGTATCAGAAGCGTGCCTGCACGGCTATTCCCTCCGCTCAGGAGTAAGTTGGCATCCAAAACTCCGCCGGGCACGACCTTATAGAAGGGCTCGAAGAGGCGCATGTATTCTCCGAGGAAGTATTCCAGAGTCGCAGCTGGTGGTAGAACGAGAAAGCCTCGCGAGACATCACTGCCCGGTGAAGCTGCGTCTACAGAGGCTGCTGCTGGGTCCAGTTTGTGAACTTGGAGTGCCTTTTGGAGAAAGGACTGTGAGATAGCAGACAACGTGTCTCTCGTATTCTCTAGCAGTGGCATGCTTAGTATCTTGTCCGCAAAGACCGGACCAGAGAAATCAAGATCGAACCAGCCCCAGAGCCTGTCATACCTTGGCATCTGACTAAGGTTCTCGAGGAAGATGCCAGCAGTTCTAGGGCAGTTGATGGTGTCTTTCTTGGGATTACATCGAAATGAGGACCAGTAATCCCGGCCTTCAAGAACAGCTGGATGTTCGAAGGACTCCGCAATTGATTCAATAGCCGGGTCCCATGGGGCTTCGCGCCCGGTTTGGGGCGAGGGTTGCAATCCGGCAGTGGGTGTGCCGCTTTGTCTCTGCATAAAGTCTCGAGCGACAGCAACTGCGTGATTATCATGAGCGAATGGAACTATGGTGGCAGTATCAATTCTCTGGGAACTCTCAGCGGCCGGCCATTCTACTAAAGATGGAACACTAGGAACCAGACCAGCCTCCGGCGTTACCAAGCTCTGCTGGCCAGGTATAGTGTCGGCGCAATCCATAAAAGAACTATTGTCTATGAACATTCCCAGTTCCTTCTGCGACTGCGACGACGGGTTAGCCGCGAGCCGAATCCCGGCTTCTGGATGACCCCTGCCACCGTTTGCCTGGTCGCGAGTTATGGTTCGATTCATAGTCTCGTTTGCGCGACCGTTTGTGATCTCCGAGTTTCTGTCACGGTCACCATGAGCCTGCTGCAGCTGAGTTGCGACAACAGCAGCTCGCGTCTTTTTCAGCTGTCTATCACAGCTTAATTTTTTAGTTCGACACCTATTGCAAGGAGAATTGGAATCGCATTTCGCTTTCATCTTCGCGCAATTGCGACAAGCAGTTTGGGTTCGTGCCCTCACTCTCACGATGCCTTGAGGCGAATCATTGTCGACGTTTTCGTGTATTGTGATGTGTTTTTGAAGCACGTCCCTAGGGAAATCAGTTATCTAGCAATGGTATAGTTGGTGGCGGAAACGAGGACCGGGCTCGGCGCACCCTCGAGAGAACGAGATATGACATATAGAGCATTTGAATCGTTTTATGTTGGTATCTAAGCATGTTAGGCCTTGTAATTGGCAAGCTTCCGTCGTTTAACAAAGGTGCTTACTCACGAGTAACCAAATGGCGTTCTAGATGTTCGTTGCGTTGGAACTGCTGCCCACAATAGGTGCAAAAGGCCATGTTCGCCTTACATCCCCGGGAGCGATCCAATCTTTAGAGGAAATAAGCTGCGTAAGATAAGCGAGCACAACGGCAATGCTGAGAAACGACGCCAGCACGCATCTCTTTGCAGTGTCTCGCTATTACACCTAAAAGTTCGTCCACAGAATGAAGCCGGAATAGCCGGGGTCCTTTGAACAAAGAACTGTAGTTTCATAGTGTTGGAGAACAGATCTAGAACGGCCATGGGTCCTAGGATGTTGGTTCCTAAGTTCTCTTCGCGAGTAATTATTGCTTGAAGCGCGAAGGGGGCTTTGCCAAAAAAGGAGTCTTTCCCCACCGAGTCTCAGGGTGGCATTCAATGCAGCAACAAGGTAATACAACTAACCAACCAGCCACCCAACTGACCAACCAATCACTGGCTATTTTGGCTCTGGAAACTCGAATAAAACAAAGGGACATCAAGGGCCAGTCAGAAAGATCGAGATAATGACCCTGTGATGCTCAATTTAGGTATGCGGGGGACCTTTGCGTGCCCTCAGTTCGACGCCACACGCGGGGCAAAGCAAGGAATCGGGGGTGGCTTGGTCATTTGTCGAGTAGGAGGTATGTACCTAGGTATTTCGTATAGTAACACAGCTACACATAGTCCGGTACCACCACAAGGTCGTCATGATGCATGTAGGTATCCTTGGTCTATATGCATGTTGGTTCAGTATAAGCTCCATACCGGCCCGGTGGAGGCCGGTGGGGGTCCGGGACGGACGGGGGTGTCTCATAGTGTCTCTCACCTCGGACACCTTAGATGTCTGAAAGTACCTCATTGATTGTACTACGCCGTAAGCTTACGCAACGCATGGACTTTGGTTTGGCGAAAGTGCCCGAGAATAGTCTACATCTAAAATTATACGGACAGGCGTAATTGTTCTACTTGAGTATTCAAGAACCATCGTCTCTTTTTATCTCCTCGTAAATCAGCTTCTTTCCCGTCAGATCAATCAGAAACATAATATTCTACGTTGTAAAGATCAATCTCACCAATTTACAGAGTATCGACATCGATAGGATGCCGTTCAGGTCGTTGAAGGAGCTGGATCCAAGTGAAGGCACAGTTCTACTATATAGCGGTACGTTGTTTCATTAACGTTGACAGCTCCCGCTCTGACTAGCACGCTAGGGAACCTCTCACAGCAGCACCTCGGGAGCGGTGATACTGTTCTATTCCCACAGCCATCTGCAGATCCGAACGACCCCCTGACCTGGCCCCGCTGGCGAAAACATACTGTCTTCCTTTCTATTTGTCTTTTTTCATGTCTGAACAACTTCAGCGGCACCGTTCTCTCTGATAGCTTTCTCACTATTTCCGAAGACCTTCACGTATCTGTTGAAGATGCTTCGGGTCTTCTTTCTTGGATAGTCCTCACCCAGGGTATAGCAGTGAGTCTCAGCCGCATCTCTCATCCTTCCACGTACGCTTATCTCGTTTTCCAACTAGAATTTTATCTGGGTCCCTACCGCTATATACCTTGGCAAACGCCCGGTATTCCTGGTTTCTTGCGCGATCGCATTTATCGGAGCAATCTGGGCTGCCGCATCTCCCAGCTTCGGGAGCCTCCTGGGAGGATGCATCTTCGGAGCTTTTGGTGGTGGAGCATCCGAAGCTCTCGGTGCCGCAATCATCAACGTAACTTACTCTCCTTAATAGGTAATTCAATGGCTCGTATCGCTAACGCATACTGCTCCAGGATATATACTTCCTGCATGAAAGAGGCTCAAAGATGTCCTGGTACATCATTTTCATTGCGTTCGGTAGTAGTTTAGGACCTTTATGTGGTGGTTATCTAATTGAGTGTACGTATTGCTGTTCCCAGAACTGTGAGATATGGGCATACCAAAAGCTGAATATTCCCATAGACAAGGGATGGGCATGGGGGAAATGGCTAAGCGTGATTCTCCTGGGAATTAACCTCCTGTTGATATTCTTCTTTGCGCCCGAGACAAGATTTCGGAGGTCACATAATCCCTCGGAGGGAGTAAGTTCGAGCGCAGCCTCTGACAGCCCGAGTGAGAAAGTCGAAGGCGACAAGTTCGAGAATGTGGAAGTGGGGAGCAAAAGCCTAGCACCAAACCAGACGAGCGTGGTGCGTCCTCGCAAGACATATTTGCAATCGCTCAATCCCTGGTCAGGAGTCGCGGCAGATGCATCGTACTGGAGCTTGATGTTCCGTCCCCTACCTTTGTTGGTGTATCCAGCATGCTTATTTGCTACTCTTGCGTGTACTTACTCCTCCACCCCTCTCATAAACAGGCACGAAGTAGGACTAACTAGGATGAAGACTCCCTGGCACTCGCGCCAACTGTCATGGTCAACACTGTGAGCTCAACTGTCTTAATACCGCCACCATATAACTTTTCCATCGGTGCAGTCGGCTTGATAAACATTCCGGGCATGAGTGAGTCACTCCACCGTCTCTATTTCTCTCATTGAGCCCATGCGCCAGTTGTTTACCTAGGCATGCTCATACAATATGGGACTTTACCTATAACTGACTTTCCATCGCAAAAATATTAGTCGGCCAAGGCTTAGGTGCCATTATCGGTGGCGTTTGCATAGACAAATGGGCAGCGTACTGTGCCAGACGCAACAACGGTGTCTTCGTTCCCGAAACACGCCTTCTACTTTTCATAGTTCCCACAATCATCGTCTTCACCGGAATAGTGCTCTTTGGCTTTTCTGTCGAGCAACAGATGCATTGGGCGGTCATCTTCACAGCATACGGCCTCATGAGTGTCGGATTAACGGGCTCAGCGAGTATTACTATGACATACGTTTGCGACTGCTATTTCCCTGTTGCAGCCGAGTGCCTGGAGATGATCAACGGGATTAAGAATGTTTTTGCTTTCGGCCTGGTCCACGGAGTGGTGCCGTGGGTTACAAGGATGGGATATTCCAAGGTAAGAGTGGCGGTCCCAGAATGCTTGGTTGAGTTCTGAAAGCTAATAATTCTCAGGCTTTTGGGACATTGGGGGGCATCTTCGGAGGAATCATGGCTTTCGTGGTGCCGCTTCTAATCTGGGGACCTCAGATCCGTCACCATACGTCTTCGAAATGGCGCCTGGTGAGCTGGGAACTCGAATGATCGGCAATCTTATGTAGCTAAGATAGAGCTGCGGTGCTTTTCAACAACACAATGGCGATACAGTGTATGTGGTGGTAATCTCGTGGTTTATGGATGGTTGGCGTCGCAAGAAGCGCTTTGCACCGGGTCAAATACATGTATCAAGTCAATTGGGTACCTACGTAAAGGTTGAGAATTGTGTACGTCGGCTTTTTGGAAGGTACATGTATGTATACCTAAACGAAACTTTATGATGACAGAGGTATCTAGGTATTCATGTTGCCCCACATGTCCTGCTGTCACATTCGAGTGGACTATTGGACAATGGCTTCAATTCCTAGATTACCTATGTACTAGATAATGTCGGATAGTGGTCCCGTAGAATTCAGGTGATCTGGTGTCTCTCACGTGACGCCGCAGAAGAGCGCGTTTGCATCTACATATGTATTCCATATCAACAGACTTTTCAATTGAACAACTTTCATCTCTCTCATTGATTACATGAATTACGTCATACCAATAGACATGGACAGGTGGAACTAGGTCCGACTGTGTAACCTAGTACCCAGTACCTAGTACCTAGTACATGCTTTTCTGTGCCACCCCCGCGTGGCTTGACCTTGACACGTTAATTTTCTGATTGGCCCCGCGTCGCCCGCGCCGTAACAAATTCATCCATATTCATCCCCGGGCCTCACAAGAGGTAAACAGCCACCAGCAATACGCAGCTGGCCATCCGAATGATGGCAACGCGATCCTTCCTTCTCGGCTCCGGCGGCCAACTTTCCCTCGTTCGGTCCAAGTGGCCACACAATGAGACTCGACTATATCATCGAATATACCGACTTTCACACAATAGAGCTCCGTGTCGATGGGTCTCAAATGTCCACTCCAGAGCATCCGCGTCAGAAATTAGTCGAACTCCTCCACGAACGAATGCGCGAGCCCCGCATTATCTGCAATTCGAGGTGGCGCGGGATGGAACCAAAATCCTAAAGAGAGGCCGTAGAGACGCTATAGATGCGCTGAGGAATCTCGACTCCGAGCCGGACGACATCCAAGGATATAATAAGGGGGTCTCCTATGTACAGACTTACTCTCGCATGATCGGAGGTCTTTCAGTTGAGGATGCCAAGGATGTCATTTTTATTGACCAAGCTGGAATCAAAGTTGTGTCGTGGATATTAAAGCCAAATATCCGGAAGCTAATCGAAGGAAACCACAGGCAAAGTCGGTATGCAGACCAGATACTGAATCTACCTAACGTACCGGTATTTTACTAACCATTAGCCTTCTATAATAGGATCCTTTTAAGGTCGATAGCTCAAATCCTCGTCGGCGCTGGACATACTCAGCTAATGAAGGAATGGATACGCCATAAACCGGTGCCCTCGTATGCAGAATCGGCAGACATGTATAAGGCAATGATCTGGAAAGGTGTATTACTCTCAGATATACTGAAAGCCCTTTTGTGGTGGAGCCCTAGTGGCTCTGCTGACCCTGCTTATGACTTTTTTTCCGAACTCTCGAAGGAACATTTCGAGAATAAAGAGATGAGGCGGGCATCTACCTACGGCCATGTACCGATGTCTCACTCATTGATTACCCTAGCCAGGATGATGGAGAATAAAACCCCAGCAAGTCCTGAAAGCTTCGATCGTCTCCGACCATGGTATTGCAAATACTCGCCCGAGCATACGCGATGGTTTAACGAAGCCAACATGCTCTTAGACCATCCGACAAATCCTACCGCCGACTTATTGCTTTCGCACATGAAGGCGGCTGATGAGAATAATTTCGACCACTTCGAAAAGTACCTTGACAGGATGAGCAAGTATAGACTGAGGAATTCGGGGCGGGCCAAATGGCCAGATTTCATCCACAAATTAGGAGAAAAGGCTAGCAAGATATTACGACGAGAGGGCCGCACCAGTGACGCTGAGTGGTTAGTTGACTACCTAAACAAGACCTTGGGCGCTGAATCAACCCTCTGGAAGAATCACCTGGAGCAAGAAGAATCCGCCCGAGCAGAGAAGATGGCGGCGAAGTCTGGAGAGATATTATCAGAATCTTCAGCTACCGATTTGCAAGAGGCGTCCACGAATACTCCAGATGACTCCGAAACTTCGGCTACCGATACGCAAGATTTATTTAGAGTGTTCATAAATGCCTCCTCAGAAACTTCAGCGACCGATGTGCAAGAGACATCTACGAATACTTCAGATGAATCCTTAGAAACTTCAGCGACCGATTCGCAAGAGGCATCCACGAACACTCCTCCAGATGAATCTTCAGAAACTTCGGCTACCGATTTGCAAGACGTGTCCACGAGCACTCCAGATGAATCCTCAGAAACTTCGGCTACTGATGCGCAAGAGACATCTACGAATACTTCAGACGAATCTTCAGAAACTCCGGCTGCCGATTCGCAAGACGTGTCCACAAACACTCCAGATGAATCCTCGTCATCTTCAAGTCCTGCTCAGAAGATGTAGAATTATTGCTGTATGGAATCGCACTACTTAATTCCGCTCACCAGCTATTAAGTAGGTACCTACCTTATTATCTACTAGTGCCTACCTACTTTATAGTAATCTTCCCTAAACCTATTGATGTAGTGCTTTAGGTTCAGTGCCACTGGAGTCTCATGTAGAATTCCACTCGAACCTGACCAAGAGCAATCCCTCACATTCACTGTTGGGAGTGTGGTTACACAACCGATTACGTAAGTGTGGCCTGTGCTTCGCACAGCATCATACAAGCTCCCACTTTTGTACTTAGATCTTCCTCTCTCTTCCTTACACACATAATCAATCAATCATCCACCACCACATGCTGTACAGCAACCCAAGCTCTATCGTATTGATAGACCTTGTCCATCCAACATTCACAACGTTCCCTCAAGCGAATAACCGACCTAGCCCATACCACGTAGGCTCTGTGGAATATGATAAATGATCATGCTGTGAGATTTGATAAAATAGAAGGCGGAGAGAAGAATTGTTTACCCCTATGGTGAACCTGTACGTGTGCAACTACCAGGCCCTCGGCTAGAATGTCGAGATACATTTAGCCGGGACCAAAAATCTCATCACCAGGACGATTTGGACACATTTACAGACCTCGCCTCGTAATATCGGGCCGCACAATTTTCAGCCCAAGAACAAGCGTAGCCTCGGTTTTTCTATGTGTTGACATTTCCCGGACATAGAGTCGTTCGCTATAAGTCTCGATCAATTCATATTTAGCCTCACTTACTTACGTACCTACCTATCTAATGCATGGCCTTGCATCAACCATGGGCTATTTCGGACCTCCTTCGCCCAGTATTTCTTGGGTAGCTCTTTTGGCCATTTTCAACCCGCGCTCGACGCTCGCCCAAGTTCTGGGGGCCAGCACGTGTTCATCACCTGGTCGTCACTCGGTCTTCAGTAGCCGTCACATCTTATCAAGCTGCCCGCTACCTGTAGACGAGGAGTCGGCGATCGACACGGGGTCCTGGGCGCCATGGAAGCGACGCCCGTACTGCGTAGAGCCCTTCATGCAAAGTGACGAGGTGACCGGGCCGCAGTTCTGCGTCTACACGTTCGAGCCTTTCCGCGGGGATAAGGGGCTCAGCATCGTGACTACGCCCGTGCTGGCGGCGACCGTGGTTAACTCCTTGGATGACTCGATTGTTCCTCCCAAACTCAGGGACCATGCTTCGAGCTCACTGGAAGCGGAGGGGCGAGACAGTCCAGCATTCACGATAAAGGACGTGCCGGGCAAGGGCAAGGGCCTCGTCGCGCAGCGCCAAATCCGCAAATGGGACGTGGTGCTGGTGGATTATCCCGCTATGCTCGCTCATATGGATTTGTTTGACATAGTAGGCGACGAAACTCGCCAGGACCTTCTAGAGCGAGCGTTGAAGCAGCTGTCGGAGAAGCAGCAGGGCGAACTACTGTCCTTGGCGCGTAGCCATGGTGGTGAGCCCATTGAAGATATCCTGAGAACAAACATTTTCGGGGTTGAGTTGGGGATCGAGATTCCGCATTTGGGACTGTTCCCAATTGCTTCGGTAAGAGATGTGTAGTGAAAGATTGCAGAACGAAGATGGGCTAATGATACTAGCGACTTAATCACGATTGTAGACCTAAGTACGCGACTGGAACGTCTTTGCGTGAATAATTAGAAGACTAACAGGCAATCTAGTGTCTTCTGGCGGTGGTCAGTACGCACTCTTACAGTGGAAGTCATAGCAATGCGAGATATCGAAATAGGGGAAGAAATAACGCAAAGTTGTAAGTGGACCACCCAATCCACCGCACTACGTATCCCATCTCATACAGACATCTTAAGAATCTAACAAACCCGTCACCTCAGATGTACCACTTGGCCTTTCATACGAAGACCGCAAGGAGGACCTCAAGAACTGGGGATTCAGCTGCTCGTGCTCGCTATGCACCTCTACCAAGAGCGACAGAGCCGCGTCGGACAAGCATCGGGCGCGGCTCCAACACATCTACCACGAGTTGAACGAGGGCGCAACGGGCAAGGCGGAGCTCACTGCGGACACTATCTACGGGCTCGTAGACGAGATGGAGTCGTTGGTGCGCGAAGAAAAGCTAGAAGCGCAGCTACTCGTGCACTACGGCGCGGTCGCCAGAGCGTACATGCGCATTGGCCAGCTCGAGGCGGCGAGGAAATACGTCGAGCTATGCGAGGACCTGTGGGTGCGATATGCTGGCGAGGAAGAGGATTACCTCGCGGGGATGCATCAGCTGCGACATGAGTTGACGGAACGAGAGAAGAGGGCCCCTGTAAGCGAGAACCTGAAGGGTGGGTAGGTTCGGCGTAGAGGTTGACTTATCATATTTCTTGAATACAAATGGTCAGGGAAAGAATCTAAAAGGAACCTACCTAAGTTCCCTACATCATAAATACCGCTGGGCGAAATAGCAGGATTTCGACCAATTTTTCAATTTCTTATATTCACATGGATAAGGCATGTTGAGATTTTTGACGATAGCACCCTACTGGTGGTAATCAGCCCCTAGAATCTGGTGGCTTGGCAGTCCGGGCACCTGTATTCGTGTTCTCACTGGGCAAATTTGTCTCTCCAGAGAGTTGCTTATAGTTTCTCTTTAACTCCTAATGAGACCCCGATAGATACCTGTATACGCCGCCGATTCTATGGAGCCATTCTATGTGCATTCCCCTATATTTTCCACTCAACAAATGACTTGACTCAATGAGGTGAGTTGTGCACTTAGAGAGTTCAATTTGGCGCCAGTTCCAGCATCGCTTGATAGCAAACAATTGATGCCACTGGCCATATAGAAATTCCTCTCGCGAATCCATCGCGGTACTGAAGGAATGTTCAGCTAGTCCCTTTCTCTAGTAGACTGGCTGACATCTTCTATTCTATAGTTGTTCCGCAGAAAGCGGAGCGCCCTGAATGTCCCTCAGGACTACCTGGAAGGCAGATAGGAGATAGGTATAGCCAACTCCGGACGCCGAAAAAACAGCATGAGCAGCCCTCTGGTTTCGTGCATCTCAGTCCCCTCAGCGCTGTGCTGTAGAGCCTGCTATGAGGCCTATGCGCGCTGACCACAGGGCGTCACTTGGCATAACCCCGAGAATGACTTAGTGAGGTCGACCCGATTAAATCAACTAACTCCATCATCAATCGTCCAATTTCATCTCAAAGCTGCCCACGGAGAAAATTTCGAATTGAACTCTCTCCGGCTTCACCCCGTGTCTTGCCAAGTGATTAGATGCCTGCATCATGAACTTCTCCGGGCCGCAAATGTAGTACTCAGCCGATCCGTTGCTAAGGTACAAGTCTTCGGCTGTCAGGGAGAGGAAGTCGTTGTCAAAGCTCGACGTGTACGACAATACGTCGCTGTCCGACAATCGCGACTTGAAGAACTTGGTGCGCATGTTAGGATGTTTCCTGGCGAGATTCTCAATGTGCGCTTGGAAGGGTGCGTCGTGTCGCGAGGCCTGGATCCACGATACCGGTCTGTTGATGCGCTTCTCGACAACGGTGTTTAGCATCGAGAGGAGCGGGGCGACGCAGACTCCGGCGGAAATAAGAACGAGAGGCATTGAGTTGTCCATTTTGGGGTTCAGGTAGAAGGAGCCCGATGGATGTGTTAGTTCGATCGTGTCGCCCTCATGGAAGTCGTCGATTAGCGAATTCGAGACAACGCCAGCTCTGCACGGCTGCACGCTGCCGAGACTGCTATCTGAGGCGCTGCTGGCCGCTGAAGACATAGTCACCGTGTCTTCTCGGTTCCCAACGTAATCCCAATTCGACCCTTGATCTCGCTTGACGGTGATTCGATAGTGGTCATAGCTCGGCGCATCGCTTAGCGAGTATTGTCTGAGCTGCGCGTACTTCATTCCGGGGACCGTGATTCGCACCGTGATGTATTGGCCCGGCATAAACGTCGGCAAGGGCTTCCCGTCGACGGGCTTCAGTATAAAAGATACAATGTTCCCCTCCACTGTCTCGTTCTTTTTATTGTAGATCATAAACTTGCGCCAGCCCTTCCAGGATTCGAACTCGCGGTAGATGTGTGCTTCCCGACCGGTCAGCATCTTCGCCATAACCCAGTACGCCTTTGTCCAAGCCATCTTGACGTCAGGGGTCATGGAGGGTCCGAGCACGGCGGAGAACGCGCGCAGCAAGTACTTTCCGACAATTTCGTATTGTTCGGGCTGGATGTTGAGCGAGGCGTGCTTTTGCGCTACCCGTTCTAACTTGGGGGTCAGTTCGCTGATGTTGACGATGTTGGAGGCGAAGGCCAAGATAAGTCTCGTCAATGCTCGTGGCTGCTTTCCCGTGTGCATGTTCACAGTGTTAAAGTAGTTCTGCAGCTCAGGGTGATCTCGTAACATGGTCTTGTAGAAGACGGTTGATATGTGTTCACCATGCTGGCGTAGAGCTGGGAGTGTCTCCTTGACCAATTTTGTTTCTTGGTAAGTGAGAGCCATGGTGGCTAATTGTCGTCCTAGTAGACAGCTAGAGTACTAGATGAATCGAGTGAAGGTGGAGTAGAGCACGAGTTAACAGCAATGGTAACCTTAAGTCAATGAGTAAGAATGTGTATCAACGTCGTCTTCTGCACCAAGGATAGCTCGGAAGATATGGTAATCAATAGAGGGTACGTGATCGTATTAGTTATTAGTCCAATTGATCGAGGCGCGATCTCAATGCTGATCTTAAACTATACAGGTTTCAAGATCCATGGATGGCGAATACGCCCAAAGTTTTTAATGTCCTGCTTACCGCCTCGAGCTCACGACGCATTGCGTCTCTTTCCGTTCTGTGGAGTTCTTCGCCAGGCTCAGGCTGAATGTCGAGAGAGAAAAAATTTCCACCTAGCGCATATGATAGCATGATGAAGTAGTTCCCGGGCAATACCGGTCCTATGCGATGTGCGAATATCTGCCTGGCGTTTCTAAGCAGTCGGGATCACGCGAGCAATATACCCTCGTGAGGTAAAATGGCATGATGTGACGGAATTTTCATGCGTTGACTAGGAAGATCTCAGGCCAGATCTCGACATCGAACGATTATTGACTTTTCTAGAACAGGGCTAAAATTCCCGACGTGCCGAGCACGTATGCGCTGACACGCATTATTTCCAGAGCCCCGGTTAGGCCATGTGGCAGACGGGGGTAGATCTAAGATAGTGTAGGGCGAGAGGGGATTGGTGTTACTCATTTCTTTCGTCACTACTGCGTACGATACTACCTCATGATAGCGGTCGTCGTTTGAATATTTTCCCTTCAGCTTCTTGGTAGTCGTGCCCTTCTAACCGTCTTAGAGAGCAAGCCGAGGCTAGTAGTCACAACGGAGGTTGTTAGTGATTAATCACAGGGCTGTGATTCGCAAATCATTATGCTGCCAAGGTCGCTCCGGCTCGCCTATGGAGGCCTAGCCGAAAATCTGCAACAAGCTCCCGCTGCTGTCAGTTTTGCGGTAGTAGATCTCGGCCTTAAGTGTAAAGGGGTCCCAAGCATCTGGACCCTTAGCGTCCCATTGTGATTTTCCCATTGATCAAGATCCATTATACATCGGGGATTTTTAAATTGCATCTATCCAACCTGAGATCGCTTGCCCCCGGTTCCGATCTACCGTTTCTTTATTGGTATCCGTAGCCAGAAGGTCCCAGCGTCTGTTTAGCGATATCCGAGGGTTAACACTCTCCCCGCTATGCACCTCCCTTTCTGGTAGTCTGTTCGATAGTGGTGCCAGCGCCGCGAGTGTAGAAGGTGATGACGCTAAATCGAGTTCCCAAGCGATTCTACTCTCCCTGTCATATATGCATATGACGAATATGCTTATATAACATTATAAGTCCTACTTAAAGCTATCCTAAGATGTGCCTTAGGCATTAATTACTTTATAACTTATTGAATTCATTAATTTTTAACATTATCACATAATTAATATTATATTAATAATTTTACTCTTTTAAAAGTTATTAAAACGTTTACTTATTTAATTTTTATCATTACTTATTTTTTATATGAGAAATTATTTATATTTTTCATTTTTTAACCGGCGAATTATTTATATTTATTACATTATTTTTTAAGTAATTATGTAAATGATTAATTATTATTTTCCGTTATATAAATAATTAAAAATCTTTTTATTTTTATTATCTTAAGAAATATTTTTATTTTTTAGTTAAATAACTTTTTTTTATTTATATTTTAACATTATTACGACTTATTTTATAATCGTTTAATTTAATTATATTTTCGATATATTTTTCCACGTTTTTATTACATTTATAATATATTTATTAATTCCTTTAAATGTATTAATGTTTATAATTACGATTTAAATTAACGGCTTTAAGGATAAATTATTTATATTAATATTAACTTTAAAAATTTAACTTTTAATATGATAATTAATTCGATTCTTTATTATTAATTATTTTAACATTAAAGTTATTAAGTAATATAATCTTAATTTTATATAAATTATTCTTTCCGATAATATAAAGTTTATTATTAACGTTATAAAATATTTAATTGAGTGGATAAAATTAAAAACGAAATTTAAAAAAACCTTCTTTAAATAATGGCGATAAAAATATTCTTAAACGTATATATCATATAAACATATTAATGCCGACGAGCCGACATTTTTAACTTTTTTAATTATTTAATTATTTATTCTTACCCCACTTTATAAACCATTAATTAACCTATTAATGTTTAAAATAAGATATTTACGTTTCGTTTCTCTTTTATTTTCCCATAATTAAAGAAATAATAACTTTAAAACGTTTTAATAACTTACTTAATTACTTAAACTTAAATTATTAATGCTTAAACGTTTACGTTAACTTAACTTTAATAATTTATCCTTAATAAGTTATTTATTTTTATTAAAGTTAATTAATTAATTTTTTAACTTCCTTAAATTAAGTATAAAAAACGTTAATGCTTTCTTTATTTTTCGATTATTTTTAAAAATGAAAGTTATTAATAACTTTATTTTATATTTCCCACTTAATTCTTCTTTTAATTTAACTAGTTTATTAATTAATTTAATCTTATTTAATGTTTCATTTTCTTAAATATTATCGCTTATTTTATTAATTTAATTAAATATTTTAAAGTTAATTAAAATTAAGTAAATCTAAATTTATAATAATGCTTAATTAAATTTATTATTAAATCACTTATTAAAGTTAAATAATATAATAGAATCGGTAAATTTTATTTCCGTTAATGGAAATTTTATTATTATTATTGAAAACTTTAATTCTTTTATTAATAATTTTAATACCTTAATTAATAATTTTAATCTTTTAATTTAACCTTTAATAAATAATGTTTAATTTATAATATAATTAGTTATTTAACATAATATTATGGAAATTATCGTTAAAGTTTTTATTACCATTAAATAAAAAACATTACGGTATAAACGCGATAATAATCCCTTTTATATTAAACGCGTTACTTTTTTAATACTTGAAATGGTAAGCTTTTTTAACTTAAAAAAGCTTAATTTATAATAAATTAATATCATTTTCTTTAATAAATATATCATTTATATAAACATTTATACTTTTATTAATTAGTTTAAAAAGATAATATTAACTTATGGTAACGTTATAATTAAAATAATATAATTTTAATACTTATAATATATTATAATTAATTAATTAAATAAATTAACCGATAAAGAAAAACGAAACTTTAACCAAGGCTTAATAACATTTATTTATAAATATTTTATTAAAGGATTTAAGAAAATGATAAATTAAACATTTTATAACTTTAAAGAAAAATTATTTATACTTATAAATTTGAAAAATAGTCGAAATTTATACCTTTTTATTAATAATATTATTCACGATATTAAAATATTAAATATATCGCTTTTAAACTAACTTAATTATACTTTTAAAACTTTTAATTTCTAAATTTAACGACAATTAATTAAATTAATAAACGAGATAATTTTATAATAATTTATGAAAATATTTAATAACCGGGAAAATATTTTAATAATTAAAGTTATAATTATATACTTAAAATAATAAAGCATTAATTCTTATATTTATAATAAGTAAAATAGCTTTTTTCTTTAATATTAACTTAACTAAAACCATATTAATTTAATAAATAATTAATAAAAATAAAATTATAATAATAAGTAAAATTAAAATTATAATTTATACTTACCATATTATCCCGCTTATAATAATGGTTATAAAATTATTTCTTAAAAGCCTTTTATTTTATACCATCTTTAATAACTTCAATAATAATATCTTATTTAACCTACTTAATAACTTAATAATTAAACTTCTTAAAATTATGGTTAATTTCCTTAAAATTATGGTTAAAATTATTTAATTTAACCTCTTTAATATAATAATTAAAATAAAAACCAAAAGATATATAAATAATCAATTATAAAATGTATTTATTAAAGTAATAAAAAAGATAAACCATTATTTAATTAAGCTTTAATTAATTTTTAACTTAAAAATTTTAATGCTTTTTATAATTAAAACTTTAACCTTTATTCTTACGATAATATTCCCAATAATTTTTAACCGTTTATAACTAAAAAAAATATTCAATAAAATAACGATAAAGATTATTAAAGTAACAATAAAATTATCAATTTTATAACCTTTTTATATTATCGCCAATCCATTTATAAAATTTACGAAAAGTAATTCCTTATTAAGAACCATTTTTTTAATTATGTTTAATAAAAATATACCTTAACTATATTTATTATACCGGCGGTATTTATCTTTTATATACTTTATTCTTATAATGATATTACTTATGTTTAATAAGAATTTATTTAAATTATATTTTATATACCGGTAATACTTATTTTTTTAACGCTTTATATTTTTAATAATACTGGTTTAAATAATAAATCATTAATAATTATTACAAAAAATGTTAATATTGAAATGATATAAATTACGATTTATCTTAATCTTATTTATATTAAAATATATTATATTAATAATAAAATAAAAATATCGTTTATATTTAACTTAACCTTTATATTTATCTTATTAATAATATTAATGGAATTATTCCGGCATATCTTTAACATAAAATCTTAAATTTTAATTATTAATTCTAATATTAACTTAAGCCTTAATATTAACATAAGTTTTATATATAAAATATATACTTATTTTAAACTTTTTATTATAATATTAATTAAATTAAAATATAAAGAAAATATTTATAATAATATTAATTATATTAAAACTTTAATAAATAAGGTATAAATCTAAAAACACTACCCCTTTGTTAAAATTTATAAACGGTCCGTTTTAATATTTATTAAAGGCATATTTCAAAACTAAATTATCATAAATGAATATATTATTATTCGATTTTATTTTAAAGGTTTATGTAATAATTACCTTATTATTATTACATTTTTATGCGAAGTTATTTTAATCTTTAATTTTAACGCGTATATATTAATTGGTATAAATATATTTAATATAAAACGTGTTAATATTTTATTATTAAAGAAGATGGTTATTATTTAATTTTATTGAATTATTATTTTTATATCGGTTATGTTGGATTATAAAATATAAGATTAAGTTTATATTTTTATTGTTAAAGATATCGTTATTTCCTTATTTATTTATTAATTCGTCGATATTATTTATAAAATGCGCTTTAGGTAAAACTTATTTTTTAAGCTTTTTTTTAACGATATTTTATGTTATGTTTTAATAATTAATAACCGTATGCGTTAAATAATCGTTTAAAATGATATAACTTTCTTTATTTTTATATTTAAGAATATTTTAATAAGTTATATGGTTTTTATAAATTAAGGTATTAATGGATTTTATGTTAATAATGACCATGCGTTAGAATTAACGTTATATAAATTATATAAGAAGGATTTAATTAATAAGCGTTTATTTGAATTATTTATGGATTTTGTCATTATTTATATTTTAAATTTTAAATAATATTTTAATAGTATAATTATTTATAAGGAAGGATTTGATTTTTAAGCATTTTGCTGTTTTTATTTTATTATTTCCGAGTTTTTTAATGTTTTTAAAGATAAGGGATTTGTAAAGGTGTTAAAAGAAGAATTGTTAACGTTTAATTTTAAACTTAAATAGGAATAAATAATTTTAAAGAAATATTGGTATTATATAATTAATATTGAAAATTAAAAAGTTATTAATGATATTATTATTAATTTAATAAATAAAAAGCGAATATTTTATAACCGTTAATTTATTTTGTTTTTTATGTTAATTTTTATGGTTTAATGAAATATCTTTAAGCTTAAAAATGATAAGATAATTATTTCCCTTCCTGTTATTTTAGGTTTAGTTTTTAAGCTTTAATTAATATTAAAAGTTAAGATAATATGGAAAGGAAAAATGGTTATGGATATTAAAATTTTTAATGATATATAATTTAATAATATTTATTTAATAAAGTTATAAAAGTTTATGTTGGTAAAAGTTAACGGTATATTTTATATTATAATCTTTAATGTTATTTCTTTTTATTATTAATGGTATGTTTATTTATTTATAAAATAAGTATTAATTATTATTATAATTAAAAGATAATATACCTTTAATTATTTTATTATAGGATATAAAAATAGTAATTTATATATTTAACATTAAATAAATATAATTCTTGAGTTAATTTTATTAACAGATTATTATTATAATAATATTATTATCGCTTTTATTAATTTTAAAGATTATATTTGAAACTTTATATAAGTTTTTTTAGTTTTATAAGAGAAGAATATTTCAATTAACTTTTTTAAATTATTTATAAGTTTCTTTAATATTATAATATTAAATAAATTTATTAATTTATTTAATTTATTTATTATAAAGGAATGTTTTATCGTCATTGAAAAATTAAAATTCCCACGTATATTAAAAGATTTAAAGCATTTCATTAAGTTTGCTAATTATATATATAGTAATGTTCCTTAATATGTTTAATTAATGGATATATTAAAAAAGTATAAACTTATATTATTAAGAGTTAATAATCGTTATGGTTAATTTAAGTAAAATTGTAAATATTAAGTTATTAACATTATGATAAATTAATTCATTAATGTTAAAAAAGCTTTATTTATTATTATTAAAGATATTTTAATCAAATATATTATTTTTATTTATTTTAATTAAAGTAAAACCTTTTTATTAATTTTAACGTTTTTAAAAATGATATTAAAGTTATTATTTATCATATTAAAAAAAACACCTTATTTAAAATTACCAAAAATGGTAACATTTATATATATTTGTTTCGCATCGTTATTAAGTTAATCGTATTTTTATTTCACGTTTTAATAATCATTAAAAAGTGTTATTAATTTATTGAAATAGAAATATTAAGTTTTATTTAAACGTTTAAGAAAATTAAGCATTAAATTTCCATTATAAAAAATTATATAATTATTTTCATTAACCATAAAGTAATTATTAATATGACAAAATATTTAAATATAATTAATTTAATAACTTTAAGTAATAAAAACTTTCGATTTATTAAAGTTATAAAATATATTAATCATTTTATCATTATTATCTTTTATAAATTAGGAAAATTATATATTATTTTTAATACTTTATCTTATTTAAAGATAAGTCTTAACGATATGTTTTTCGATATTTTTAATGGTTTAAAAATATTCCTTAATAATATTAATAAATATTAATCTTTATTTATTTATTAAAGTATCATAAATATATAAGTATTTTTTAAAGATATTATGTTAGTTATCCGTTTAATTATTTGTCCCCCCCATAATAATAATGGTATTTAACCATCGTTTAAAGATATAATATTGATATAAATTAACCTAGAATTTTACGCGAAAATGTAAGTTAAGTACTTTATTAATTTTAAATGAAAAATAATCTTTAATATTATTAAAGTTAATAATTATTTAAACCTTTAAAATGTTTTAAATTTGTTATATTATTTACGTAATGGGCTTTTATGGAAAAAGTTTAATATATTAAATAAACTTTACATCTTTTATATTTATTTTTCCGAGATTTTTAAGTATTTTTATAATTTTAATTATTTAAGTTATGATCGTTTATATGATCATTTAACGTAATTCGTTATTAATTATAAGGAATTTAATAAGTTTATATGTTTATATTTTTAGTGTGTATTATTATGTTAACGTAACCATTATTTATATAATTTTCTTTAATTTATTATTAACTTTTTTTATCCATTTTATACCATTATCTTTAATATTATCTTTAATTTATTAAAAAGGTTAAAAAAGCATAATGTTTTAAGCGTTTATATTGATAAATTAGTTAAAATGGTAAACATTTTCCTTAGTTAATATAATTAATTTATAGAATAATAAGTTAAAATATTTTTTAATATTTTATTAATTATAAGTTAAAGTCCCCTTAAAATCATTATATTAAATTAAAATCTTAAGTTTTTAATAATATTTTAAAAGAAATTTTAAATTTTTTAAAGATTTAAGTTATTTTATTTAATAATATATCATGCTTAAATTAATGGGTAAATGTTACGGATTATAAAGTAATTAATAAAGTTATATTATAAGTAATATAATAAAGTTATTAACTTAATCGTGAGGATATTTAAATTTAAATAAAGAATGTATTTCTAATTACTTAATGAGTGGTTATAAGTTTATTAAAAGAGCTTGTTAATATATACAAATTTGTGGAAATAAGGTTAACTTTATAAAGCTATCTTTATGGTAACGAATATCCTTAACAATAAATTAAATGTTTCATTCTTTACGTTAAATTTACCTTACGTTATTATTTCTATTTATTTAATGATTAATATTAATAGAAAAAATGTTTACCCCACTTTTAATATGAGATAAACTTAATAAAATCTTTAATTATTATAAAAACCTTTTTAAAATCCTTTATAACTTTACCCTTAATTTTATTTTTTATATATTTAATATAGAATGATAAATTTTACCTCTTTATTATATTAATATTCATAACGTCATCATTTTAATATTAATAATTTTTAAGAAATATTATAATTAAAAGCATTAATTTATATTTTTTTATATTAATTAAAAAATATTATTATATTTATATAAAAGTTATAACATTTTTAATATAATAATTTTTAAGAAAAAGTTAAGTTAATAATTTATTAAACTTTTTAATATTATTAAATGAATTAACCATTTCGTTTATAAATTAAATTTCTTAATATATTAATAAATATATAATATTATATTTATTAATTATTTAAAACTTACTCTTTTAATAAATATATTTAAGCATTTTTTCTTAAGAATAAAAGAAGTGAGTTTTAAGGTTTATAAATAACATATTATTAATATTAATAAAGTAAGAAATAAGTTTTTAATTAAATATTTTAAATTAAGAAATAAGTATATTAAATAATATATTAAGTGTTAATTTAGCGAAGATTTTAATAATTTAATAAAAGAATATTATATAAAAAATAGAATATAAATGAAATATGGATATAAATAAGAATGGGAATATATTATGGTTATATTAATAAAAATATTAATTATAATAGAAAAATAAAGATAAAAAGATTAAAAATTTATAGATTTTTATTAATGAAACGGTTATATTATTATTTTTTTTTATTATTAAGAGTTTATATATCTTAACGATAAAGATATTATATTTTTTATTAATAACATTGTTATATATGTATATGATAAGTATGCTTATATAACATTATAAATCCTGCTTAGAGCTATCTTAAGATGTGCCTTAAGCATTAGTTACTCCATAACTTATCGAATTCATCAATTCTTGGCACCACCACACAATTGGTATTACACTCCCCCCGACGTATCCGCTGGACGACTTGTCGATTCACAGCCATATCATACAGATTACCGGGTAGATGGTATTTAGCGTCTTTGCGCATTACGAACACATGGATGAAGGTTTAACTTAAATGACGCCGACGAGCAGTTATCCTTAGAGAAAATAAAAACAAAATAGTTGGTGTGGAAGTTTCCCAGCTCAAGTTTCAGAGGTTTAAATACATTAGAAATTGCCTTTAAAAAAAAGTAAGGCAGCAAGTATGTACATGTAGGCGAATGCAGCCCAGACTCGAATTGAAAGCCCTAACGTCGCCAACGCCTCGCTAGACAAACCCCAAACGTCAATGCGGTAGCCCCTAAAAAACTACCCCTCACCCGCTAGACTCTGCCTACTCGCCAATCCACCATTTTCCAAGAGCTGTCCAAGCTCCGTTCGCATCAAGCATCTGCGCAGCCGGGCTCACAAACGAATCAACGACCTTGGTGGACACGCCGAAGAAGCCGTACTCGGCGATCCAGCTCTGGCCATCGAACCACTTGGAAACCGACTTGGTGAACTTGTCCACCTGGGCTTTATCGCGGCTAGTGCTCGCGATCTCGCCCACGATGATGGGCAGCTTGTAGGTGTTGTGCTTGTCCGTGAAGAAGTTCTTCGCGTTCTGTATCTCCTGGTCGCAGGGGTTCGTCGGCAGCGTGTAGAAGTGCAGGTTGATGTAGTCCGGCTTCTCGTTCGCCGCCAGCATGCCCATGAACGACTGCAGCCAACTCGACCCGTTCGGATCGCTGGCGCATCCCGGTGCGACTAACTTGGCCCCGTACTTTTTTCGGAGTGGCAGCATCTTCTGCCGCCACTGGGCTACCGCATCAGCTGCACTGATGCCAGCGCGCTCCGGCTCATTGTAGAAGTGCACAATGGTGTTCTTCTGAGACGACACCACAGATATAAGACTATTCCAATTGTCGCCGGAGAGATGCTGTGGCGTGCGCACCATCGGACGAAAGGGAAGCTTCTTGGGGAGTTCTTGTGGCCTCTTGGTTTCCCAGTTCGTGATTGACTTGATGACAGTTGACGAAGACAGTTTAGCTGCTGAGGTCAAAAGGTTAGGGATGCTCTTGAGCTGGGCTGTTAAACTGGTTTCCCAGAGGATGATGCGCTTTCCGCTTGCAGAAGCGCGCTCAGTCAACCCTTCTGGTGTTTCGACCGGTACGGCGTTAGCGGGACTGGCAAGCAAGATGCAGGCTGCGAGGCAGGCTATTTGCCTGATACTCTGAAGAAGCACCATTGTAGTAGTGGACTATAGGCAAGAAGCAGACGAGTAAATTCCACATACAGGATCTACATGAATCTAAACCACCTAGGCAATAGGACATTCTCACAACTTATTATCTTTTTCCAGGGTCTTGGCTCAGTCCCTGATTTAGGGCATCTAACTAATGAGAAACGGCGCAGGCTTACTGCTATGGTACAGCACGTCAAGATCATTTCCATCCATCAGCGCGCCCTGCAAAGCTCTAGTGGCACAGTGACGCCAGAAGCTCGCGATGAATTGGCCAATGTGCGAATGAGGAATACACCCCAAGTTTCAAGACCTCAACGCTAACTCGCCTCCTCCTGAAATAATGTCAGATTCTAAAAATACCTTGTGCCTGGCCTGGTTCCGAGATGCTGGGATTGATCAGCGCTCCGGCTGTGACGTAGGCGCAGATCTGGTTAGCTCTCCGGCGACCAGATGCGCTGATGCACAAGAGGGGTCCAACGCCATAAATTTAAACTTAACAGGAGAAAGAATGCGGCTATTTTCAAATTCTGCTCTTACCGTTAACCAGTCCCTATTCTAGACATTTAGACTGACAGGAGGATTGTCATTGGCCACACTGGTCTGACAACATGCCAAGTGACTTATGTACCTGTAATCAACCATTGTATTATAAGCAAGGGCTCACCGTGCCAAGTGTTAGAAATAGAAATGGCGTCTCTAGATGTTGGATATAGAAGCCTCGCAGGAATCATGTAACGATATGATGTTGGAAACAAAGTTAAAAATTCAAGCTAAGACCTACTTTCCTATTCTACTTAGATAGTTCTCTGAAGGATTTACACACTCATTAGGTAGGTACCTAAGGTGCCCAGCTTATGAGATTCGAAGGATCATTCTTAGTTGCCACATTTAGGAAGACGTAGAACCGTACATATGGGGGCCAGGATCCAGAGCCGCCTCGGTTGTTTTACCTAGCTTAATATGGCAACATCTTGCTACATGATATTAATGATAATTACATCCACTCTACATTACCAGATATAGTAGTTTATCAGGCTCGATAGGTGTCTACCTCTTAATATTTTAGCCCATAGAATGTGGCTATGATAGCATAACGCAGACAATAGCAGGGACTGTTAGCTCCCTCTAAGAATGGGCAGCTTTAGGGACACATTATAGTCTGATCAAAGAGGGAAAAAATGTAGAAATGTCTGAATGAGGTTTTCCAAGGTTGCCGCAGCTTCATATGATTTCATTGCTTTGCGTTTACAATAATGGTGATGATATCGTGTACGGGGCTTAGTGTACGCAGAATACCTGAGCATCTGGCATAGAAGACACCATAGATCTTCGTTCTAGTCTGCAATTAGCCATGAGCCTTACACCTTAACACCATTGAGTCCACCGTAAGAAGTAGAGGGACCAGGCCCTTGGAATTGGGATTATTAAGAATGTATCTCTTCCGCCATGATATACTTATCTCACCAAACTTTTTCAATATATTCTGAACCGATGACTATAATGAATCTCATTATACACGGCGAACTTGGGCTAATGAGCGGTACTTTTCAATCAGAGACATGATTTTATACTTAGAAATAAGTATTTGGTGTGTGGTGAGAAGAATGAATTGTGTACGAGAACCTGTTAAGCTGACTTTGTCAACCGTATCTTCACATAATTAGAGGCGCTCATCGCATATCTTTCATCTACTGTTGCCTAAGGGCTAAACATAAAAATGGCGTGAAATAGTGTCTAGAGTAAAGACTGATATGTCATAAGGGGGTGGTGAGAATGCAGAATAAGCTCACTGTACCATCTCGGTCTGCCTCCTTATTGCGCTGCTCAGATTCACAAATCCGAGATGATAAGTTAAAGAATATAACGAAGAAAGCGAAAGGCCATGAAATAATTAAGCAATGTGAAAAACTTGATCAGATTTCAATCGAGATTAGGGATGAAGATTGAAGTCCCTCCAATAGGGCTCACGACGGGGCAATGTCACAGTGTGAGTCATAGGTGGGTAGGTCTATAGGCTAACACAACTGCACTTTTACCAACCATCTGGGACAGGTGCCCTTCAATGCCTAAGCTTCATGGCGCAGTGGAAGCGCGCCGGGCTCATAACCCGGAGGACCTCTGATCGAAACGGAGTGAAGCTAGCTTTTTCTTTTTATTATTTGTAAATACCTGTTTACGCCCGTTGTGTGGATTATCCTCGCATCGTTCGTCTCGGACCACATGCTTATCCCCACCATGGTGGAGCTCGCTTTTTACTCTCTCGTATTAATTACATTATCCATCTCTAACCTTTCATTCACCCGAATGGAAATATTCTCATTCTTAGAATCCCCTTTTATTTTTCCCCCATTGAGCGCTCCCACATGGAAAATTTCAAGTTAAAATTTTGACCCTTCGTGATCCACGCGTATATTGGGTTTTCGGCAATGCCCGATCTGGAAGTCTTAGCTTCCAAACTAGACCCTTAGCTTCAGGGGACGACTTGTGATTGGCTACCCTCTCCCCTGGGACTGGCAACTCTAAGCCTAAATTAGGTACCTAGGACCTTCTAGGTGAACCTTGAATTGAGCTGTACTAATGCATGTGACTTTTAGCTAGGACTCGAGGAACTCTTCTAGTGATGGTGTTCTTCATAAACGACAACGCTACGGTATTAGACTGAGATGACACTGTATTGGAACTTTGTGGGCGCTGAACATGTCCTGCATGTATGTGCTCATCAGCGGCAATTGCAGGGTTTCCATAGGCACCAGTTTCAGCTGCCGCTACTTATACCACAGCAAATATATCACCATATAATAGACTGATGTGAACAGTATCAATGTTCTGTATTTCCCCGTATCAAACATCATACAATCCAGCTGTCTGTGTGTCGGCCCGTCTGTCTGTCATCCGTCATCATTACATTATGCGCTCCAGCCGAGCGCCGTGGCTCGGGGCATAATAATACATTACAGTACAAGCACCTGGCTTTTGAACGCCTACTCCATGTTCACCTCCACCATCCATAGTCGTCATCATGAATTCCCATCAAATTGCCCCAGATCCTCCCACGTCATGGGGAACTCGCCCGAGGACAGCGGATGAGAAGGCTCCTCTTCTACGTCGACGAGAGTGCTCGCGAAGCTCCTCCAGTCCTCTGAGCTGAGATCGAGCGGCGGTAGCAATCCCTCGTCTGTGTTGAAAAGTGGGAAATCCAAGTTCATCGGCGATGTAGGAGACGGTGCTAGTGGTGCCGGTGGTAGTGCCTTGTCAGTAGTGATGGGTGGTATGAATCTCTGCTGCTGAGCTGGCTGTATGGGGTAACCTTGGTATGTATTCATCATGGGTTGTTGCTGGGTTGGCGTCGACTGCATAGCCAAATTCATATTCGATATTTGGGTCGGGACGGTATGCCGGGAGTCACCAGACGGTGTCCGTCTGCTGTGCCGGCTTACACCAGGTAGCGCGGATGTGGACGCTGACCGCCGCGGGACGGGTATGGCAGGGGACCTCGGCAGCACGGATACGTGTTTAGATGTGTTGATGGGGGACGAGGGCGATTGAGGTGCACCTTGAGTGACAGACACTGATCTCGGCCGGAATACGACATGAACGCAGGTATACGCCATCTCCACAATATTCTCGGCCGACTCTTTGGTGCCGTCGAAGAACTCCAGAAGGTCTTGTAGCTGGCCGGGGTTCTCGTTCTCCACGAAACCCTGAGCTCGCCCCGTCGACTCGGGACTCCAGCTGAACATGGGTTGGTGGCCGTTGAACTTGCTCTGCTTCCTCGCAATCAATGCCTTCCAAGCTTCGTGAATTAGATGCTGGTGTAGCAGGCCGTAGATCACATTCGAGTGCAGCCAGTCTGCTTTCGTGCTACCCGATTCGAAATGTCCGGCGACGTGGTCGATGTGCTTCTCGAACTTGCCGTGCATCGCGGCACAAAAGCCGCATCCCCATGCCCTCCTCTTCCGCAGATGCTTAACGACGGTTTCGGCATGAGGGCATGTCTTGCAGCCATGCGCTGACTTGTGGTGCTGGTTAAACGTGTTGGGTCCCCAAAAGCTTTGGTTGCAATTGGGACAGGGGTATTTCCTTGATCGCTCGTGGAATTCCTCCTCGTGGCGCTTCCAATCAAATTTCCTCTTGAAGGTCTTGTCGCAGGACGTGCACCAGAACTTTGCATCCGTTGTCGGGGCTGTGGTAGATGATATCGAGCTTCGTGCGGATGCCGAGGAGAAAACGCTATCGCGGCTCGAGCAGCTGGATCTAGATGACGAAACAGACGACCGTTGTCTCGGGGGTTGGTTGGAGGAGTAATTGATATCTCTGTGGCTGAAATTTGGGACGGTTGCTGATGCTATTGCTACGAGTCAGCGGCGGTCGGGAATCTTACGAATGGCCTAAGAACGCATTTCGTACCTTCAGCTCCCATTGAATGTTGCTGCTGCTGCTGTTGCGGTTCCTCCCCTAATAATGCAAGCAGCGCGTCACGGCTCAGGCCGGATTGCTTAAGAGCCTCGAGATGCTCTCGCGCTTGCGCCAATACCCTCGATGGATGATCCATTGGGCTGTTTCTAGTCTCAATTGGCGATGTGCGATGTCTTGAAGGAGGACTACGATAGAAGGTGGTATTGCGGAGGAATAAGCGACCAAAATCTAGATCAAGGGAAAAGGATAATTTCGAGAGACAGCAGGACTGAAGAATTACGTTGGGCAGGCTGGAGTCGCACCCGCGTGCATTCGGCTACCTTTCTGTGATATATTACCATTACCCCCCAAACGCAAGCACCCCCGTACGGTCCGTCATGGCCAGGGCCGCGATCCCTAGCATCAACCCATGCTGGATGCTCATTGGGGAAATGGCTTACAACGGTCGTTCATCAGTCGAATGAGCCTTGCTACTCCCCAGGCAGTCTGGCAGAGCGTATGTAGCACTGGAGAAACTGACTGGAGTCCATTCGATGGTCGGCTCAACCTGAAACGAGTCGATGCCAGCTCGCCTCCTCATTGTTTCGAAACACGCGCGAAGGTGGGATGAAGCCGCCAATCGGAGACGGAAATGGGAGCGAGGGCAAGCGAGGGACCAGCACTGGATCAAGCCGGATCAACCGTGGACCCATTGACGATCCATGATCAGCCTAGGGCTTTTGTGCTTGGCGAAGGACCATGCAGAAAATCTGTTTCAAGATTACCGGGCTCCATGTATTTGTGATTGGCCCGTGGTTTAGTCCGTTCTCCGTTGTGACCCGAATTTGTCACGATGAGTTTTTAAGAAGACCGTATCCGCCCTAGAGATCGTCTGCCCCGTTTTCCTATTTGATGGGCTCCCGCGAATCTGTTCTCTCGAATTGTCCAAGAGGATCTCCTGCACGAAGACGACGAGAAGCTATTATAGCGATCCCGTCTGTGGGAATGACGCTAATGGCTTCGTGATAGATCCGCCGTCGATCCCCAAGCCCAAACCCCCGTCACATTACGGAAGAGGCCTGGCTTATTCGACACATGTATGCAGCTCGCTGCGGTCCACTTAGATGACTTGGCGCCCTCGTTTATCGGCCCCTATCTGACGACGCTGACGCCGACCAGTTTTTGGCAGTGCCCAGCCACGTGTTGATGATTCTTCAACTGATGCCAGTCTCTGCTATTATTGGCAACGATCTGATTTTAGATACATCTGGTACCAATTGAAAGAGAATGTTCCCAGTCGTTCGTATCGGATATCGTTCGTGAAACACCGCAAACGTATGCGAGATGCTTAAGTGCAACTGAATGTCGGGTATTAAATTAATAAGCCACTTATCAACTTAGCAGAGCATCACATGTTCATGCGACGACAACATCCAACACAGCTCTCATGTAATCGGACGCACGGCCAAGAAAACTCATATATTTAATGGCGAACATACCGGTTGTCTACCTGTCATCTGCCTAGGTGTGAAATGCTAACACTCCATTCCTTAGGTGAAAATCTTACACTTCTTCTCTTCATAGTAGTTCAAATAAGACCAGGGTAAGCTGCGCCTTGCAGTCATATGATATCACTCTATCCCTTGCCTCACATTCTTCACTTCCAAACGAGGGCTGTAACCATATTATTTTTATTTGGTTTGTTGGCCGCAGAAACACGTCCCTTTGCCGGTGCTTCGTAGAGGTAAACAAAATTACCACAACACAGTCGACCGCAGCATGAAGACAGCTCCCTCTCTTCATCCGCGGCAAGTGGCTCTAGTAAGGAATGTTTCCTTAACAACATATTGCCCTCAAGTAATCCCATCCCAGAAATTACTGTCCGAAACCAGAATAAAAAAGCCGAACCCATCCACTGGTTTCGTTTTGAAGCAAGCTGTGCCGCTCGATGGTCAACTTCGTGAGATATTTGGCGCTGGCGAGACCTTGAGCGTTGCTAACTATGAAATGACCCCCTACCTGAGTTCCCCCTAGACTCTGCCATTCACGACTCGGCATATGACTTAGGAGGAGTGACAGTGTCCCAGCTCCAGCCCTGTGAGGCATCATTAGAGTTCATGCTACAGATCTTGCAAAACATGTAGTTAACATCAATCAACAGCTGGGTATCGAGAGCCCTCTTCATGGACCTTGATGGATCTTTTAATGCTGCCTGGAGTGCTCTTGGCCATCTAGGATGCTAATAAGTGAAGGCGGTTAAAAGAATCGGGACGTCGCAGGGGCTAAGTACAAAGAACTGCTTCCCAAAAAGAGCAGATTCCACATGGGTGATGATGACAAAATTGCTTTTGAAGCTATTGTTTAGACTTTCGTTGTCAAATCGACTAAGGATGGCTAAGTGAGCTTTCAGTCCAAATACAAGACTCACCTCACGAGAAAACTAGGTACGTATCCATATATGAAATAGAAATACGAGCCCATGAATGATACTCTTCCCCTCAGAATATTTCCTTAAATAAACTCACAGCCAGAGCTAAGCTCGTCCTCCATATTAAGGATCGGACGCATTTGAAACTTGCGAAGGAAATACGTATTACAAGCGAATAACAAGATGACCTGGACATGGGCCTTTCACTATTGAGTCGACTTCGAGTAAGATGTCGTTTAGGTAGATACTACGGATTCTAATACTTCCCTATATCCAGCCACAGGCTCATCCATCCCTTTTTAATATTGCCGAGCTTACTGGATTTATATATATTCCATATATACTCAATTCAATGGATATCTAGAAGCAGACGTTTGGTGTCTACATAACCCGGCGTTGACAACAATAAGATAGTTCCAAGAAACAATAAAGGGTTTCTAAGAAGGAGTGGCTTTGTCACAATTTTATCGCGTCATTATAAATACCCAGTTCGCTTGATAGACGGACGTGTTGCAAACGTGTCTGTCAACTGAAAACCGCACGAGAACTGGTGGCTATTAGATAACTGCCTGGATACCTAGCAGTGCGAAAACACAACACTTCTTTCCTAAACTCTTAATCTTTTGCTGCCTTGCGCGCACAGAAAAAGACACCGTGAGAAGTTTGCACTATATCGAATCACTTCTTTCCCCCACAGCCATCGCTTTAACCAGGTATTAACACAGTACTGTCATCCGAAGAAGTTAGGTGTACCTTTAAACCGCATAGCCCATTGCCTACTAATCATCCTCATTCTATCATACCTCTTTCACCCTAGTAGATCAGTACCTGTGTTTTCAAACCATGTCTACCGTATCTCAATCCATCGCAATAGCAAAAGAGCTGGAGAATGTGCAGCCCGACGACATAGTCGAATCACTCGCCTTCGCCATTGATCACGAAAACCCATCCCTATGGCCCAATATTGTGGCCAGGGCCACAGAGCACATCAAGTGTCATGATGGCTGCTATAAAGATGCAGCTACCTCTCAAGATAACGATGCCAATCAATGCCCTGAGGCACAACAACCTAACTCTACAAACTCCCAAATCGCCCCCCGAAGGTTAACCCCGCCATGGCAGAGCAAGCTAAAGAGAGATCAAAAGATTTTTCTCCTAGACCTACCGATAGAAGTATTCATCATCATAGCAGAGATGGTTGTGGGAGGACCTTATATAGTGCAAGCTACCCTTTGCTCTGAGTATAATCTTGACTTTCCAGGTCGCCCGATGATGCTTGCTTTCCGTCCTCCTCGAAGCTGGAAGTCTATTCAGATCTTGCATGTCTGCAAGGCGTTCCGCAACGCCGCCATCAAACTATATGGGACGCCACATCCCAGCTCGATCCCTTTCAACCCAGCGCGAGACAAGCTAGTCATCTCAGATTTGACTGATCTCGGAGGTATCAATGATATAGTTAAACGCCGTGTGTGGAGGCGGGGGGTTAAGGCCGACAATCAACCTCTGATCACCGGCAATAGAAAGCGCTGCTACAACATGGAACTAAACCTACCCGGCGCTGTAACGAAGCAATTCTGGCTCAGACCATTCTTTTTCGACCGCATTACCAAGATCGAAATCACTGCGACTGCTAAGCCACTGCCTAGCCGAGTGGTCACTACCAGGGATGCCTGGGCCGGGGCTTTCATGTATTTGAGCAAGCTCCTCCCGAACCTCAAGACCGTGGGAATATCCGTGCGCAACCTCGACGACTGCGTAAAGGACCCTGATGAGCAGCCGCCTGAAAGCTACCTCAAAGCTGAAGACTACTTGCTACTTGAGGGCTTGCAATTGGCTGCAGAGGAAACGGCCAAGGTCCCTGATCCGAAGTCGATGTTCCCCAACTTGGAGCGCTGGGTGGTGACAAAGCTAGGCCACTACTGCTCTAGCGGCAGACGTCCAATTCCAGGGGGTGACACCATCCTCGCCTTATTAATGGTGTATAATTTCAAAGAGACCTGGTTCATCGGGGGACAAGAGGTGGGCGAAGGTATCACCGACGCCTCTTCGACTGATGCTTGAGCTGTTGGCTCTAAGGATGTGAAGTTATTCCCTAGTGTAGTTTTTTAGTTAATTGATTATCAGTTAGACACTGGAAGAGAGTAAATGTATTACTGCTAAGAATGTTGCTCTTCCTAAGTGAAACGGAAGATGCAACTAGTAGCAGAAATTCAGGTAATAGGTGGGGTGCACGGGCCACGCCTTCCAATACCTCTTTGAAAAGTCGCAATGATGTTAATTCTGGGAAATCAATTTAATGTCACAGATCTTTCCCTTTAAAGGTCATTAAGGCACGTGCGTGCCCCATAATATTCCGTACTTACATTATTCCGGCCAAGAGGACTAAATGAAGTTTTTTGTTTTTTGTTAATCCGACATTCCGTAAAATACTTGAATTCTCGGTGCACGTGCCCTAATGACTTCAAAAGGAAAGACCCGCTTTATTAGGTCGACTTTTAAATATTAATAATCCTGTTTTATTTCCAACTTCCTACCCGTTCAGCCACTCGAAGTCAGCCACTTTAGATTATTCATCCCAGCAACTGATCTTGCTCTTATTCCAATGGGGATTGGAATAAATAACTAAAATCAGAATCCTGAGATGAACCGAAGAGCTCTCTGTTGCATGGGTGACCAACATAAGACTTCGGTGAGGAAGGAGAGTTCGATTTGGGGAAGACAACTCAGGCGTTTTTCCTTCTGAGAAGTGATGATATTTATATCTTGTTTCGACCTTTCTCTTTTGCCCTCATAAGGTATTGCCATTGCCGTACGAGCACGAAGATAGGGAAGTGATCAATAAATCTGCCGAAGTTACCATATCCTGAAAATCACCCTCGGCCGCAGAATAGCGCCCCGTAGCTTCGAATCTCGGAGTGTTAAAACGATGAGCATCATGAAGACTTGCCTGGGCTGTTGCCAGATACGACACGTCACTGACATTCTCGTATTCCTTGCGTGCTCCCCAGATTACCAAAAGAGAATAACTAAAAATACTCCTTGCCTACTTGAGATGATATCGATATACGAAACTCTCCTTCTCAACTGATCCGTCAACAGCACCCACCCATTAGCTGAGACCCAATCAAAGCCTGATGTATCATCCGAACTTCCAATCGAAGAATGGCGGGAAAGCTGATGTTGAGTCCGTTAGTGTGAAGTGTGATCGCTTCTACGAGCATTCCGCCAATGATAGCCGGGGAAGAGACTGAATATATAGGTACAGGTCTAAATAGTGAGTTTTAACTGGATTATGATCGGACGAAAAAAAAGGGAAGGAACTGAACTGGACGGCTTAGCTTCGAGAAGAGTAGAGAATAATTGGGCCAGCTTTGGTTGAAGCTGACCCAGGTCGTAGACCAATCGCCTCAAATATATCTCTATCGCCTATAACGCCTCATAGAATTGGTGGCTGGCGAGTTCAACAACTCAACACGCCCACCCCATGGATAGATTTTTCTCTCTCGGCTCTAGTATTTTCGTGCGAAGAAACGCAGAGCAAATATTTCTAACGGCAGTTATTTCTTATATCTTGCCGTCCAGCCTCCAAGCTCTTTAGTGGGGCTAATATCTACTTCTTCGCACCTTCACACGAATGCTACGGGATGGAAACTGCTCTCACTCTTCCTACAAACATCTGGGCACCTTCCAAATCTTTCACATCTACTCTCACATTTTCCATTTACACCTCCGTCTTCACCAGTCATTCCTCGACCACAAACCATCCCAACCAAACTGAAGCCTGTCACGCACTATCAACCTAATCGTCAACCACCGCATCACTCGCCATGGCAAAGCCCGACATTGAAGTGCGCGAAGAGCCCAAGTCGTTGACTCTCACGATCAACCCCAAGAACCCGCCCTCATGGATTAAGATCGCTTCGGCCATCAAGCCCTTCATCCAATGCGACCGAAAATGCTTTGGCGTCGCCAGTGCCGACCACACGCGCAAACCTAGTCAAGTTCCCGAAGAGAAAAACGATGCTCCAATCTCAATCCGGCGCAAAAAGACGTACGGCAGAGAATACGCGCTGACTCTCATGACGCTCCCGGCCGACGTCTTCCTCACCATCTTCGACCACATCGCCCAGCCGTACGAGCTGGAAGCCAAGCTGTCCTGCGAGACAGGCGACCCGCTTCTTCTGGTCCTGCCCTCCCCCCGCACGTGGAAGTCGATGAGTCTGTTCTACGTCTGCAAGGTCTTCAGACAGCGGGCCATCGAGATTTACGGACAGCCCAGCAAATCCTCGCTCCCCTTCAACGCCAAACTGGATAAGCTGGTGATCACGGACATGATCCCCTACCACCAAGTCGACGAGCTCATGCACGCGAAGACGAAATCAAACCGCCTCCCGCGAGACGCCTACCGCAACTCGCCGCAGATCATCCGCGACGGCGCCCACTGCTACAACATGACGATGCACAGCATCAGTCCCCTCGTCCTCGGCCGACCGCTGCACACCCCATTCTCGCCAAAGTTTTTCAAGCTTGTCAAGCGGGTCGACATCACGGCGCTATCGAAGCCGCTGGCCCACGTCGCACGAGCCAACGAGCGCACCTGGGGCCGCGTGTTCCACTGGCTGAGCGGCATGTTCCCGCACATCGCGACGCTGTCCGTGTCGCTGCCCCACTACGACAACTGCGCCGCGAAGGAGGAGGACGGAACGACTCCGGCCCGGCTCTTCCGGACCCGGGACACGTGGTTCCTGGCGGGGTTCCAGGAAGCGCTCCTCGAGCGCACGTTCTTCGGCCGCGTCCCGGACCGGCTGTTTCCCGAGCTGCAGCGCCTGGAGGTGGTCCGGCTGCAGTCGATGTGCTCCGGGGTTGCGCTGTTCGAGCGCGAGATACCGGATCTCGATGCTGAGCACTTCCTCTTCGATACTGGTGAGGGAGGATGGGGAAGCTTCTACCGCACTCTGTTCGTGGCGCTAGAGGAGTAGGGCAACCGATGGGAGATCATTAGGGCTCGTTCCGGGTACCTTGGGTGTAGTAAGGGAAACCTGAGGGCGTAAAGATAGCTTAGATACCCAATGAGAATTCGCTGCTTTATAACTCCCATGCTTGACCGTAGAATGGAGGGTTATTTGCTTTATGGCACATGCATTTCCGCAGGCTGCCCACTGGTTTAACATAACGGGTAACAGTTGCGTACCTAACTACCTACCTCCTTACGTACCTAAAATACAATCTTCATAGCCCTTAGATTATCCTTATATTCATACAAGAGCTCAAGTCGTGACCGAAGAGGAACCTTTCTAAGGTACTTAAGCTGATAGTAAAGTTTTTCCTTACTTACCCATCAACTCAACTAGCCCTAATCAAAGTGTACCCTCCAAAGTTCCCTGTCACAGCCCGCCATGAAGTTGCTCCGCGCATGCATGGCCAGGATATTATCGCTCACGAGCAAGTCGCCTTTCTCCCAAGAGTGGTAATACGCAACACGACGATCATGTAGCAAGCTCGTCAACGCTTCGCAGACAGTTGTGCTATCCGTATCATGGGCGGCGGCGTTATCGATTGTGATGTGAGTTGCCTCGAACCGCGTCTTGGACTGTGGCCACGGCTCATGGAAGCGTAAGCAAGGGCGGCCTGTAGCTGGGTGATCGATGACTAAAGGTAGGCCGCGGATAACAGTGGAGTTAAAGGAGGATGTGGACACGGTCCATGTTAGGGGGCGGAGAGAGGATAGGGGGAGGTGTGCGGGGAGATACTTGAATACCATCGTTGAAGACGAAAAGAGCGTGTAACCCGTCTTCTTCGGCGACTCTGTTACTGCTGCGAAGAACTGGAACCTAATCTCTAATTGAGTGCCGGCGAATGATAAATAGAGGGTAGCTGTAACTTACGACGGCGGCGTAGAAACCAAATATTCGCTCCCATCCTCCCTCACCCCTTTTTCCGTCTTGAAAAGCCCATCATAATGGAAAGGCATCCACTCAGCCGAGAGCACATTATTCAAGCCTCGCGTATCCGCACCGCGATCCTTGATTTCCAGGACGAGTCCGAATTTCCAGGGTGTTGGCACACCGAATCCTTGAGCTTTGTCCAAAAACAAATCCCAATTCCTTGTCTGCGAGAAGCTTCGTAACACGACAGGCGAGTTCACCTGTGACAGTACACGGACCTTGGCCGCGTCTACGTCCCTTATCGACAGTGTTCTCCGACCTGCTGCTGGGCGGATTAATAGGCCCGCGGGATACAAGGGCTCGCAAATGATCCCACCCCTTTCATCAGCCCAAGATAGGAGGTCACTCTTTTCCCGGAAGTAACTGGGCCTGTTGTCTTCGTAAACGAGCTCGAAGCTATCGTTGGCATCGAATTCGGATCGATGACCTGTAATGGTAGTACCGTCAAGCCGGAACGCGATACTGCAGTGCCAGGGTGTCGTGAACATCGTGTCTGTCGGCAGGAGGTTGATGGAAAGCTTGTTCTCTCCCGTCGAGGCATGGATCGAAAGCCTCAGTCGATCGGGAAATCGTTCACGCACCGCTCGGGCAAAGGCCTCCGCAAGAGTCAACTACGTTTCTTCGCCCACTGGAAAATTTGAGAGAAATATCTTACATCACCTCTGATCAGCATCTGCCTCGCAATGTACTCGACTCCCCTTTTGTATTTCGATTTGCTTCGTCCCTCGCCTACCGGGTACACGTTTTGGAGATCGGTCTCTAGGAACTTTATGTACCCCCTATATGTCAAGCATGTGTCTTCATCCTCGGAGATTCTGAGTGAAACATCGAAGTCCGGTCTACTAAACTGCTTCAATAGAGCATGGCGGAAATTGGTGGCATTGGCAACATCTAGAAGCCGTCTAGGTTAGTACTCCTTTGTACGGATAAGTTTTAATTACGGCATACTGTGAAACTAGGATATGTTGAATATGAAATGTGGCAAATGTCTGCTTACATCTAATCTCATCTAGCTCGTTGGGCACATCAACGTGTACTATGTCCTTGAGCCGGCAAAACTCAATATGCTGGAAGTCCTTCCTCGTCCTCAGTACTCGAAGAGCTTCGCCATATGCCCAGACATCCTTGTCGGGAACCCCTAGAAGATCTTTGTCGGGTTAATAATAAGGTAGGCGATGGGCTAAGGATCAAGTACCGTTATACACCAGTCCATCGGAGACAATCATTAACCTTGCACCCGGTTCGTATATATCTCCTATGGCGGCACATAGACCGTTAAGATGTGCGAGCGCAAACTCCTCTGCTTTATCAGGGAGACGACCGAGGACTTTCGTGCATGTATTCGGCGACTTGAAGGGGAATGCGGGAAGGCACATGAGAATGGTCTCGGCCGCCGCAACCCTAGCGTATATCTGGGCCAGGAAGATAACTTCATTATGGGTCTTCGTCGATGTTGCACCCCTTGCGAGCTTATATCGCGAGAGAATACTTAAGATACCCGAGGCGGTTTCGAGGTGAGCAGGTTCCAGCTTCCCCAGTTTCTCGGTCAGAGATGTTGGGAATGCCAAGCCATCGGCAGTATCGAGCTTCAAGACAGACGGCATATTGTGAGCAGGATTCAGCAGCACGGTGGCAATCAGATATGGTTGAACCTATGAACTCAAGTACACCTTTGCAGGAGACTGCGGGCCCTTTGCATGATACATATGATGCATAGAGGCTCGATTTGAGGAGACCTCAATCGGTAGCACCGGCATACCTTGATGTCTTTATTCATTTAATACTTCTGCTAGAGGAAGAGCCGACTTGGCAAGGCGCAACGTTGCAAATTAACGAACCAAGCTTTGTACCAGGCCAATAGCCGTTGCAACTCCATAGTGGGTGTTTCCGGCAGCACGGCTAAAGACATTGAGGGTTCAAAAATATTCTGGTCCAATATAGCTTGACCAGCGTGATGTTTCTGCGTTATTCACAGATTTTGACGCCTTCTCGTATACATGTGATGTCGTATAGGTCTAGACGGGCTCCGTGAAGCCTCGTATAGGACCGAGCAGCTCTTCCTCTTTCCTAAAGGGGAAGTTTAATAAGTGAAGACCGGGGTACGACGTCAAGAGGGTCAAGAGGGCCATACCAGGGCGCGTCGCGGATACTTCGGGCGTTCTAAGGGAGACCTAAGATTGCGTAGGCAAAGAATAGTCATCTGTGTATATCGATCTATAGTAGATAGGTTGTAGTGTAGTTCCGCCTCGTACTACCTCTGCAATGCTGCGTAGCACGCTGTAAATGTAACGGGCATGCCGAACCCCAGGTCACGAGTGACCAGTTGATCTGGAATCCGGGGTTTTAACATGGATAGCCCCATCAGTAAAGACACCTGCCATACCGTCGTTTAAAATTATGACGTTGACCGGGTGCTGATGCCGCGGCGGGATCCGGGAGGGTTGGCCAAAAAGGACTCTTCGGTGAAGGGGATCAAATGAATTTATAATCAAATTCGACAAACAATTTTCAACCACCATCTCATTCGGACAGAAAAACTCCTTACAACCGAAACGACTCGTAAGAATTCATCGAATCAATTCGTATCCTCCCGGCCATGGCCCAAATCGAACAGATTCCCGGATCCGAGGAAGAAGTCGACCTAGCAATCATCGGGGGTCGGTCTGCAATCCGTCCGTATGCAACATATAGAGCTGACATTGGGATAAGGTGGCCCCACGGGGTTGCTCTCTGGGCTTCTTGCAAGTTATTTGGGCCTTTCCGTAAGGATTATAGGTATGCCGATACGCCTTAATGAAGGTAGATGTTACACTCTCTAATGGGGTACCAGATGCAAAGTTGGGGCCGCTAGAGCTAGGCCGAGCGGATGCCCTGAATGCACGTACGCAGCAGTATCTTGAGATCGTGGGTATTCTCAATGAACTGCTTCCATTGGGGATCAAATGCAATAGTAAGCAGCCTCTCATTTTCAGAGATATCGATAACTCACTGCATTCAGCTAGTTCAACCTTCTCAGAAGGCAACTTCAGGTCTCGTCAGAGCCATTGGTGGACATCGCTCCAGCATTGCTTTCGTCCCAATTTCTTGATGATTGGGCAATCCGTGGTAGAGCAGGTTCTCGAGAATCGCTTGGACGTACCTGTCTGCTACAGCGAAAAGGTGGTCTCCATCTCCGAGACTAAAGATGGCGTGTTGATTGGTACAGACCGCGGCCGTAAGGTGCGGAGCAAATATGCCATTGCTGCCGATGGCGCACGATCCACAATCCGACGATCGTTGGGTATCAGCTTTACTGGAACGAAGCCTGAGATGGTATGGGCTGTCCTTGACACGTTCATTGATACCGACTTTCCTCTATGCCCAGAAATCATCACGTTCCAACTCAAAGGCCAGTCGCGGGTATCATGGATCCCCCGCGAAAGAGGGATGGCGAGGTTCTACGTGCTCCTCGATGGAGAAATCACGCAGAAAAGAGCAGAAGAGTCCATTAGGGAACATATGTCGCCGCACAGAGTTGAGTTCGTGAAGATAGAGTGGTTTAGCACTTTTGATGGTATGCAGTCTCCCGCGATGTTCTTTAGACCACTAGAGTTCGGGGGATGTGAAGATTTAACAAAACACCTCGACGTTTAGTAAAAGAGCGAATCGCCTCAACCTTCGTGTCGAAGCAGGGAACCGGTCGTATCATATTGGCGGGTGATGCCGCTCATGTTCACTCGGTAAACGGGGGCCAAGGCTTGAACACCGGCATTGCTGATGCATTCGCGATTAGTTGGCGTGTCGTTGCGGCGGTCAAGAACACTGATCTTGCTCCCAGCGCGGCCAATAAGTTGATTCGAAGCTATGATACTGAACGCCGGACTGTAGCGCAGGAAGTCATTGACGTGGCGGCAACCTTGGTCCGAGACACTGCGCACACTGCCAAGCAATACGTTTCCACAATTGAGAAAAATGCTGGATACATTACCGGTAAGGAGATTCTAAGACGTGGTTATATGATAACAATGGTTGGTAGATATTCTGACGTTAAAATAGGAATGGGAGTCTCGTATGATGGAATCGGCTCAGAACTAATCACAGAGTCCGAAAGAGGCATCTGGAAAGCGGGCAGGCGATGCCCGGATATCTGGCTCACTCAAGCTGAGAAACACGAGGCCTTCCGTCTGTATTCCGAGATAGCGTACGGGAAATACTTGGTGCTCTTTCTCGGGAGACAGGATATTCGGATAGTGCACAGGAATATCTGCACCTATTTCTTCCTTCGCCCTAAAGATGGGGGTGAGAATGAATCCAACGGCCACAGCAACGGATCAGAGGACCAAGTTCATGTTTTCTCGTCGGAGGTTGTTACTGCCGGAGATAATTTCGTTGTTGTCGTAAGGCCCGACATGTACATTGGCTATGTGGGAGAAGGCGATGGATGGAAGGGATATTTAGAGCAATTGTACGCGACATAGAGTCCCTCAGGAGTATTGTTGTTACGGTGTTGTCACGGTAGAAGTCACGTTGGGAGCTTGTAGGGCAGATCTCGACACACAGATCCTACTAATTTAGTGCTTATTCCTTATCTTATCGCCCAGTGCACTGACATCACGATACCGATAGCGCCGGCTGTATGTAGCTGGAACAGCTGTAAGTGGCCTAAGCGCGTCGTCCCCTTCAGCTGCCCTATGCCCAGCCGAGCCGAGGCAAGCGGTAAAAGCGTGCGAGACCTGAATGACGCGCGAATGGAACCCGACAATCTCGTTGGCGGCTCACCTACACTCCTTCCACTTTTTCCCAGTAATCAATCGATCCAATTGCGCAGTTTCGAGCTGCACAGTTTATTTTTCTTCTTGATCATCTTCTTTTCTCGTGTTGTTGTTTTCATTAGTTTAATTTATTTTACCTCCTCTTAATACCGACTGCCATGTCACCCCCCGCCGACCGTTTCAGAAGCAACTCATCGCGTCCTCCCAGCAAACCACAAAATCCAATCCAGAGCATATTCTCGATGCCGCCACAGTGGTTACACATGTACGGCGACTTCATCACGAAGAATGCGCATCAAGTGTCACAGATCGAGAGTGCGCTACGATCCCTAACGTATATTATCCCTGGCCGATTCCGTGATGCCGAGATAGCCTCGGAGACTCTGCACTCGGGCGTCCAACTACTCTCCCTCTACCACGATGCTGTACTTCGAGGCGCCATCACCAGGATACCCGGGCTGTCCCCCAAAATACCGAGTCCACATTCTCGTTACACCAGATTCTGGACTGCCAAGAGCAGGTTGTATCGGAGAATAGCACTGTTATTACAGATTGTACAATACACGGAGCTGCTATGGGAAATGGCAGCTAAGCGTAAGGGAGAGCGGGTCCGCTGGCGTGTTGTAATTCTACTCGAGGTCATAAAGGCCGTATGCCGCTTGCTATTAATGCGCGTTACGAACTCGAGACCGCTTGTCACACCACCGTTACCTGAGCGAGACCCAATTCCACCGGAAGTCGACCAGAGCGATGAAGATGCGTTGAAGGAGTTGATGGGTGAGGACATATCGGAGACAAATGGATCTGCCAAGGCTGTCCACGAAAAGGAGTGGACGATGCCTCGAACGGGCTCTAGTCTCCCAAGCCTACCAAACCCTAGTGATATCAGCTCCTACCTGATGAGCCGCGTTCTGACAGCAGACGACATCAAACCTGCAGCAAAACTTCTTAACACACTTTCCCGGTCGGGCCAGACTGCTGAGATATTACACATCCTCTCACCCTTGGTATATGCCATTGCATTATCAAGGAGTAAGGATAAGAAGTCGTGGACACCTTGGTTAATCGGGATCAGTATGGAGTACGCGGCACGGCAACTGCGAGACAGAGGGCTACGCAGCACCGCTTTGGAGAACGAAGAATGGGGGAAGAGATATTGGGCAGCCGGCTGGTGGACTATGAGAGGTGCTTTCTACGAACATTTCACGAAGAACTTAATTGGTGGGGTGCGCCGCCGTATGCCTAGTCTCGTTTCTGGCATATTGGAGGATTATGAATATCTGTGGGAGAACTATTACTTCAGCACTAGCGCCTAACGGGTCCAATAGATGGTCTATTAGCTCTGTTGAATTGCACCGACTCGAGCAGCGCATGGTATATACAATCTCTAGGGGAACTCAGCCGAATTGGGTCCATACCAACGTGAACCGTGCGGCCTAGTCGACTTCGCTTTCCGGGAGGCGGTATGATGTATGGAGTTCTGCCGCTCAAACTCGATCCTATTTCTGGGATAGCCAAACATTACGATTTCGCGTGCTGTCGTCTCAACTATTATCATTACAAGTGTAGAATTGGAGACAGATGAAGCTAGATACCCCAGACAATTTACAAACCCAATTTTGGAATGAAGTCGTTGACAAACTGTTTCTAGACTCCGTGTGGTTGTGTCACCAGTCTGCCAATGCAAGCTCTCCCTCTCCTACTTCGACTTATCTGTATCCTCTCAGCAATCGGCCACGAAATCTCTCTTCTCGTACTTGGAATGGTGTTTGGTGTTGATGATTCCGAGTACTCACAGGGCATCCCGCATCAGCCAAGATGATAAATACATTTGGTGAAGTGTTCAAATGTTAGCAAAGATCCCTATAGTGACAGCATCCGAATGCGATAATGATGATATTAGCCCCGATGGGTTAGCCAATTAGACTTAGATTTCGGTGAACAAGAGATTGGTTAGGCAGTATTTGCTTAGCTGCTATCCCATTGGTAACATGTAAGTCGGCGTATCTCGATGGAGTATAGCCTCACTTAAGATGCATTGCTGCGGATACCCTCCATGTCCAAAGCCTCTTGAGCAAACTATAGAGGTGACATACTGAGGCCGCCTTCTCCATTTGCAACGTCTGATATTCTCACGATTCTTGGCTATTACATTCGCAATGTGCAGCGACCTCGACAAGATCCTGAATCACAAGTATGAATTCAAATATGCTCCGATTAACGCAAAGACACAAATTCGACTATTGCAGCGATCTGCTCATCCGGCAGAATCTAGAGTTATGCAATATAGGTTGGAGGCCTTTGATCTTTCAGAGCTCCCTTCGACACAGTACGCGGCACTGTCGTACACTTGGGGCTGCGCTACTAGTATGGATGATATCTACGAGATTGTAATCAACGATCAGCCTTTCTTCGTACGGCGGAACCTTTTCGATTTCCTCGACACTGCTGCAGGAAAAGGCGAGAACGGCCTGCTCTTTGTGGATGCAATCTGCATAAATCAGCTCGACAGTGTAGAGCGGATGTTCCAAGTTCGGGAGATGGCGCGCGTGTACCGCAACGCGAGCAAAGTGATAGCTTGGCTCGGAATTCCGGAATCGGCTCAAAAGGTGGCAGAAGTACGGTCGCTGGGCCAAATGAAGGATATAGCAAACTGCGCAAACTGGACGGCAGAACAGTGGGAGGGTTTTAAGTATCTGAGCCACCATCCATATTGGAATCGCGTGTGGATCGTCCAAGAAGTATTACTGGCACAAAGTATGGAAGTCTGGTGCTGGTACTTCACCTTCCCACTCTCGTTATTCACAAGTGGTTCATCTATTAGTCTCCCTTCGTATGAAGTGAGATATTCCGAGGACGGGAGGCCGCGATCAGTAGTCGACGCAATTTCGTGCTCACGTAGTCCAGCGGAGAGGATTATTACTCATAGGACGCGACACGTGTTACGACCAATAGCGGACTCCTTAGCCCAAGGGACAATGGTTGGGACCCTCGAGGAGATAACCGCAGGTCTCATGCGACCTTATATGGTTGCGGAGACATATCAATCGCATATACCTGACTTAATCCACCGGGTGGTGCGTAAATTTGGCATGCTCAACTGTACCGACTCGAGAGACAAGCTGTATGGGTTTGTCGGACTTTTGAAAGACTCTAGTAGAGCCAAAGTCAACCCCGACTACACCTTGCCTGTTAGTTACGCTTACCGCCAGGCTCTGGAAATTGGGCTAGAAGAGATATGTAACGAATACTGTACTGGAGCACATGTGAGAAGACCCGACCGAGTATACGATATCCACGTTGCCTATTACTGCGATGTACGCGACGCGTTTAGCATGGAAGATGATGAAAGCATGTCAATCCTGCAAGAAGTGCTCTCCGAGTTTAGCCGTCGAACACCGCCAATGAGCGACACGATTGAGATGATATGGACGCATCCTTTTATCGAGAATAATAGGTATCTTATAATGCTCCGAAACTTTGAGCAGTTGCTTCACATTGCTGTGCCAGCGGGAGACGGCGAAAGGCTGCGGTTGGAATCTCGTAGGTTGCGGAATAAGGCACATAAAAGGTCACGTCTAAGTAATATATTTCCTATATAATCGATTGAAACTCCTTGTATCTCCTCGACTTATTAGTACCTACCTCTAGCGCACTAACCCACACATCTTCCCCTATCCTGATAGAGCATTGTTGAACATAGACTCATTCCCGGAACTTCGTTTAGATATTCCCAATTCAGATTGCGAAATGTTTTCAATAAGGGAATGAGGCAGTAAAATTAGCCGAACCCCATACCAACCGTGTTATTTGGTCAAGTTGCCCCCTGCCCTGAGGGTAGGTTGTGATGACATCCTAACTCAACAAATAACGTAAAGAACCAGTAGAAGAAAAACAAATGTTACCAGATAAGCAAGCGCCAACAAGCCACCGACCACCCCCTACCAACAGCCCAGATACATGGTAATCAATCATTCTTACGCCCTTAGAAGTAGCAATATCATTCCTGTTTACCGCCCCATCTTTTTTTGAAGAGTCTTTCTTCTAGTCTTTTAAAAAGCGACTTTTCAGGGGTATAAAGTCCATTGTCCGCCTGGACTCGTATGACTTCAATTCTGCCGCTTTCTCCTAGTTGATCGAGCTTCACCATAAAATCCCCGTCTTTTCTTGTGATATGATCCGTATTCTTATCGCTCGCGTCGTTGGCATGCTCAAGTGTCTGTTTCAATTCTTCGGCAGCCAGCTGAGAGACAGCATGCCAGATATTTGCCTGTCGAGAGTATCGAACTCGCCGAACGTATAAAATCGTTGTGACGGCAACATCGATTAAGTGTACGCAAAGTAATGTTGTAACGGTGATAAGACCGGGGCAGCCATCTCTACAAGGTCCTGGTGCCCGGACCTTCATGATTGTCTTTATCCGTGCATCCTGGAGAGTACCTGGTGAATCGAGGTAGGCATAGTAAATACTTGACCAGGCAACATGAGTATAAGTTAGTAATGAGTTCGCAGGTCGGCTTGTTTGCTCGATGATATCGTTCAAGCAAGCCGCGAACTCAGTAAATGGCCCTACATTGAATCCGACCAGACAATATTTACATAATAAGCTAGTGAAGTTAACCCCCATACCTACACCAAACTGCTTAGACAGGCACCATTCTAAGACGGAGGTGGTGGCCATCTCAAGTGTTATATTCCCGAATTTATCATTGGTCACGAACGAATTAGCTGGAGAAAAAGCTGGTCCATTATTTAGCGCCCCCAAAATCTGCAAATCCAGTATCTGCCTAGTCCGGTGGTCCAGTTGTGGTAAACTGACGCCCAAGAAATTTTGAATATCAGTAAAATTGTAAGCATAGGGTGCTAGGGGAATAATCAGTGCGTGTCCTTGCAGAATCCCAGGTGCAGTCATCCTGACATGGCGTCTTTCCAGGTTGAATGCCGAAAAGCATAGCGTAACATTGACTGATTTTGTGGGCAGTATTTCATAACTGATCCATTCATTGTAGGGATTTCCAACGGGAAGTAAAGATGGACTGGCCACCTCGCCCCAGTCTTGAGCCTGCAAATTAGTTGAAAATACGAGTTGGACTGTTGAGTTCCGAGACCACGGGTTATCAGATGACTTCCATTTTGGTGCAATGATTCCCAGACGATATTGTGCTGCGATTCCATCGACAAAACAAGACGTAGATTGCCAACCAATATTTGCGCTTGGAATATAACAAAAAAAGGGAATTGGTTTACAATTCTCATCGCTACATAAGGAGTCTGAACTGATTTGAGCGTCCTTAAATGTTGAATTATAATAAAGTTGACCTTCAATCCTCCCACATAGATCGCTCTGGCGGCTGGTGAGAATTTGAGCACTATATTCCGCGTTGATGTGTGGTCGCATGCAAGCGACTTGAGAGTTTAAAATGAAAGAATTGCCTTCATATTCTCTTAATAATATTCGATCATTAGCACCAGATATGGGCAAGAAAGCTCTTTGTATTAGACCGGTGTTGCTCAAGCCATTTGAATCTGGATCCACGCTAAATCCACTTTGAGCTTCACCGAACGGTGGGAATGAAGGGGGAACGTCTAGAAACGTGCCCGCGATGATACTATAATTGAAATTACCGCCCTCGGGGTATGCCGGCAAACTAGGGACAGATGTGATGCCGATATCGCTAAGAACTTCTGAGTCTTTCATGTCCAGGAGCAATATGGTGGAAGAGAATTGGAGGCCTAGAGTGATAGTGATCATGAGCGATGCAAGCCAGAATTCGATGTAGCGAAAAACTGCGAAACTCTTTGATGATAGCATCAACTCCACCATTCTGGGAGGCCCATCATTCATACTTCTCATAACAGAAAACCAGGCGGCCAAGGATCGGCGAACGGAATATTTCTCAAGCAAAAGGGCCGCTATCATGGAAGTGCAAATCGTGGTTTGAATAGAAACAATAAGTCGAAGCGCGACACTGCCCAAGGTAATAGATCGGGTCATCCAATCATTCATCGCAATGCGACGCCATAATTGCAATGCCTGCGTTCCATCAGACTCCAATCCGTGCCCTATCCAAAGACATGTAAGAAAGGCTAAGACACCAATAGCTCCTACAGATCCTCCTATGATGCCGAGGATTCCGCGAAGGCCAAGTGACTCTTTCAAAGGGAGTGAAGGCCTTGAGCTAGAGGTTGTAGTGAATGGGTTTGCATCTGTGATTGTATTCTCTGAATCGTCTGTCGAATTGGCGATGGGTTGGTTTGGAGTAGGGTTATGGAACACAATGTTGGATGGTGATTGCTCAATATCGGTATCCGGGACAATATGACTTTGTTCGTCGGCAAGTTCTAATGCCGGGGAGCTTGGAAGGACTTGGTGCGTATCGTCTAAGTCAAGATGCATATCGTTAGGAGCGTCCTCAAACTCAGAACCCCGTAAAGGCGTTGCATATGATCCCATAATTGTGTGTAGTTGCCGTGCGTCGAGGTACTTAGTGCACACCCGAGCGCTCGAAGCCACCTTAGGAACGGTTAGAAGATATTTTGTATATTTTACAGCTAAAGTGATGATTGTTAATAGGCATACATGCCTCCTAGCCTACCTCGTCGATATCTAGGTAGGTACCTTTATGAAGGCTGGCTTAGAAAGTAGATCTTGCAATGGATCGGGAACCTATTGAATCGAGTGTTGCCAGGCCAGCTTTAAGTTCTCGGGCAGTCAAAGTCAGGCTTTCAGTAAAAATGGGATATATTCTCGAGGCATTATATAACGTGAATATGAACCCTCATAAAACGATTTGAGAACTGCTTTCTGTAGGCTAGCCACCCCCAACTTACTGTCAGTTCGAATATAGCGTTTGAAACTGGCCCCTACGACTTTGGACTCTAAGTATAGTTTATTTAATTTAATCGACAATATGTCGCTGGCACTTGGGGGCAGTTCAATTCGTAAAGCCGCGGGGCACAGTCAAATTTCAACCCCTTTCCAGGGGCCTGTGTAACGTGATATCTATAAACATCTTTAATAGCAGCAAAATCATCTCTAGTCCGGAATAAATCAAGGCCTTGGCTGCACATATCTTAGGGTCGTCCTGCTCCAAAGCTCATTGCCACTCATCTGGAACTCAAGACCCTGCAGATACGCCCTTAGAACCGGTGTGTCGTGGTGTGCTAGAATATCAGCCACCAAGATCCGGTGCTCGAGCTCCCATTCCCTGCAAAGATGGTAGAGAACCCGTTTCGCGGCGTCAGTACTGATCTCGGCCTCCTTGCCTAGTACAGCTACTGCTGTACACAGCATTCCGCCTTCCTCATGTAGAGTTTGGGCAGCCAAGACTTCTTTCTCGTACGACCAAATATCGTTTATGACCGAAAGATGCTTGGAGCAGTTACGGTCGACAGGACGAACCATCTCAAGGTCTGAAGGCGGCACTATAAGTGCCATAGAGAAGCGCATCAGACCAGCAAGGAGACTGGGGAGAAAATTTAGCGTCGTATTCTCAAATAATTAATTTGTCTCCCATCTTTGATAGGATAGAAACGGCCAGAGACTATACTTACGCCTTGCCGACGTCGCGCTCTCGATACTCTAGATATTGACCCAGCCCCATCTCGGTCAGACGAGTGGGGTCCGTCTGTGCGCGCATGAAGGTGAACACGGGCTCGATGATCTCGTCGGCCATGTCCCTGTCGTGTGCACGCATAGACTCCCAGAGATCGTAACTGATCCATTCGACAGGGATACTGCGATCTGGTAGGACGGAACCCCGAAACAGTGGCATTAGTCTCTCATTATAAGCCCGACCATCCTCAAGGGACATATGTTCAAGAATGTCTATCTTCTTGTCAACGCTAACTCTGTGTCACCCTTAGGAGGACCGAAACTTACCGTCCACCAGGAAAAGCAGCGTCAACAGCCGACATGCGTAGTGGATGCGGTCATCCAGTGCTTTCGGAAAGTAGAGGCATGTTACTCGTGAGAAGCCCGCCGCCACAAACTTTCTGCGTGCTTTTTCATGGGGAAAAGGCCAGTGCTGAAGAAAATAGTCATCGACCTCGGCAATGACCTTCTCATGAAGAGGATGGATTTGTGCTGTCCATTCTGACGAAGGGACGCGAATTGTCCGCTGTATCTGTGAAGCTGCTGGTTTAACTTGTTCCTGGGTGTGCGAAACCACAGGTTCAGGGACATCGACCATGGGTGCCATGGTGCTAGGCTTATTTGGGACTCGGCGGATGACAACGTGCACCTTGAGATCTATGACCGTCGGGAGCTGGGCTTCAGTTAATATACGAACAGTCTCACAAGGCCAACCAAGTATTGAAAGAGTACCGACGTTGTTACGCAGTAAGCTACAGCTACGAACTCTAAGCTATACATAGATAAGACTCTTATGTCCATATCTCATCCCCTACTTGGCCAAGTCCGACAGAGCCTACACCGAGTGCCGAACACCCTGACAGGTAGTACTTTACGATGATGAGTGTGAATCTAGGGCTTCCTATAAATACTCCCTACGTTGCACTAGAATCCCAATAGCGGCAGTTTATCCATAAGAGGAAGTGCCCGATTAGATAAACTTCACGGACATAAAGAGGCACAGCACTGATGTCAGCAACCCTTGATACGCCTTGCTGCCCCTTTTTTCCAAACCGTGCATTACGTATCCACTTAGTAGCTATCCCCTGCTGATGGATACGGCATTACGGCCCCCAACCGTCTATAGTTGAATGCCAGGACGGTATTCGAGAATAGATCTCAGGGGTATCGCCAAGGGTAAACTACCTACATACAACAACACACCAGAGGTCTGGATGCGAAATCCTTCATCGCTATATGCCTCTCTTACCTGGACATCGCAGTAAGACTTCAAAATATGTCGTCAAATTCGATGCTGGACACGGCTCTACTAGCCCCACGCCTGTTCAATGATGTCGTTGCATGGGCATCATCGCTCAACAAGAATGAAATCACCAGCCTTTTGTTCATCATCACTGTCACGCTGATTATATGGAACTATTTTTCAGCACCCAAACAGCGCCTTGTACCCGGGATACCCATCATCGGCGGCACCAGCACCAAGGACCGGATCCGAAGCCGGGAGCGCTTTCGACATGACTCCAAGGCGATGCTCACGGAGGGCTACTTCCGCAACAATGTTAATGGTGGCTTTTTCTACGTGCCATCTCCACTCGGTGAGCGCCTCATGCTCCCGGTCCGCTATCTTGAGGATTTGAAGACGGCGCCAATCGACAAAGTCGATTTCGTGGGGACTTTCATTGAGATGTTCGAGGGCAAATACACGACCTTTGGCAGCCGCAGCACGCTACACCCTAGGACGGTCAAGGCGGATCTGAACCAGCATTTACCTGATGTTATGATGAGTGTGCAAGATGAGATTGTCGATTGTTTTGATCAGATTTTCCCTAAGTGCTCTGAAGAGGAGTGGACAGAGGTGCCTCTCGTGGATGTCATCACACGTATCGTTGCACGCGTTTCGTCCCGCATGTTCGGCGGGCAAGAGCTCAGTCGCAACTCGTCTTGGGTAGCTGCATCAATCTCGTTTGCCATCGACGGATACATCGGCGCGCAAAAGCTTAAGAAGTATCCCGAGTTTCTCAAACCCCTGATGGCTCGTCTGATCCCCGAGGTGCGCATCCTCGCCAAGTATTACCGGGAAGCTGAGAAGGCTGCGCTCCCTATGCTCGCGGAGCGGGAGCGCACGGGCGAGCGCCCTAAGGACTTGCTTGCGTGGATGCAAGACGCCGCGGTGGACGAGGAGACAGACCCTCGATTTATAGCGGGGATTCTTCTCAAGATCAGCTTCGCGGCCATTCATACTACTGCAGCGGCAAACAGCCAGCTGATTTTCGACCTCTGTGCACACCCTGAGTTGATTCCTCTGCTCAGAGAAGAGTATAGCAGGGTTGCTGATGAAGACGGGAAGATTGCCAAGAAAGGTTTCTTCCAGATGCATATTATGGACAGCATCATGAAAGAGAGCCAGCGATTCAATCCGCTTCTGTTAAGTACGACTTTCTCACCTACTTACCTTGTTCTATGCTACTTAAAGATCATTCCCTGGCTGACCAAAACCACCAGTCACTTTTGAGCGCATCATTACTGAAGACTGGCGCCTCTCAGACGGCTTCGTGATCCCAGCGCATACCACCATTGGCGTGCCGGCGCAAGCCATCGCCATGGATCCAAAACTGTATCCCAACCCAGAGACATTTGATGGTTTACGATTCACGAAACTACGCCAGACCACAGATGATCCAGCTGTAAAAGGCAAGGCGCAGTTTGTAGCGGTATGTGCATTCCAGTGTCATTTATAACCCCCCTTTAAGTGAGCTCTGTGTGCCCCCACGTAGACCTTCTTGAAAAGCTTTCACTCTGCCAGCGGATCTACTAAGGATATAATTGACTTACAATATTCACAGGCGAATCCGCAGAGCATGGCATTTGGATACGGGAGGCATGCATGCCCCGGTCGCTTCTTTGCTGGTGATGAAATCAAGGCTATTACGATGTATCTGTTGAACAACTACGACATCAAGTTCGCGGAGGGGCAGACACGGCCGAAGAGTTTGGAAGTCGAAACACAGTTCTTGCCGGATCATGCTGCTACCATCCTCTGCAGGAAACGTAGGATAGCCTGAAATAGCTATAATATTCCTGTGTCGTGTAATGATAAAAAATTGTTTAATTCAAAACTACTTGCCATCTACCTCCTAGTAGTATTATCGGCCGAGACGGAGACGGGACCCGTGCCCGTGCCCCGCCCAGTCCGAGAACCTCGCTGATCTGGCTGAGCTTAGGTGAGCGTCAAGGGCTTAGCGACAACTAAGGCAGGTAGCAGGGTAAATGGCTTGGCACCCCGGGCGATCGCGGGGCGTTGGGTATAGTCTGTGCCAGGCCTGTTTGATAGCTGACAGGGGTTTGAAAAAGGCCCTGATAGCGGCCTGGTGCCTTATACTATGGTGGTATTCCTGAGTCTGAATACATCGTCAGGTATCGTTGAATTGGGTATAGAGGAAGCATAGATGTAGGTGAAATATAGGGGTAAAACAACCTTAGAAGATTCCAAACTCTTAGCAGGGTGAGGTACGCTAAAATGCTAAAATGACACCTAACTTATAAGCTTATTAGCGATCCCGCTGATCTGTGCCAGGCCTGTAAACTCCCCTGGCAGCGCTATAAAATTTCAGCCTATAATCAGAGTAGTAAGCATGATGAGCTCAGTCGCTATAGTGGCTAGCATCTCGACTGCTTCTTAAAACGGCCAATCGCGCCAGCAACGTTCGGATGTCACACCACCAATGTAGCAATTCGGCGCAACCCAAGTGGTAGGTAGTAGAGGATTCGATCTTGGTAGAGCTACGCCGCAGATCCCCTGTTTCCAGTACGAAGAAGCGAAAGTTGGCCTAGCTCGACCGGGTATACGAGCACGTCAACCATCTTTCGCAGATTTTGGGAACCATGGGGTTACATGCATTCCGCAGTCAGCGATCGGGGATAGCCTAATTGGTTTCTCGTCGCGATGCATGTGGAGGAGCACATGTATGCGAACCATGCCAGATCCTATAACGAAACCTCATGGAGGATTTCGAGCTGGCCACGCGGCGCAGTTCCAAGTACTACCCTACCACCGCACCCCCCGTGAGGTTCCGGACGCCGTTCCGTCCCGCTCGTCAGCCATGCGGCAGTTGGACTATTCATCTAGGTGGTCTTGATTATCTGAGCTTAGATTCATCTTTACACTATTGTCAGCACACGCCTTGAGGGCTCTATTCTGCTTGTCCTGGAGATTCGTTTCCTCTCTAGAACTGTGAATAACATCTATCACCGCAAAGATGTCGGCGCCGACACCTGAGCAGATCGCCTATATGATGGCGCACGCCTCAGACGATCTCCGACCCAACATCATCGTCTGTGTCTCCATCTGCGCGTTTCTCGCGGTCCTATTCGTGGGAACAAGGCTCTATGCGCGTTGGCTCCACGGGAACACGTTGCTATTGGCGGATTACTTGATCATTTTCGCCTTGGTATGTCGTCTGTCAAGGCAATGAGTAATGCGATGGCACTGACAAGATCACTGGACGTAGTTTCTATACATTCCATTCTGTGTTGCGTTGGCACTCTGCACGAACAGCGGCTTGGGAAAGCATGCTCTATTCGTGACAGACCCGCGACTCCTGCAAATTGTGGGTTTCCCGAGTTGCCCACTCCCCTTTTCATGGACTAACACCTCTCTGCTAGTACTTCATCTCTTCCGAGGTCATCTATTCCGTCGTAATTGTCGTGATTAAATGGAGCATCGCCGCATTCTACCAACGAATCTTCCCGCAGAAATGGTTCCGCTGGGCGCTTTTAGGGGTGACACTCTTCATGGGTGCCTGGATGTTCACGACCGTCTTCGCCATCAGCTTTCAGTGTATACCCATCGAATATAACTGGGACACGACGATTCCTGGCGGCCACTGCATTAACATTGGCCAATTAGCGCTCGCGACCAGCATCTTGAATGTCATTACGGACGTTGCGATTTTGGTCCTGCCCCTGCCTCTGGTGTGGAAACTCAACGTGACACCCAAGAGGCGACAAGGTCTGATTTTCTTGTTTGCGTTGGGTGGCGGAGCCTGTGTAGTGGGAATAACCAGAGCTGGTTTCATTGGCAATCTGAATGCCACGACTGATCCTACATGTGAGTTCTTATCCGTTGAAAGCACTTCCAGCTCCACTAACGTTCAAAAAGGGGATAACGTCCCTGCGGCGTATTTATCCGCCATTGAGGTTCTCGCAGGCTTCCTTGTCGCGTGTATTCCCTCGTATCCGGTGCTCTTCCGCCGTGCCACTGGCATGACCAATGCATCCAAGAAGTCTGGCCCTACAGGCGGGCAGACTCCTGGTGGGTCGGGACGAAGCGGCGACTCCTCCCGCCGCCGACCTGTCATGTCATGGAATAGGATCACCAATACGGACGAAGTTGAGCTGCTCACCCAAACACCGGCAAATCACCGCTGGGAGCCATTACCTGAGAAGCCTGAGAGTCCATACGGAGTCAGGCCTCAGGTAAGTGCGAAGGATTTAAAAAGGGGGCCGGGAGTAGCCATGTAACATTGTCAAAAGGGGGTATGTTGTAACGAAAGGTGTATGACTGTCATTTCTGTAACTTATACATTTCGATGAGGTGTAGATATCCATAACTTTGTACATTATAAGCCTAATATTCTATGGGGCTGCCAATATTTAAGAGGCTGTTTATATACGACATTTCAATTATGGCATGAGGGCATCCCGAGCGCGAACCCGAACCGGTGCCTTCCACCACATGACCCAATGCCTTGACTGACTTTCCCAATCAAGATCGCGTTCCAAAAGCTCCATATTATACGAGAAGAACAGTTTAGCAAGTACGAGCGACATCTGCACGAAGGCGAAGCTGGGTATCTGTTAGCAAGCTCCGCACAAATGAGATGTAGCGTCCACGAAGCCCCCCATACCTTCGCCCAATACAAGCCCTGTACCCAAGTGAGAATGGTTGGCTTGCTTCCTTTATGTCCTTGCACTCGGGATCGATCCATCTCTCTGGCTTGAAGACATCTGGGTCTGCGAAGTAGCGTTCGTCATGCGACACAGACCATGTGCTGGTGTACACCTCCGTCTATGTTCAAGTTTCGTTAGAGAGGAATGATTGGACACCGTCACGGAATCTTTTATAAGAACTTACCCCGGCAGGAACCCAATGCCCATCGACCGTTGCTCCGGGAGAGATGCGTGGAAAGCCGTGCGCGCCGGAAGGGTGAATGCGCATTGCTTCGTTGATGACGGCTTGGAGATAAGGCAATTGGAGCGCGGAGGTAGAATCGATCTCATCGTAAGACTTATAGCGGCTCCGTATTTCGTTTACCAATTTAGAACGCACTTCGGGTGAGCGTAGCACGTAGTAGAGCGCAGCAGTCAAAGATGTCGCTGTGGTTTCGCCGCCAGCGATACTGCACCAATAGGTCAGTCATGGCAAGAGGCATCAGAGAAGAGATAGGTAAACATACATCAGCGTACTCGCATGCGCTGTCATTTCCTCTAATCCCACCTCGCCGCTCTTGACTTTCGCAACGATGTTGGTAAAGAAGTCCTGCCGCGATGATTCGCTCTCCAGTCGACTGTATTCACGTCAATATCTCAGCAGGGGGTGTCGCAAGGATACTTGACGAACCGTCGCACTTTATCCCGGCTGTACTGCTGATGAGTTGTTTTCACTTTCATCGCAAGCGACGGAAGCAGCCATTTTCCTAGCGTAGCCAACAAGCGGAACCGCCGCAAGTTGTCCACCAAGACTATTTCACGCAGATGCCTCAGAATGAGGTCGATCCAGAAGTGGTGCTTTTCTGCGCGCCAGGCCTTCGGTCAACTACGCATGATACTGACGACGGGAGAGCGTAAAGGGAAACTCACCCTCGGCAACGCAACCAAAACTCTCTCCGAACGCCATTTCCCCTAAGAGATCGAATGCATTCATCTCAAGCCATTTAGTTAGGTCGACGCCCTCCTCGTCCTTCCGGCTCAGCGGGCCGATTTTAGCGACGAAGGCATCTGTGCATCTTTGTATGATGCTCTCCTGGGCCGCGAGACTGCGCGCAGAAAATGCCGCTAGGAGGTTCTTTTTCTTGGAAGCATGTACCTACGCCTCTTAATTAATTGCGCTTCCCATAAGGGCCTAAGGACACGGAGACATGGGGAAAATTGAGCAATGGACTACCTTCGGATCTCTCTCACTGCCAATGCATCCTGTCTTGAAACCAGACCCAAACACATCGTAAAAATCGCTTTTGATGAATTGTTGCTGTCCTGCTGGCGGAAAGCCATAGATATCACGATAGGACTGAACCGAGGCGAAGCTCAACTCATTAGGAGAGACGCGAAAGACATCGCCTATACTGGATTGTAAGTGATCCCGCAGACGAACAGGGGGTCTGAGACACTCTGTAGGATAAAGTACCATATTTGTCATGCTCAGCTCTGAATACTCGGTGCTGTTGACCGCCCATCGTGTTCTTGAGCCTCCATAGCTGATGATGATGATGCGGTTAGCTAAGTCACTGTGCTTCTTTCCTCAATATGAACGATGTTGAACGAGAGTTATCTCACCAATGTCGCGCGTGCCAAGAATGGTCCTGGGAATTTAGCAAGGGGATGTAAGTAGAGGTTGTAGATGATATTGCTCAGACAATAGCCAAGGACCTTAACAACTCCATTAGCTACATGGTTCATTTACATATGGGCAACGACAGCTATCTCACTAGAGTTCCTGTAACTTGGACCCAATGGGCCTTCAAAATCGCAATCAAGCCTTCCTCCATAGCGACTTGCAACTGAGCAGATGTCTCAAGAGCCGAAATGCTAACAATGGCCAGAACGAGTCTTCTACTCGTGGTGAAGCCCCTGTCGAGGGACCTTGCAGTAACTTAATACCTGCACCCCCATGCAAAACGTATGTAGGATCATCGTGCATCATTCTTTCGAGAATTTCCATTAGTCTTCACGCGCGAATGCGGCGTAGGTGAGCAATATCCACACGACGCTTAAATCCTCCTGAAGAGGTTACACCGAGGCGGTACAGGAGCGGCCGATATATGCCTACCAATGGGTTACATTCACATGGTATGGCTTATATAATGGGGTCCTAGACAGCGTTGCAGTAAGCAAATAGGGGTTGTGCGCAGGTGGACCGATCGTATACGGGGTATTTAAAGTATTCCTACATTTTCGGGACAGGGACCCTTGCAGCGTCCAGTCCAGCCTACGACCCGCGCACATGTCAACGTATCCAGTTGTTACCTAGCGCGGACTTCCTCTTTCAGGGTCGCATTAGCTGGGGCCAGGCCAGGTCCAGGTACCCGTTTGACCCTGGAGCCATCTGACATAATCACCGACTAGGAGATATGGGTTGTTGATCATACCAGAAGGGTCCAACTCTGTCTATCAGCCCGAGGCACTGCCTCCGACGAAGTCCGCAGTAATGGCTGAACTACTCGGGGACCAGGTAAATTTAGCGGAAGTGGCACGACGAAACGGCGACGTATAAGCCGCCCGTAATTACGACGGTTGATAAAGCGATGTCACTGGCGCTTCGTCCAGGGTCCGCGACAATGCGGAATAGAGCTAACCAAAACAAGACATAATCCTCAGTCCCGCCTCTAGGATATCTAGAACGCTGGTCCAGGTCTGGACCTTCCGGATGAATATCGATCAATCCCATCGTCCGTCATCATGCTTGCCCATCTGCTCTGCCGAGTGCTGTTCCTGCAGCTCGGGCTCTTGGCCCTAGGTGCTATCGCTCTACCACCACCAGAGCTCACTGAAAGGAAGGCTACGCTTGGGCATTTGCGAGAGCGCGCCACGAGTGCATGCGATGCGCTTTCTGCAGCATTGCCAGAGCATGTATTCTTGCCAAATACTGCGCAGTACCTGAACCAGTCCCAGGGTATGTGGTTTTTGTCGCCAAGTTCATGCATCAGGGCATGGTCCAACTAATAATCCTACAGATGTCTGGTCCCAGACTTGCGTCATGGAGCCACTTTGCGTCTTCGAGCCGTCCACCGTGTCGGCGCTCTCACAGGGACTCAAGCTGATCCGTGATGCCGAGTCCCAATTTGCCTTTCGGTCTGGCGGGCATATGCCAGTGCCGGGAGCGCAATCCCTTGACGATGGCGTCATGATCTCTGCTAGCTTGTTCAACACCAACAATCTCTCCGCAGATGGCTCAATCGCGAGCATCGGGCCAGGGCAGACCTGGATGGACGTCTATCAATGGCTTGCCCCCCATGGCCTAGGAGTCAATGGAGGGCGTTTTCCCTCTGTTGGTGTAGGCGGATTGTTAGTCGGAGGGGGCATGGGATATTTCTCTGGCAGCCAGGGATGGGCGGCTGATAACGTCGTCGGCTGGCAAGTTGTTCTCTGGAACGGCACTGTCCTTGAAGTCACCAACGATGCGCAAGATCCACACGCTGACCTTGCGTGGGGTCTTAAAGGAGGGTCAAACCTGTTCGGCCTCGTCACACGCTTCGACGTGCGCACGTTTCCGGTGACGAGCGCCTTCGGCGGACTGACGGTGTGGTCCAGCGAGGCCGGTCCCGACGTTCTCGGCTCTCTGACGAACTATATGGCGCCTGGTGGAGGCGTAGACGATCCGAACGTGCACATTGATGTCTTTTCTGGCCTTAGCTTCACCAACGGCACGCCAACACTGAGTTACTATAATATTGCGCTATATCCAGGGAACCAAGGAGGACCAGCCGCCTTGGAGAACTTCACTGCTATCCCTGAAGAGATGACGCTCTCCAATGGTGTCGCTGTTCATCAGAGCTGGACTGAGATCCCCCAACAATTGGATTCGTTCTCAACACGGGCGAATCGAAACTTGTTCTACGCAATCAGCTTCAAGGCGACAGAAGAAAGCATCAGCTTTTATAATAAAACCATAATTGACAACGCTGTGTCGATGTTGAGCGACGTGGAGGGATTGGCTACCTACGCAGTCTTCCAGCCGGTGTCGAAGGAATACCTCCAGGCATCTAAGGCTAAAGGCGGCAACGTCTTAGGCCTAGACCCCGATGTCGATGGGTCATTCATCGGTGAGTTTCTCTTCCCTATCGCTTAAAACGCGAGGTCTCTACAGTTGAACGATATACTAATCAGCTTTCATTCGTGCAGCGGGTATCATCCTCAGCATGTGGACGAAGGCCGAGGATGACGCGACCGTGCTGAAGTTTTCCCAGACCTCGGCACAGCAAATCCGCGAGAAGACCGAGCCGCTCGGCCTGTTCAACAATTTCATCTACCTTGGCGACTCTGCGCAAGGCCAGTCACCCTTTCAGAGCTACGCCGGTGGGCAGAACGTGCCGAAACTACAGGCGCTCCGTGATAAATATGACCCCGACGGCTTCTTGCAGAAGTATCTTCATAGAGGGTTCCAGTTGGCCTAAGGAAGCCTTGAGATCATAAATAAGATAACAAGATTCATGTATATATGTATAACAAAGTATTATTGAATAGAATCCATTACAGTATCATTCAAGTCTCCTAAGAATTGCCCGTGAATTTGAATGAAACGCGTGCCGCCAAGTACCTAATCCCTCAAGTCCTGCTGGGTGACCGAATTGATACAAACTTCCAAATTATCCAGTACATGTTCTACTCTGCCTAAAGCTACGTCAACCAGGGCTTGAGTTCCTCCTCGGTCCAATCCCACAGCTTTGCTGCCAGTTTCTCATCCCGACACCAATTTGTTAACCCGTCACTTGGCTTGCCGACCGGCTCGTATAGCTCTCCCGACTTCACCTTGTCCTTAGGAACGCCAACAGCCCATACTTGGTTCAAGTGACCTTGGTCATCATCGAGGAATCTACCTATATTCCCCAGATATACGATCATCTTGTCCAATAGTGCCAGGCTGGACACCAGTCCTGTATTGCTTGGGCCCGGGTCGACTATCAATGTGAGAATTTCAGGGTATCGGCGAGCGAGTTCGTGGCCGTAGAGATAGTTGGCCAACTTGCTCTGGGCGTAGCGTTGCCACTTGCCGAGGAGCCAGTACGGCTGGGTCGTCTTGAGATCGTCAAACACAATGCCGTGTTTTCGCGGCGCCAGGACAAATGCCAAACTGGAGATGGGGATGATGCGCGCCTCGCCGTGCTCCTTGGCCGTTTTCTGCAACAGGCCGAGCAACTTGCGGATCAGAAGCGCATGCGCGACGTGGTTGATTCCAAAGTGTAGCTCATATCCATCCTTGGTAAGGCCGGGCGGAAGCGCCATGATGCCGGCGTTGGCCATGAGCACATCGAGGCGGGATTCCTTGGCGAGGATGGTGTCTGCGGCTTCCTTGACGGTCGCAAGTTGGGTATGATCACATTGTATCCAGACTACTTCGGTGTTTGAACCGGTAGACTTGATGTCCTTGATGACGCGCTGCGCTGAAGACTCGTTTCGTCCAGTGATGTAGATCTTGGCAGCATTCCGGCTCGCTAGCATTTTAGCAGCAGCGGCACCAAGTCCATTTGTGCCTGGTTAACGAGAATCGTAAGTACACGGCCATGATGCCTGATGGGAATGAGATATAGCTAGGAAGGGTATCGCAAAGAGCAAAGAGGTATGCCTACCACCGGTGATCAGGATGACCTTGCCCGTGAGCTCGGGCACATCCCGCTTGAGGTCGAAGTCCAACTTGACCATCTTGGGTCTTGGAATGGGATCTAGGGACGATTTAGTTGCAGAAAGAAGCAAGGACTTGAGCTAGGTATCTTAATGTCCGCCGTGTGAAGTGGATTATACCAAGCTACAAAGAAAACGAAGCGATGTGACACCTTTTGTTGAATTGACAGTTGATCCGAACCGATTGCGAGCTCTCGAGATGTGACGTTGGGGGCGTTAGGCAAAATGGACTGCGCCGCAGCGATACAGCTACCATTTTTCGGTAAAGCAGCAGCCTGCAGGGCTCACTACCACCTAAACGTCCTTGTACAGGTACTAGCCTCGGCGCTGACGGGTTCTGCAGCACCCCTGCTATACTCCGTATTGTGTATGCCGTGCAACCCAACCAACTGCAGTGGGGGTTATAGAAGCTACATGGAATAGGGGGACAGGACCATATAATCGGCTTGCGCAGAACTGGATATCGCCGAATGCATGAAAGTGACTTTACCTATGTACCTCTAACTACTACCCTGTGCCTGAAATCATGTTCGCCAGCTGGAAGCCTGTCACCAACAGCGACGGCAGCAACGTGTTTCTATGCAAGCGCCCACACACCTTCGACCCGGTTACGGCCAAAACAGAGAGGCCCGTCGCGTGCTCTCAATGCAGGGCGCAAAAGGTGCGTTGCACCGGCGAACGCACCGCAGAGGGTTGCGAGCGATGTCAGACACTGCGCAGAAAATGCACCTACACCCCTCGACGTAGCAGCCCGGGTAGCATACCGGCTGAGGAGGCGCCGGGTTTCACAGACACGGACCTACAGCCCGGCTCACCAGGGCTTCCAACGCCGGCGCCGACAGAGGGCCATAGAGGATCAGTATCGTCGGCCTCCACAGATAGCACCTCACATGAGTGGATGCACGAGTCGCACGGACATTATACACACGGCATAGATTTATCTAATTTCCAACTGGGCCACGAATTCACGCGATATTCGGCCTTCGCCCTAATGGGAAACTGTGAGGTTCAGAGCGCATCCGGACAAATACTAGCAACACAGGAGCACGAACACTCGCTCTTCCGCAACCCGCAACATGCGGAAATCTATTCAGGCGCAAGTGAGCCACCCGAGAACAGCTCTCCACGCGCGCAGTCGAGGCTGCCACAAGCCGAGTCACTGTTCCCAAGCCAAACGCAGGCTCGGGACGGAGGTGACGCGCCACGATCCAGTGGATCCGACTGCCAGTGCCTGCACCACGTAGTAATTCTGATGGACGAGCTGGAGCTTCTTGGGGAGCCTACCAACACCCATCCTCCCATAGACGGCATTCTCGTAGCGCACCGCAAGGCGCTGCACCAGGCAGAAGACATGCTGACCTGCACATCGTGCGTAACTCGGGTTGAGAACATGACGATTCTTACCTTTCTGGTGAGCAAGCTTACTGATATGTGCTGCCGCGCCATGTCAGCACTTTCATCCTACGGCACTGCGGGAGAACCGCCTCCAATAGCAAGCCCCTCGGGTGCTGGTAAGGCTCCAGCTACGACGATAGGCGCCTATCGGCTGGAGAGCGAGGCGGAATACGTCGCAGTCGTACGTGTACTGCTACGACTAGGACTGGACCGCTTGCTCAATCTCGTAAGCACGCTGCAGGGGGTTGGGAGACGGCTAGGGAGTGAAACGATGGGCAGACGCCTAGGCGTATGTAAGAGGACGATTGGGGGCCTTTTGGACGGCAGATAGGTCGGTATATAGGTTGACGTCAGCCGGCCGACGGCTAATGGCTGACGATGCGAACCATGACTTGCATAGGTCGGGTCCTTGGCCAATTGAACTATGTAGCAATTCGGCGACTTCCTAAAACAGAAATATCTTAGACGATACATCTGGAATGGCACAGGTTATAGGGCCGGTGTCACATAGGGTTAGTTACTTGCTGTGCCTTTCTGCGGCAGGATCATAATCCATGATCACGGCGGTGATATCGCCAGTCTTGGCATATTGCATGAGCGGACTAGACTCTCCATCAAAAGGACATTCTACTTTAGGCAAATCTATATTGATTGAGTCAGCAAATGCATAGAGAATCTAGATGCTGTAACGAACAAATTATTTGGTCGCCTCATCGTATAGCTTGCGATTCGGAGGCTACCTACCTGACATACTAGAATTAGAGCTGACCTTCAGCTGTATGGTGCAGCAATATGTTCAACACAGACGTCTTCGGGTCCACTGCCCTCCACGTGGGTGCGTGGGCATATCAGAACCTCTGGACTTTACTTACAGTAGTAATCATCACAAAGGTGCGTTATTACCAGTCCTCTTCTGTGGACTTGAAGATAGATAATGAAATATCTGATAGGTTGTCGGAAATGGAATATACAATGTGTATTTTCATCCGCTCAGTCGGTTCCCAGGACCGAAACTGGCAGCTTGTAGCAATGTAAGTGCTTACGCAATGCCGAAAATGGCGATGAAATATGTGAGATTTATAAGCTTATATATGCTGTTTTGGCGTCAAGATGCTATATTCCATAAACTTTCTCGGCGGAAGACAACCTTACAAGATGCTGCATCTTCATCGCCGTTATGGTAAGAAAGTTGTCCCAACCGCGGAATGCGGAATAACTTGTCAAGACATTGAACCAACGCGTAAAACCAGGTCCTGTCGTCCGCGTAGCGCCCAATGAGCTGTCTTTCAACACGGCACAGTCGTTTCAGGACATCTACGGTTTTCGTGCCGGACACAAGCCCTTTGTGAAGTCCACCTTCTATGAAGGGGGCAGCTTTGCGGCTAAGGGAGTCCACTCAATTGTGTCCGAACGTGATCCCGTGGTTCACGGGCAGATGCGAAGGCTTCTGTCACACGCCTTTAGCAACTCAAGCCTCTTGGAACAGGAAGCACTGGTCACAGAGAGTGTTGATCAGTTCGTCCGTCGTATGAAGGAGAAGGTAGGCCAGCGTTTGGACATCGCGGACTTGTTCGAACGAATGGCATTTGATATCATTGGGAACCTGGCACTTGGTGAGACCTTTGGGGCATTGGAGAAGGGTAAGTTGCGATTTTCGGCCCATTTTGCCCCTTTAATCTTTACTCAGCTAATGATGTCGATGAAGAGGAACCCCACCCTTGGATTGCCATCACGATGGGAGCTCTAACCAAAGGTGCTCTCGTGGACTCGTTCAAGCGCTTCCCAATGTTGGCTAGCATTGTCAAGTTGATCATGCACAGGCAAATATCAGCGCTCATTGACGACACGAATAAGAATGAGGAGTTGGCTATCAAACTGGTCGAAAGGTAAGTTTTCGATTCCTTGCCGCAGAGGGTACAGCGGACTACCCTATCGAGAATATGGGCTAAAAGATGCGTTTTAATCTCCTGATAGACGCGTCTCTCGTCCAACTACTCGTAAGGATTTCCTTACGCGCATCCTTGCGCAAAGAGCCCAAGTTGATGTGGACCCGGACTACAAGCACCAGCACAAGGTCTCAGACGTAGAACTTGCTGCACACGTCTCGGACTTTGTTCTAGCTGGCAGCGAGACGACATCCACGGTCGTTTCCACAGCGACCTACTATCTCCTGAAGACTCCGACCGTCTACAGAAAGTTAGCTTCCGAAATTCGAAGCACTTTCAAGGCATCAGACGAAATCAATGAGGCGACCACCCGCGATCTAGAGTATTTGAACGCCGTCTGCAAGGAAGCGATGCGCATTTATGCTCCATTGCCCCTGGGTCTTCCAAGAGAGGTGCCAGAGGGTGGAGAAACTGTCGATGGACATTTCCTCCCGGCTGGGGTACGTACCTGGATATCCTTCAAAGACGTCCCGATGACGAGATTTTCAACTGTATGAGAGCAAGCTGACACGACAGGAAAAGACCGTGGTTGCGACCAATCCAGTTGCAGCAAGCCTCGATCCAAGAAACTTCTCTGATCCTCTTTTATTCAAACCAGAGCGGTGGCTTGATGATTATCAGGGAGAGGATGACTTCGAGGCCAGCCAACCGTTTAGCCTGGGAGCGAGAGGCTGTCTTGGCAAGAGGTAAGTCATGAATACCTTGCAATTCTGACGATTCGTCATGCAAGAGCTGACAAGGTACCTCTTCACTGCAGCTTGGGCTGGATGGAGATGCGTCAAATTCTGGCCAAACTGATCTGGAACTTCGATCTGGAGCTCGCAGATCCGGACTTGGATTGGCACAGGGACTCGCGCATGTACACGCTGTGGTCAAAGCCCCATCTCCACGTAAGAGCAAAGTTGGTAGAGCGATAGCCTATGTGTATGAATGGTCAGCTAGAGGAATGAGTATTATTGAGGCGAAACTAGGAATGGCTTCATTGATGCTTCCGGCAGCCATATCGAGTCAATATAGAAGTACACGGAATATGAGAAATTGAGTCAAGCATAATACACACCTCATGAGCTACCTATATGCAGGATCCTTTGAATCTTAGCCAGATTAGGAAATCGCCGAGAGCAAATGAAAAATTGCAATCCAACCGTGAAGCCCGCAGACTCTTATATCAGGATGACAGACCCAAGGTCGTGACCGCTTACTATTTTGTAGCCCCATTTGCTGGTAAAAGATTTACCCGGCACCTAAACATGGCGTCTCTCAAGATCGATGAGGACTCGATCCCTGATCTCACAGGCAAGGTCGCTCTAATCACAGGTGCGGCTCACAGACCCTTCAGCCATATATGGTACTTACCACTCGCTAACTATATATCTAGGCGGCTCATCGGGGATTGGGTTTGCAGCGGCCAAAATCCTGCTCTCCAAGAACGCCACTGTTCACGTCCTCGATGTCAACGAGCCCAGCGGCGCCAACCCAGGGGAGGCAGAGCCCTGGCAGAGCTGGAAAGCTTTCCACTTCCATCGCTGTAACGTGGCCTCATGGGCGGAGCAGCGCGCCGTCTTTGACGCTGTCGGGCGAGTAGATATGGTGTTCCCCAACGCTGGCGTGAGCGAGCCGCACGACTACTTCACGCACGAGTCCGTCGCAGAGGGCCAAGAGCCTATCTACGCGAATATGCTGGATGTCAATCTCGTCGGCGTCCTCCACACCCTGACGCTTGCGAGGAGGAGTATGCGCGCGCACGGAGTGAAGAATGGTAGCGTCGTCGTTACCATCAGCGCGGTAGCGTATGCGCCGGAGCAATCGCTGCCGGTGTTCGCGGCGAGTAAGTTCGCGCTGGTAGGCCTGGTGCGAGCGCTGCGGTCGACGATGCTGTCGGAAGAGGGCATCACGATCAATGGCGTTGCGCCAGCAGCAACGATAACCAACCTTCTACCACCACATCTCGCCGCGCCCATCATCGCGATGGGCTTACCAATCAGCTCGGCGGAGTTCGTGGGGCGTGCGCTGGTGTACTCCGCGACGGCGAAGCAAGATCGGAGGGTCGAGGTGTACGGGAAGGAGAGCGACCGCGATTTGTGGCCAGAAGGCGACCAGGAGCGGTGGAATGGGCGGGTCATATTGACGTTGGGAGACACGTACACGGAGCTGGAGAGTTCGATTTCGGACCTAAGACCGTATTGGTTTGGCCAGGAGAATCTGCGTCTGACAAGGGCGCAGCAGGCGGCCACGGACTTTCGTGAACATCTGAGAGAATGATGACAATGTCGTCTCATCAAAGGCGTCTCGCGATAGATTCAAGGGGCCAACTGGTACGCTGGATTAGGAAGAGATCAGTTACCCATTTGGTCAAAGGGCCAACCGGTTTACCTAGTTGTATTTAATCCAGTCGAGTCTAATTCCGCCGGGGCGACAAGTCCGACCCAACAATGGCGTGGATATATCGTGTAATTTAGTTGCACCGCGATTTTAGACGATCCCGAACACCCGACTCTCGTTCTAGTAAGTGAGCAATTTCACGATGCCCCTGACGTCTTGCAGCTTGAAGAGCCGTGCCGTTTGGTCCCGCCATATCAATGTTTGCTCCGCGTTTTAATAGGAGCTCAACAATCTCGTAATGCCCTTGGTGTGATGCGGCTTGAAGAGCATCACCATTTGGACCACCCATTCGGGCGTTAACCTCTGCTGCATGAATTAGTAGGGGTCGAACAATATCAAAATACCCTCGATACGATGCTACTTGAAGAGCATTGCCGTTCGGCCCCCCTGGGGCATTTACGTCTGCTCCATGTTCTAGGAGCAGTTGAACAATTTCAGAATACCCCTGATGTATTGCGGCTTGAAGAGCTGTCTCGTTTGGACCACTCCGAGCATTAACGTCTGCCCCGTCGTCTAGTAGGACTTGAACTATGTCAATATGCCCTTTGTGTGCTGCGGCTTGAAGAGCATTGCCGTTTGCCCCCCCTGGAGAATTAACGTCTGCCCCATGACCTATGAGGATTTGAACAATTCCAAAATGCCCTTGGTATGACGCGGCTTGAAGGGCATCACCATTTAGTCCCCCGCGGGCGTTGACGGCTGCCCCGTGTCCAAGTAGGAACTGAACAGTCTTACGGTGACCTTGATATGATGCGGTTTGTAGAGCATTGCTACCTTCTTTCCCAGGGTCGTCAATGACTGCCTTGAGAATAAGCGGACCTATATAAAACCACCGTATGTTTCGAGATAACCACCGTATATCCACACTTACTATACCTAACATAGTATGGCACGGTGGATACCTAATCTAAGGTACGGTTTCAGTGGAAATCAATGTACTTATTATGCGTATCGATGCCTAATCTAAGTGAGGCTATTCCTAACCTTACTATCGCCCCCTGATAACCCTTCCTGACCTAGTCGTCGTTACTGCTGCTGAAGCTGTAAACGAGGGCCCATTGATGGTCCTCCTTCCGTGGCTTCTGCTGCCTTCATAAGGTCGGATTGAGCCTTATCCAGGTTATCCCACACCTTACTTTCCAAGGCTACCAGGGGCTCATTCGAGGGCTCATTCGAGGGCTCGTTCGAGGGCTCGTTCGAGGGCTCGGGGACAGGGCTATTGGGTATCGTATCGAAGCTCATCGAGAAGGTGGCTGTATTCGACATCGTCGCCGACGAAAAGGGGGGTGTCATCCATGGCAGCAACAGGAGCGACAGCAAGGTCGACGACAGGATGATTACTTTGGTATCGACAGGAACGAAAGGTACAAAATTTCCTACTGAAACCGTACCTTAGATTAGGTATCCACCGTGCCATACTCTGTTAGGTATAATAAGTGTGGATATACGGTGGTTATCTCGAAACATACGGTGGTTTTATACAGGTCCGAATAAGCAAGATTCCCAGTGCTTCGTCTCTTCCATTCAGAGCAGCGTAGATGAGTGCCGACTGGAGACACCTCTCGGAATTGGTCTGATTCAAACCAGTTATTTCTTCTGGAGACCAGTAGGATATTATCCATTTCGAAAGGAGAAGAGCCGAGTAACATGTCGGCCTGGACATGATATCTCGAATGAAGAAACTGAACTCTTCTCGTATGCTAAGGCCACTATCTCCTAGCGGTGTAAGGTGCTCTGCAAAGAATGATAAAGAGTACTGAAGCAGATTGTTCTCACAAAGGCGGGCTGTTACCAAGTGGATTTGTGAAAAATTGTGGTCAACCTCTAACTGAAAGGCGGCGGCAGCAAAGGTAATACGGATATTAGAACAACACATCATAGAGATCATTCGGTCTCCATTAGCCTCATCGAGATCATATGGCTTGGCTAGTTGTTCCTTGTCTAGTAGGAATTCTCTCACGGTCTGATGTATCAGTTGTACAGTCTGGCCAAATTGCGTATCGCACGTCTACCCGGTTTAGTGAGATTTACTTATGAAGGAATGATGGAAGGCCTCACCTCTAACAGTCCCCCGCAATATGAAATCAGCCCCCGCGTCAACTCTAACGGTCTGTTTTGTCTAATATCGTAGCGCGAAAAGTCCACAGCTTGTGTTTCGAGTGGCGTTGCTAAAACATCCTCAAGCTCAAACATCGATATAGGTCGCTTGGTGAATGTTACCCAGTTAAGTATTATTCTTCCCTTTGTTCGTTCTTCGTTCTTGTCTTCTTCGTTCAAGTTTTCATCTGCATCTTGGTTTCTGATTAGAAACTGCACAATCTGTCGATAGAAGCCATCTGGTCCACCGAGGTCCTTGGGAAGCTTGCGTACTCGTCCCTCAAGAGAGGCCATCGTATGTGTTCCTTTATAGATGTAGTTTCCGAGGTCTCAGGACGAGGGAAACCCAGAGAAACACACCTTGTGAGTTCTCAACAATGTAGTTTTTGAGTTCGAGGAAGTTATACGGCGAGTAACCCTTTTCTTCTGGTGGAGGTTCATTTTCGTTCTGATACCGCATGCCGTAGCGTCTAGCGTCCTCTTTGAACCACCTTGCGACCATCCCCCGTATGTCTTCCGCATTTTCCTTCTGTAGGACAATGTGACAAGCTCTATTAAGGCGTAAATTGATATCAATCTCTGGCCTGCTGGCGATCAATATCTTCATCATACATTGGCTTTTTTGGGTTGAGAGGTTGACCAAGAATCCAAGCAAATCACTTCGTTTGGCATTATCTGACTCATCCATCCCGTCTGCTATAATATATATACGCAATGGGAAATCAATTCGATGCAGGGACATCAAGGCGGTTTTCAGGTCATCATATCTCCAAAATGACTCATTCCCTGCATGATTGTCGCTATTGGATTTCAACCGTCTGTATAAATCTCGCAAAAGGGGAAATAATCTCGAGTCTTGGCTCCATACCTGATAGACGATAGATCGAAGCATAAGTTCATGGCTGGTCTCGGTGATACCCCCGCGAAAGCTGTAGTAGAAGGCAGCTATGGTTGTGTCCTGATGAAGATCTGCACCGTGTTTTGGGATGGGCTCCTCTTGCAGCTTCTGGACGATTCGTTTCGACAATGTTGATTTCCCGCTTCCTGGCTTGCCTTCTATCCAAAGCAGATCAGAATTCGAACTCTCGATCCACTTCAAATATTCTTGGTGAGACGCAAGCCAGCTTCCTCCCTCCTTAACAGCGTCTATGCGAGTCTCACGCGCGTTCCATTCCCGGAAATAGAGCGTCTGGAGACAATCTATAAAAGTAGTTTAGTAGTCAGTTCGCGCATTATTAATCTGAGTCTTACCCTTTTCCTCCTTGTGCGGTTCTATGCTCGTATAATGAGCTAGAGCTTCTCGGATATCCTCGTATGGTTTAGAAGAGATGATAACTCGAATTGTTGCACCACCGCTAGTGGTTCGCTTTTCGAGGCTTAGGAAATTCCTGAGGAAGGTCGATCTGGTGTCACGCTTGAGTTCGTCGAGGCCGTCCAAGAGGAATATTGTCTCACAGCCAGGTGCACCTTTGACCACGGCTTCTAACAACCTCCACAGGTGATTGGACAACTCGATCCCAGTTATTGAAGGTTTCTGAGACTTGATTCCACTTAGTAAAAGGTTCTGAGAGTCGATAATAGATTGAGTAGAATGGGCGCGAGATTCATTCTTGATCAGTTGAAATATAATAGAGGCCAGTATGGTGTCCTCTGTCTGACCGCGGGAAAAGAATACGGCTGCAAGGTCACAATTTCTCGCATATCCAAAGTGACGTTGGAGATTTTGCAATATGAGGAACTCGGCACAAGAGCCTGTGCTGACTCATCATCCCGGGTCGTGGCGGTGCCTCGGCCCCACAGGTTCTGTCGACCCACCTCGTAGCCGCCGGGCCTCCGTTTTGCTATTCGGTGGTTTGACTCCACCGGTACACCGTTTTGAGGGAAACGGAACCGTCGACCGCCGGGTCATGCTGTTCCATCTGCTCCGAACAATGAAGTGTCTACTTCTGCCAACCCCCCTCCTTCACCCCCTTTGCGGGCCACCCTAGGCCCACCAGCTGATCCTGTGCTCGAGCCGCCAAGGGCGCTGCGCTAGGAACCAACAACAATGGCCCCTGAAGTTTTCCATCATCCTTCCACGCGCTTGCTTTCAAGGGGGTCCGACGGAATCTTGCTCTGGTCTATTTAAACCACGACGTTGCCGATTACCATCAGCTCTCTTCTTACTACGCACACGGTGACCTTTCTGTTTATTATTCTCGAAAATGTCGATGGGCCACGTTGAGCTCCTGCTCTCCAAGCAGTACTTCACGGCCTTACCCTCTCGCGATGAGAGCAGAGCAATAGCCCAAAAGCACTTCCAAGAGTATATTGAGCGGCCCATCGAAGACAAGCCTTTCGTGGCCGACGAGACTCTCACAGAACGAGACCGACTTTGGGGGCGTTGGACCCAGTAAGGTTTCTCCTATCCTTTCCTCACAACCGGCTATTTAGGATAGTGGATATATTGACGAAAATCGCTATAGACAATTGCATTGACGTTAACCTCGATGCTCAGAGGCCATGGCTCGACTTCGTTCTATGCCCTCAAAACTCCAAGGCTCAAGCGCCTTTCAGATCATTCCTCCGTACCTACGTCGACCTATCGATTCAGAAACGGCCTGTACTCAACGCTCAAGAATATTTATATGAGCGGACCTTAAATTCGGCTTTTAGCTTGACCGAGGTTTGGCGGAGGCTTGTGGCATCTGCCGACCATGAGGTGATAAAGAAGCAGAGAAGAAAGGATCCAAATCAAGCCGATGTTTGGAGATTGAGGTGGATCAGCAAGGAAGAAGGCAGTCGAGAAGGCCCTGCTTATCTGATAGTCAAGGTATATCTAATACGATATTTCCTCTATGCAGGGCGAACCCGATGGCCCTTAATCTCTATGTACCGTCGCTAACGTGATATTCTTACATAGTAGATATTTACGGAGCTCACCGTTGAAATAGGTCTAGATACGGACCCCGCCTATCGAAAGATTGCTATGACAGGGACCGATGTAGGCGTGATTCTCCAGACTCTGTGGTCAAGAGCGAACGATATACCTTGCAGACCCCAGACCAGAGTATCTTTCCACGCTATCCTGTTGCTGGCTGCCACTGGCGGTTTCCGGCCCGGTACGCTATTGGGCTTGGCCTTTTCCCAATTTGAAGTGGCCGTGGTGCGAGATCCGACCGATTCGGCGAGAACCCAGATCGTGGTGTCGATTCGTATCGAGAGGAATAAAATCAAAGAAACGGCTAAAACAAGCCGCGCTCGGAATGGCGGCAGGTGAGTAGAGAGACATGTACTCGATTCTACGAGAGATACTGACTCGCCTACAGCATTGTATTATCCATTACTCTCGTCCCAAACCGTACTTTCTGCCTCGGTAGCCTGATACTTACGCGGGGACATCAATCTAACGGCTTTGACGCTGGCCTCACGGCTGTTGATCAAACATTCGACTAGCCTAACCTAGAGCATGTAGATCTTGTACCTCTTCCTTGGAAGACGGATACGCTTCAAAAAAAGATCTTCCCTATGTCGTATAAGACGCTTAACGACCATTGGCACCGTGTACTCATGGTCAGTGGCTTTCGCGAGGCAGCACGGCTCTACAGCCTTCGAGTAGGCGCAGGGGCTAATCTAGATGGTACGTTCCCTCTACACTCTGGTTTTCATCTCAATATACCAAGACCTATGCTAATAACGATATCTTTCAGGTGTACTTTCTGACGCCTTGCGCAACTATATTTTGTCTCATACTACTCACGTGTTTGAATCGAGTTATGAGTCATGCCGCGTACGCGCCGACTTAACGCAACTGGCATTAAAAGCAAACGCAGGAGATCATAGTCAGCTATTCACGAGACTCTGTGACGTTTCTCTAGGTAGAGATTCGAGTGCTCCAGTCGATATCAGCCAAGAGGCAAAACTTGAATTCGAAAACCGCAAAGATATAATCGAACTTCGGAAAGCTATAAAATCGATAAGCGACTCGAAACAGCGCGCAGGTCTTTGTACAAAGTTAAAAGGTCTTCTCGATACACTCGGCCAGCTTCGGCTAGTATTTCAAGCAAGTCGACTACCTTCGAGCGCAAGGGCATTCTACTAATGCAATCTACATGTCCTACGGGAAAAAGACCTCTATTCATCCAGCCATTCAAAGAATCTCTCTGTTATTCGATTTTCACGTCGAGGAGCAGGCCACTGCTTACACGCGCCGCTCAAGACTATATATCTTTCCTTCTGGCCTACCTCACTAACACGCCACCAATTGATTCGGACGAGTCAGAGGCCAAAGAAGAAAAGAACACCTGTTCCGGCTCCAGTCTCTTTTCTCAAGATAGCCCATCTCGCTGTCTGTTATGCAGAACGTAATTTGCCGAGCGGAGCGCCTTAACACGGCATTCCCAGGCCTTGCATACCAACGAAGGGACCTTTAGCAAGCCCTTTCCATGCCCCGAATGTCAAATAATAGGGCTACAAGAGACTCTTATTGGAAGTGCTCCTCAGTGGAGCAATCATGTGGAAAGAATACATGGGAAAGCGCATGCGCCTAATTGGAGTTCTGAGCGGAACCTCGCCGCACGGCTTTGCTGTCTCTCCCCTTCCGAGGTCACTACTGAAGCTGGACTATTGAGCCACTTGAATCGTCACATTCGAAGCGGATCCTCTTGGTGGCCCATCACCTGCCGAATATGCCTTGACATCTCCTTTAATAATGTCTGGGACTGGCTCCGGCACTTGAAAGCCCACCACCTGTCGTCTGCACAGATATGCCCCCTATGCGGTCATGTATGCTGTGCGTCGAGCGGATTGACGAGGCATTTCACCTTGCGGCATGCCAAAGACTTTCAATCTTCTATCCAATGCCCTATTTATGAGCGGGATAATGCTGGGGTCGTTCCTACAATCGATGGGTTCTCTTCCTGGCATGTGCACCTGATGACAGCTCACAGCGAATGGGCTTATCTGGGTTGGAGTGATGACAATCGATACCTACTGACATGCCCGAGAAATGACCCAAACGGGTATGCTGTACTAGATCGGCCGTCGATCGACCCAGTGAAGGATGAAACGGTATCGAACCGACATTGTATCTATAAAGACGAGCAGCAGCCATATTCCTCGGCTATATCAAGCGTACCTGAAAGCCCATATTCGTGCCCCGGATTAACTACGGCTACTAGTAGATCGTCAAACTCACCCTTGACCGAGACCTTCTATGGATTGAACAAGGATATTTCCGACCAAACCCTTCGACTTGGCTGTGGCGAATCCAAAGGAGTGGATTTACCGGCAGACTCAGTTTGCGTTCCTGATACTGAGGCAGAGGCGGTAACGGTCCCAATGGAATTGGTCGATCCGGCTCTTCGCGATGATCAAGATCTGATATACTCAATGGAAGATGCGCACAAGGCTACGACCGATCTAACCTTCGACTTCCAACAACCCAACTCCATAGATGTCGATGAACAGCACGAAGTTGACTGTATACTCGAGCGCTGGAACAAGAATCTTTTCCTCCTGAGATGGCTAGAAGGCAGTTGTTGGTGGGTGAACAGGGACGATATCAATTTTGATTTGGTTCATAACTTTGAACACGTGCGGTATACGGGGTTTGACCGCGGGGTAGAGACGGCTGGCCATTTGACACTAAACCGCCAACCCGCCAAAACTGTGAAAATTGATGACATAATCTTAGATTTATGCATATATCGGAGGTTGAAGCTCCGCTTTTTATATATAGTAATATAATATATGAATATATGAATGTAATGTAATTTTGAATTTTTATTATATTATATAAATAAAGTTTTTTAAAAAAATGTTTATTTAAATAATTTAAAGATAAGTAAAATATTAATAAATGATTTTTAATGAATAATGTTATATTTTTTATTAAATTAATATTTTATTTAAAAATTTTTCGAACCTTTATTATTAATGCCGAATGTATTATTATTTTTTATGTTTTAATTTAATTAATTTAAAAAATATAATAACGATAAATAATTTTATTAATTAATATTAATATTAAGTTTTAATATTATAAAATAATAATAAAATATATTCTATAATTTAATGTTAATAAAAGATTTTAATTAATTAATATTTAATATTAAAATATTAATATATTAATTAATATATTTAATTATGTTAAATGTTAAAAATATAATTATTTTATTAAGTTTATTAAATAAATTAATTATTATATTAAGGATTATAAATTAAAATTATTAATTTAATAAACTTATTAATATAATTTGAGATATTTTTATAAAAGATTATAATTATTATAAAATATTTAATAAGTTAATTAACATTTTTTAAGATTTTATAAAATATAATGGTAATGGAAATAATATATTTATTAAGGTATTTTGAAATTTATTTATTATAATATTAAATAATAATGGTATTTTTATTTATAACTATTATTATTAAATGAAGTTATAATAAAATAATGTTACGATTAATGAAATATATATATTTATATTAAATGTGTGGTTTAATTAATAACGTAATTAATTTAATTATTATTAAATTATTTCTTTTTTTATATTTTTAATGTTATAAAATTTTATTTAATTATTAAACCTTTCTTTTATAAATATTTAAATAAAATTAATTATCATTAACTTATAAATTTAAGAGTAATATTATTTTATAATATAATAAATAATATCACATTATTAAATGAATTTATTTTAAAATATATCTGAAGTTATTTTATTTCTTATTAATCATTATTATAAATGTTAAAATATTAAGTTAAATTAATTCTTATAGTTAAATGGTTATAAATTTATGAAGATTTAATATTAATTCTGATGATTATAAATTAAAATTATAAAATAACCGTTTTTATTTAAAAATTAAATTAAATATATAATTAATTTTATTTTTAATGTTTTATTTTTATCTCTTATAAATATTAGTGATATAGTATTTTAATTAAATATGGCATAATTTAAGGTTTAAAAGAAGGTTTTTTTATTTTATATATCTTTTTAAATTATTTAAAGGAATAATTAAAGATTAAAATTAAATAAATATTTATCTTTATTAATCTTTTTTATTATATTATAATAAGTTATTAAATAATCTTATTATGTTTTTAGTTTTATATTTTAAAGTTATTAAAATATATTTGATAAGAAATATTTCTAGATTTTAATATAATTTATATTTTTAAAAAAGAAAAATACCAAATATTACTTTATAAAATAATTAATTTATAAAACCAATTTATAATTTAAAATATTAAGTAATGTTTATAAAAGTTAAAGATGTTTTAAATAATAAATATTATATAATTAATGGAAATTTTCTAATGAGGTAAATGATATTTAAGGCGGTTATAATAAAGAATATCTTAATTTATATTTTAATATTTTATTAAAATGTGTTATATTTTTAGATATTTTATTAATAAGTTATATAATATTATTAATTAATTTATTATATAATGATTAATTTATTATTAATAAATTTAAGGATTGTTATTATAAAGTTTAAAATGTGATTAATAAAAAAAGGGAAAGGTAAATAAAATATGGTATAAAAATATGTTATATATTTGGATATTTGTTTTAAAAAATATATATTAAGAAAGGGAAAAAATTAAGTAAAATAAAAATAAATATATTATTGATAATTAATATATAAAAATTCTTCTTTATATCATTTATATTTATAAAAAAGTTAAAATAATTTAATATTTTATTTATCTTTTTAATATGGTATCATTTTAATTATTTGAATAAGTAGAAAAATACTTATTTTTTTAATATAAATAACTTTTAAAAAACGCGTTAATAAATTAACTTTTAATTTAATTAGATTAAAAATGTTTAAAACTTAAAGATTATGAATTTAAGTTTAATATGATTTAAGTTATTATAAGTCTTTTTATTTATTCCTCTTTAATTATAAATTATTAAGGAAAAGTAAAAATATATATTATAAATAAAAAATTAATTTTAATCGGGAAGATATATTTTAGAAAATGATTAATTTATATTTAAAAATATAAGATATTTTATAAAAGTATCTTAAATAAACGCGCTAAATTTATATTAAAGTAATTTATAATTATTTTTTAAATTATTATATATATTAGTTTTTTTATAATTTTTAATAACTTTAAAGTTTATTTATTATAAATAAAAGAAAGCGTAATATTATCTTATGTTAAAAATGTAATAAATAATATTATAATTTAATAAATAAATTAAACTTTACCTTTTTTATTTTAATCATATAATTATTTTTTAAATATATTAATTTAAAAAGAAAATGTAAAAATAAATACGTTAATTATATTTAAAAGGGAAAGAATTTATATATTTATAATAATAATATTTATAAACGATATATAAATATATTTATAAATTTAGAAAAATTAAATTTAAAGAATTTTCTTAAAGGCCGTTATATTTAAGATAAGTTAAAAAATATTACTTAAATTATTAAATAATAATATATAAGATAAGAAAGTAATTAAGATAATTTAAATTATTTACCATAATAAGGATAATATTATAAAAAATAAGGAAGATATTATAAAAAGGTAAGAAAAGTAATAATTAAATTATTTATTTAAATAATTTATTTATCTTAAATTAAATTAACATTTTAAAAATTATTATCTTTATAATTTAATTTTTATATTTTTAACTTATATTATTTATTTATTTTTTTCTAAAATTAATAATTATAAATTATAACATATAAAAATATATAAATCCTTGAGGAATTCCACGATATAATCTTAAAAAATAAACATTATTTCTTTATATAAAGAAAATATCGAAAAGAAAAGATTAAATAATAGAAAATATTCATAATTTTTTATATAAATTATATTAAAATGTTTAATTTTAAACTTTTTTTTCCATTAAATAATAATCTTTTAAAAATGATATTATTAATGTATGATATAAATTAAAGATTTTAATAATATATTTTAATCCGAAAAATTTAATTATTTCTTAATTAATAATTCTTATAATCTTCCCGTTTCAAATAATAATATTTAATTAATTAAAATCATTATAAGTAAATTTAAATTTTATTTTATATTCTTTATTATCAATTACCATAAATAATATATTATATTCCTTTTAATAAACTTTCTTAAATTTAATAAAATTAAAATCATTATAAATATATAATAGCTTCTTTAAGTTTAAAAGGAATATTTATTTAATTTAATTTAATTTTTTTAAAACATTCTTTATTTAATTTTTAAATAAACCTTTTTTTAAATAAATAAAATAAAGTTATATAACATTAAGAATAATATTAAGAATATACGTTTAAATTAATATATTTTATTTATTAATTTAAATAAAATTATTTATTAATTATAATAAGTAAATATATAATAGATATAATTAATATAAATATATTTTACCTTAGAAAAAAGTAATAAAAATTTTAATATTCATATTATATAAATAAACATAAATTAAATTAATAACCTTTATATTATTAATATTAAATAAAACATAATTAAAAAGAAATAATATATTATTTAAATGATTAAACTTAATAATAATATTTTTAATAATGAAAATATCTTTTTAATTAAACATTTTATATATATAATTAATTATAATATATTAATCATAAAGAATTAATTCTTAATATTAAATAATAACTATATTTATATAAAGATTTAAAGATAGAATAAGGATAAAATCATTAAAATAATATTAATATTAACCATAAAATAAGATTTTTTTATATTAATTTTAAGTTAAGATTTTTATAAGGTTTATTTCATATAAATTAACCTTTATAAATAGATTTCTATACTTAAATATAAATTAAAAAATAAAAAAGGAAAAGATATAATATTTAAAGTTAAAAAGTTAAATAATATATATATTTTTAATATTATTTAAAATAACATAATATTATATAATTAAAATTCTATATTTCTAAATAATATATAAAAGGTATTTATATATTTATAAACATATAAATTAATTATATAAGATTTTATTATATTATTAATTGAAGATATATTTATATTTAAAGTTAAATTTTTAATATAAAATCTTGTAAATGTAAAAAGTTTTTAAGATTTTCTTTTTTTTAATCATTATTTTTACCTTAATATTAAAAATCATATTAAATTACCATTATATTTATCTTTTTAATATTTATAATAATTATAAAATATGTTAATTATAGTTTTTAAATTAAAATTATAAGTGAAATAATTTAGTTTTATAATTACCTTAAAAGTTAAAAAGGAAATTATTAATTAAAATTAAATTTAAAGTTAAATTTAAAGCTAAATCCAATTAAAGATAAAATTAATAATTAAATTAAAAGTAAAATTAAGATTTAATATTTAAATTTAATAAATAAAGTAATTATAAATTATTAATTTATTTAAATATATAATAAGATAATTAATTTTATATAATTTTTCATAAGTTATAACTTTTTATAATATATATATAATATAAAAGATTTTTTATTATATGATATTTATTTATTTATTTTTAATTATAATTAGAATTATTTTAATTTTTATTTAGAAGGTTAATTTTCTTTTATATGTAATAAAAAATAAAAATAATATATAATAATATGGATGAATGATCCTTTATGGGATGGATATTATAAATTAAATAAGTTAAAATTAACTTTAATAATAAGATTAAGATTAAGGTAATAAATTAATTATATTAATTTATGAAATTATTAATAATAAAGTTATCTTAATTTATTAATATGTTTTTTTACTTTTTTTTTAAAAATATTAAGATAAATATTTTATTTAAAGTTATAAATATGATTAAGGTAATTAATAAAAATTATATTATGATTAAAATAAGTAAATTATATTATGGTTAAATCGGTATATATATTATAATTATAATTGGAGTAATTTATGAAGTTATAAAAGGTTATGTTAAATTTAATTAAAGTTTTTAATTATTTTATATAAATTTTAACCTTAATTTAATAATGGTTTAATTAAAACTTAATTAAAGTTTAATTAAAATTTAATATTATTATTATCATTAATATATTGTTAATGACTTTTATAATAATTAATTTCTTATTTTTAGAAAAAGGTTTAAATAAAATTAAATATAAATATTTATCTTATTATATAATAAAGATATATATAAGTTTTATAAGTTAAAAAGAATTAATTATTAATTATAAAAGAGAAAAAATAAAATTAATTTGAATGAAAAGTTAAAATTATAAATTAAATTAAAAGAATATATATATGAAGATATTAAATTAATATTTTTTTATATATTAAATTATTATTAAACCGATATTAAATTATTATATATATTTAAAAATTTAGTAAATTTTTATAACCTTTAATTTAAAATGTTTATAAGTTTAATTTCTATTTTTAAATTTATATTTATGTTTAATATTTAATAATGTTTTTTTTTTTTTAAGCTTTAAATGTTTTATATTGTTTTAAGCCTTTTTTATTTATATTTATTAACGAATCTTACTTAAAATAAGGTTTAATTTAAGATGTAAAATAATATTAAAATAATTTAAGTTAAGGAAAAGTTAAATAATGATTAAAAAGGTAAGATTATTATTATCTTTATTATTTTTTAATTATTTTTTAATATTATTATTTATGTTAAGACTTTTTAATTTATTATTATCTTTAAAATATTTATAAAAATTTGTTTTATTAATCTTTTTTTTTAATTATTTTAATAATAAATATATTTATAAATATTTTAATAAATTATTCGATAAATATATCGATAAAAACTTTAAGGAAATGATTGGTTAACATTTTTGAAAAAAGTATTAACGATAATATTTCTCGAAAATGGAAAAAAAGGCTTTTATAATTTAACCCTAATTTAATATTAATTAAACCGGGGTAAAATATATTAAAAAGATTTATCTCATTAAAATATTAAAAATTAAAAAATAATATTAATATAAGTAATTAAATATTATAAAGATTTATAATTATTTTTATATATATAATTATTAATGGGTTAAAGAAATAAAAGTTATTTATTATAATTAATAAATTGGTATTTAATATTAGTTAAAACATTATTAATATAATTTTAATTTTAAAGAATAATTTTTATAAAAAAAGTTTATTATTATTAAATTTTAGTTTTAACGATTTAAAATTTATATCATTTTTTAATATATGGTTATTTTTATTAAATTTATTATTATATATAAATATTTATAATATACATTAAAATTATTATTTTTTATTAATTTTTAAGTTTTTAATAACTTTAAGAAATTAATAATAAAGAATATATATTAAATAAAGGTTTAATATATTTTATAATGAAAAAATAAGCTTTATTTAATTATGAATTCTTAATTTTTATGTTTATAAACGTATTAATTTATATTTAATATATATTTAATAAATATAATATATATGTCATAATTTTTAATTAATTTATAATAAGATTAATTTTTGAAATAAATAGAGATTAAAGTTTATAATTGATTTATATTAATAATAAAAGATATAAATTTTAAATATATTATCTTACTTAAATTTATAAATAAATGTTATATTTTGTTATGTTTTTATTAAAATAAATTTATAAAAAACTTTATAATATTAATTTAATTTATATTTAATATAAAATATTTATAAAGATATATAAATTTTTTATAATATTATTAATTATAAATGTTATTATTAATTATAAAGTTTTAATTATAATATAATTATTATTATATTTAAGATAAATTTAATATAAATAAATATATATATATTAACTCCAACATGAAAATTTTATTAATAATGTTAAAATTAAATATATTAAGTAAAGAATATTAAATTTATAGTAAATTTATATTAATGTTATCCTTAAAAATAATCTTATATGTAATATTTAATTTAAGAATATTTTTAATTATATAATTATATAAATGTTATAAGTTATCGTTAAATGTCCATTAAATATTTATTAAATATTTATTAAGTAATAAAAATTTATATCTTGTTATTATATTTAAAGATTATTATTTATTAATTTAAAAACTTTAATATGATTAATAATGGTTTAAAAAAGGATAAATTGATATTTTTTTATATTAATATTTATTATAATTATTATGTTATAAAGTTTTTTCTTAATATTAATATAATATTATTATTTTAATAAATTATTAGCTTTAACTTTAATTTAGTTTAATGTTTATTATACTTAATAATATTTATTTTATAATGTTTTAATTTGGTATAAGGTTTATAACGCGTTAATAAACCTTTTATATTATTAATTATTATTTAATAATGTTTAAATGGCGATATTATATTATAGAAATAATTAAATTTTAGATATAAATTTATCATATTTAAAATTTTAAGTAAATTTTAATAAATAATTAACGGTGGTTAAATAAGATTTTAATATAAGATATTAATTTATTAAAGGTTATAACCATTATTTTAATTAAAAAGATATTATTGAAGTTGAAATTATTAAATAAGTAAAGTTATTAATAATAATATTAATTTAAATGATTTATTTTAATTAAATGTAATAATAATAACTTAATTTTAATATTGTTAATGATGTTAAAAAAGAAAAAAGTTTTATATTTTTAAGATTTTAAAAGTTTTTTAACTTAAATTTATAATATATATAAATTTTTTATATGAATTTTAATCCTTTTTTAATTATTGTTTAACCGTTATTTAACCGCCGTTTAATTATTAATAAATTAATATTTTATTTTATATATAATATATTTATATTAATTAATTTAATATAATATATTCTTTATATTTTTATTAATTTTTATTATTATTTACTTTTAAATGTTTTTTATATATTTAATTAAATTTAAAAGGATTTTTTTTACTTTTATAATAAGTTGTTGTTAAGCTTTCGTTAAACCGTTATTATAATTTACGAAAGTTTTATCATAATTATTTCTTAAAGTAAAATAAGTTGATATATTTAAATATAAGCACATTATGATAATATAATTAAAGTAATTTTTTAAAGATTTTATCATAGAAATTTCTATCACGAATGGTTAATATATTTAAATAAAAGTATATTATAAATTTAATTAAAGTTAATTAAATAAAAAGGTTTAAGGTTAAAATATATTTATTATATATAATTTAATATCGATTCTTAAAAGTTTATAATTAAACTTTTATTTATAAAAAACCATTTATGTTATATTTTTATATTTAATGGAAAGTTTATAATTGATTTATATTTTTAATAAGGTATATTAAATTTTTAACCGAATAATCATGGAAGAAATAAATAAAATACCATATAAATCTTCTTTTTCTTAAATTTAATAATTTATAAAAATATTTTACCATGTTATCCTTATATTCTTATTCTTTATAAAGTTATTTAAATATAATGTAATAAACTTTAAATATTTAAAATAAGTAAAGTTATTATATCGCTTTAATATAAAACATTGTTTATATATTAATAAATAAATAATCTTTAATATTAAGTATAATTTATATATTTATAAATTTGCCATTTTTATTATAAATATTAAAATGATATTATATATATTATTTTCTTAAATAATAATAGTAAAAGGGTTTATTTTATATATTTAATAAGTGGTTTTTAATATGATATTAATAAGATAATTATTTTAAAATTTCAAGATTTAAATATTTAAATATTTTATCTTATATATTAATATTAATAAAGTATATTTATATATTAAGATAAAGTTAACATTATATCTTAAAGATATCATGGTAATTATCCATATTATTATCATTTTAATATTATTAAAATTGATATATTAATGATTTATTATTAAATAACTTTAAAGGTTTATTAAGAAGTTAATTTATTTTAACGTAAATATGAAATTTAATAAATATAAGATAAATTATGGATGAAGTTAATGTTTTTAAATGATGAAATTTAAAAGATTAAAAAATGGTATAATATATCTTTAATTTTTTTTTTTTTTAAAGAAAAAAGCCGAGGTTTTTAATTTAACTTTCATCATATTTCATATTATAAAAGTAATTATAAATAAAAAAAGCGAGAGGTAAAAAATAATAAGTAAAGGATAAAAAATGGTAAATAAAAAATAATAATATGCTTAATTATATAATTAAATATTAACATATTATAATATATAATAAACGACCATATATATTTTCTTATATATATTTAAATGTATTAAGTTAATTATTAAAGCTTATAAAAATAAAAGAAATTTTTTTAAATTATATATTATATATTAAAATATGTTTTAATTAATTTATATATATTATAATAAATGGCTTTAAAATTAATATATTTAATAATTTAATATTAATCACATATATAAGTATAAATGTTTATTTATTTATATATAATAAGTATATATTAAATATATAAATTAATTTAAGTGAGTAACTTTTATTTTACTTTATATCATAAAGTTAAATAAAGCGATATATATATTTAACATTTATTAATCAATTTTACATTTTTAAGTAATAATATGAAACGTTTATTTCGGTTAAAAATTTAAAGTAACACTTATAATGGGAATATTATCATTAAATAATAATAAGTATTTTTTATTAATGTTTAACGTTATAATTAATAATATATCATTTTTAAAATTTAATAATAAATTCCCTTAAATAATATATAATTATTTTAAGTAAATTAGATCTTAATTTTATATCTTTTATGATATAATATTATATAAAATTATATCATTTAAATGTGATAAATTAATAAAAATAATATTTATTATATTTATATTTTATTTTTTAATTTTAAGTAATAATAATATGGTGGTTTATATTAATGATTTTATAAGTTTATATATAATGATAAGAAATAAAGATAAGATTTTTTTTTAATTATATTCTGGTTTTATAATTATGATAAAAATTTTAATTATTAATTTAATAAAGGTGTTTATGTTTAATTTCGAGAAAGTATAAATTTAATAAAAAGGAATTTATTATTAACGTTAAAATCATTATTAAAATTCATTTCTTAATTTAATATTGATATAATAAAATATTAAATAAATATGATATTTTATTATATAATATTAATTTATGATTATAAAAAGAAATATAATAAAATAAAATTAAAAAGATTAAGTTTTTATTTATTTTTTAGATAATTTATCTTATTTATTATTAAATTATAAAGTATAATTTTATTATGAGAATTTTGATATAAAATGTTTTATTAAAATTTCCAGGTTTATTTATATAAAAATTATTAATATATATAATATTATTTAAGATAATAATTTTTGAAATTAAGTATTATCATTTATATTTATAAGTTGTTAATTTATCTTTACTTATAATGTAAAAATTATAAAAGATATATTAATTATTTTTATCGACGAAAAGGTTAAAAAAAATATATCGATTATTTTTATTAATAAAAAGGTTAAAAAGGATATATCGATTATTTTTATTAATAAAGAAGTTAAAGAAAATATATCGATCGTTTTTATTAATAAAAAGGTTAAAAAAGATATATCGATTATTTTTATTAATGTAAAGGTTAAAGAAGATATATTAATTATTTTCATTAATAAAAAAGTTAAAAAGGATATATTAATTATTTTTATCGATAAAAAGGTTAAAAATAATAAATTAAATTATAATATAAATATTATTAAAAATAAAGTTATTAATCTTTTTAATATTATTAACGATTTCATTTATAATAAATTATTGATTTTAATTTAATATATAATTATATAAACTTTATATATTTTTTATGTTATAATATTTTTTAATAAATTTTATAATATATTATCGTTATAAAGGTTAATAATTATTAATTTATTATAAAAATTAAGATTAATTATGTTAATATTATTTTTAATTTTTTAAATATATTAAATAAATTTATAAGATTATATATTTTAGAAAATATTTTATATATTATATATATATTTATTAATTATATAATTAATAAGTTAATTATATAATAAAGAATTTATATAAAGAATTTTAAGTTAAATTTTTATTATTATATATATTTTAATTAATTTAATATAAAAATAAATTAAGTAAATAAGTATTAATATATATATTTAGATTGTTTTTTAATTAATTTATATGTTTTTTTATTTAATTTATTTATAATATAGAAATTATAAGTAATGATATAAATTTAAAGAGATATTATATTATTATTTTATTTAAATGTTAAGAAGTTTAAGTTTAACTTCTTAGAGTTTTTTTATTTTATTTATTAAAACCTTTTTATAATTTTTATGTTTGTGGGATTTAAGTTATTTAAAAGGTTATTAGATTTATATTAAGTTAATTTAAGCTTAATTTATTATTATTATTAATTAAAGAAGTTTTTTTTTCAAAAAGTTATAATTATGTTTAATCATTTTATAATTAACTTATTATTTATGGAATTAATTAAAGGTTAACGAAAACGTTAAGGATTTTTTAAATTAATATTTATTATATATATAATGGATTTTTAAAAGTTTTATTATAATTATTATATTTACTTTATTTATTTATTTAATATTTTTTATTATATATATAATTATTATTTATTTTTTTATATATAATTAAATATAATAATATTAGAGAATAATTTTTAACAAAATAAATAATCTTTATTTTTAAAGTTATAATATAAATAGATTTTTTTATATAATATTATTAAATTATATTTATTATATTCTTTTAAAAATATAGAAATTATATTTTTTTAATATTTATTTATAATAATGTAATGAGAATTTTCTCGAATAAATTATTAAGAAATAATAAAAGAAATTATATATTAAATTGTTTAAATTAAAGAGTGTTAAGTTTTTTATATTATTTAAGATATAAGTAATTTTTTCCTCTTTAAATTTAATATTTATCATTTATTAATTTAATAAGTTATATTAATTTTTATTTTTAATTATAAATTTATAGCTTAATTTTACCTTCCCATTTTTTATTCCACTTCTTGAAATTAAGAATTAAATTATATTCTTAACCATTTTCATTTTAATGAATCTTATATTATATATAAAATAATTATTTAAAAATAATTAAAAGTTAACACACATTTTAATTTATTATAATATAAAATTACTTATTTAAATAATTATTTATTTATTTATTTATATATATTAAATATAATTTATATAAAATTTAAAGATTAAAAAAATGATTTAATTTTAAATTAAATTTATAATTAAAACTAAAATCCTAATTATTATATTTATAATTTATCTTTTAATTTTAAACTTTTTTAAATAAATTAATTTATTAATAATTATTAAGTTAAATCTTTTAACTTATATAATTAAATTTTAGATTTAAAATATATTAAATTATCCACTTTATTCACTTTATTCACCTTATCCACTTTATTTACTTCTTTTACCATTTAATTAAAATTAGGTTAAAAATTATACTTATTTAAATATTTAAAAACCTTTATATTAAATATAATTTAAATTATTAAGTTTTAAACCGTCATATTTATTTAACAAATCTTATTTATAAAATAAAAAATAAATATTTTTTTAATATAACGTAATAATTAATAAAAATGTTTTATAAATTATTTATTTAATTTAAATATAAAAGTTATAATATTATATAATATGTTAATGAATTTATTATAAATAATTTAAGAATAGAAAGATTAAATTTTAATTCTTTAAAAAATATCTAATAAATGTGATTATTAAAGATTAAAAAACTTTTTTATAATTTAATTAATATTTATATATTATTTATAAAATTATAAAAAGTTAATCATTTCTATTATAATGTTATTAATTTTATAATTAAATTCGATTAAAATTTTAATTAAATTATTTAAAACAAATAAGTTAATTATAATATAATTAAATATTTTATTAATGGTAATATTAAATAATTCACGCTTTTATAAAATATCTTTTATTTAACGGTTTATATAATTAATACGAAAAATTATCTTATTTTTAATAATCTAAAAAAAATGCCAACTTAATATAATGTTTATAAAGGTTTTAAAATTAATGCTTAAAATAATACTTAAATTATATAAAAAATCTAAATCTATTATAATAAAATTTATAATAATATTAAAGTTATTCAAATAATTAAAAAAAGGTAATATATATAATAAAAAAAAAAGATAATTATAAATATGAATATTTATTTAAAATAACTTAATATTTAAAACGTAAATTTAAAGAAAAAAAAGGTTTAATTTAATATAATTAAGGTAAAAACTAATCATTACCTAAATAAAAATAAGTAAAATTTTAATTATAATGGAAAATATAAACGTTAATAATAATTAAATATATAAAATAAATAAATATATAATTTTAAACCTTAATAAAAGAATATATATATTAATTATTAATATATAATTTATTTATTTATATTATAAAGTAAAAATATAATCTTAATAAAAAAATATTTTATTTATTTTTATGGATAAAAAGATAAATTAAACGTTTAAATTATATTAAAAGAAATATTATTAAAATAATAAATATATTTAATATAAAAATCGTGAGAAAAATATTATAAACGTGTTTTAATATTTAATAAATAATTAAAGTAATATATTTTACCTTGAAGAAATATTCCGATTAAATGTTAAATATATTATAACTTAAAGTTATTATGTTATGATTAATTAATAATATAAATATTTATAAAATAAAGATTATTTAATGATATTAAAATGGCAGGTTTTTTTAACGTTAAATTATTGATAAATTTAAAAAAGAATATGGTTTTTAAACTTTAAAACGTTTTTTTTAACGGGTTATATAAAAATGACATTTTTATAAAAATAAATAAAATATTAATATTATTAAAGTAGAATTTTACGTTTTTTTCGAAATAAAATTATAAATATCTAATATTATTTATTATTTTAAACGGGAATAACTTAAAATTAAGTTTAAATTACGATTTATTAAACGTTAAGTAATGGAATAAAAATTATTTTATTATAACCTTATGGAATATATTTTCATGCTTTTGATATTTATTTAATATTATTTCTTTATAAAAGGTTTAAAAAACGATAAAATATTAATTAAATTATGATATGAATATTATATTGATATTTTATATACTTTTTTAATTTAAATTTAGGTTGAAAATAATATAAATAAAAAAGTTTTAATTAAAGAAAATTAAGTTTAATTAATAAATTTGTTAGAAAGTTTTTTCGATAATTATTAATAATATTTAAATATATTAATTAATTATAGGAAGGAATATATTTATGGATTTATTTATAAAAATATAAAATTTCTTTTATTAAAGAATATAATTTAAAAGGTATATTATTAATAATATTAAAAAATAATAAATTAACAAAAGGAAATAAGGTTTTTTATATAAAAAAAAAAGGAAATTTATCATTTTTAACTTAAATTATATATAATTTATAAATGGTTATTAGAAATTTTAATTTATTAAATTGGAAATATATGGCATAATTAATATATATTCTTATTATATTATATAATATATCATTTACTAATCCATTTCCTTATTAATAAATATTATAAAATAATACTTTATTATCATAATTAAGTTAAGATTTTAATCATGGTTTACTTAGATAAATTATAAAGTTAAATTACCTTTTATAATTTAAATTTAATATAATTTAATTAAAATTATTTAACCAGAAATAAAAATTATATATTTAAATAATATTTAATAAATATAAAGGTAAAGTCATTATATCTTAAATTCTTATATTTAAAGAATAAACAAGGAAAATAAGAAAATCAAGTAATAATAATGGTAATTATATGATAAAATAACAAATCATTAAATAATATATACTTATATCTAACATTTACATTTATTTTAAATTAATAATAACTTTAAATAAGAATATTTTAAAGATTTAAAAACTTTTAAATAGTTTCATAAAATAAATATAATTAATTAAATTATATTATATATTATTTTTAAAGATATTATATATTATAATATTAATTAATTTATAAAATAATAGAATAATTATAAGATTAAATATTAATTAAATAACTTTTATTTAATTTTTAATCACGTTAAAATTTTATAAAAGAATTATAATAAAATTAATGTTTAAAATTAAGAAGTAAATATATTAAGTATTTTAAAATTATTTATTAAGGTTAATAAATTTTTAAATCTTATTTATTATTATAATTTTAATAATTTTTTAATATTGGAGATATAATAAATTTGTAATGATTGGTTTATAATATATTTATTTGAAGATTTTATAAATGATAAATTTTAATTTTATTTTAACATTTATGTAAAACTTAAAGAATATTTAAAAAATTATTAAAAAAAAGAGTAATAATTTGAATTAAATTATAATAAATTATTATGTGGGGGTATAATATGATATCGTTAATAATTATAAAAGTTATAAAAATGTTTATTTGATATATTAAAAGTAAGGAAAAATAATAAAAAAGATGGAAATGAATATAATGAATGGTTAAATTTCCTATTGTATTATAATAATTAAGTAATAAATATATAATTATATATTTTAAATATTTAAATAATTTTTAAATATTTATAAATATTTTATTAATATTATTAAGATTATTATTATTAAATATTTACTTTTTTTAAATAATATTATGATATAAATTATTATATTATGAATAAAGAATATATATAATGTTTTATATAATTTTAAGTTTTAAACTTCTTTTATTATATATATTTAAATATTATATAAATTTAAATATTAAAAAGTTATTAATAATAAAGAATTATAAGATAAGTAATTAATGTATTATTAAATATAAATGATTGAAAATTAAAGAATTAAATATTATTATGAAATTAATTATAAAATAAAGGTAAGAATAATATTATTACATAAAGAATTATATTTTAATGGTTGAAAAGTTAATTATATATATAAGGAACTTTTTTATTTTAAATATTTTTTATAAGATTTAAGTTATTTAAATCTTAATAAATGTTTAATATTTAATATGTATAAATATATATTAATATGAGGTTATTTAAAATATTTTATGTTAAAATATAACGTTATAAATAAAAATATATAAGGTTATTTTAAATTTTTAAAGAAGAAGAAAAAATAAAGATTTTAAAATTTAAGAAAATTATTAAATAAAATCAAACTATTATTTTAAACTCTTTAACTTTAATTATATTAGAATATTTAAAATAAGTTTTAATGTAATTAAATATTTAATACTTTATATTTAAATTTAAATATTTCGGATTTAATAAATAATATTTAAAATAAAGAATAATTAATTATTTGGTTTATAAAGTTAATAATGTTAATAAAGTTAAATGAAAATTAAAAATAAAAATGATATATAAATTAAAAGAGGTGGGAATTAAAAGGGTAGGAATTAAAAGGGTGGGAATTAAAGGGGTAAAAATTAAAAAGGTATGAATTAAAAGGATAAGAATTAAAGGGATAAGAATTAAAGGGATAAAAATTAAAGGGATGAAAATTAAAAGGATAAAAATTAAAAGGATAAGAATTAAAAAGATAAAAATTAAAAAGGTAAGAATTAAAAGAAGTAAGAATTAAAAGGGTTAAATATAAGAAATTTAATAATATATTATATTTAAGATTATAAGAAACGTAATATATATTATTTATTATGGTTTTTTATAACTTTAAAATAAAGTTTAATTAAAATATTATTAAACTTTTATTTTATTAAAGAATAAAGAGAAATAAAAAAGTTAATATTTTATTTAAATAATGAATATATAAATGATAGTTATATATTATAAAGATAATATATTTATCTTTAAATGATATATTAATAAAAAAGTAATATTTAAAATTATTTAATTTGAAAGATTTAAATTAATATAATAATTTTAATAATATTTTAATATTTTTATATCTTAAATATTAAAGTAAATATAATATTATATTTAAGAATTTTAGAATTTTTTAACTTTTTTAAAATATAATGATTTATATATATATAAAATATATATGAAGTTAAATTAAGTTAAAAGTTTTAAAGGAATAATTTTTTTAGTTTTAAGGTTAAATTTTAAAACTTTTAGATTAATATTTATATTAATTTTAGTTTTTATATTATTATTATTTCGTGAATTATATGGAAAGGTTATTAATGATTTAATTATAAAAATAAATAAAGGAGGTATAATTTAAAATGAAAGGTAATTTCGTTTAATTAAGTAATGATTAAAATTTTTAACTTTCGAATTAATATTATCTTTATTATTATTATTTAAGTTATATTTTTTATTGATATAAAAATCTCATTAAATATTATAATTTAAGTTATTATTAATAAAATTAAAATCGGAATTATTATTATTAAGGTTTTTTTTAATAAAGATATCATTATTAAGAACGTTATTATTAAGTAAAAGATGTTTTTTAAAAAAAGGTTTAATAAAAGATATAATTTAAAATATCTCTTTTATATTATTTATGTTAATAACTTAAAAAGTTATAAATTTATTATTTTTTATATTTTCGCGGATATAAATGATAAACGTTATCGATAAGTTAAATTTAAGGAATTATATTATATAATTTATTAATATATTTTATGTAAAATAAGTAAAGAAAAATTTAAAAAAGATATTATATAATTAATGTAAAATGTAATTATAATATAATGTTTTAATTTTATATATTATTTTTAATATTTTATGAATTATATATATTATTAATATATATTAGTTATTATATAATTTAAGGAAAATTATAATTTCTTTATAATTAAATGTTTTATATATATTGACGCGAAAAAAGAAAAAGTTATTAATATTATTAATTTTTTTAAGAATATTTAATGTTTAAATATATTAATTTATATTATTATCGATAAATTAAACCATTTTAACTTTTAAGATAATATATGTTTTATTAATGTTAATAATAATTTATATTATGTAATAATATTTATTATATATCATTATTAAATTATAGTTTTTAATTTATAAAAGTAAAATTTTATAATTTAAAATTAAGGTAATGTTAAAATTATATTATAATAATGATATATTATTATATGGGAATTTTTAATGAATAAAGTTTAAAATAATTAAATATAACTTTATATAAAATAAATATTAAAGAAATTAATAAAATAATAAAAAATATTAATCATTAATATTAATAAATGTAAAATTAATAAAGTAATAAATATTTAAAGGTAAAATGTTATTATTGTGATATATAATATAATTTATTATATTTTAAAGGTTAAACGAAAATGAGAAATAAAGTCGATTAATTTTTAATTTAATTTAAACATTTTCGATTAAAAAATAATAAATATAATATGCAAAATTATAATAAATATCCTCGTTATTTATAATAAGAAACTTCATTAACGGTTTATATTTAAATAAATAATTAAAATGTAAAATTTTAATGATAAAATTAATATTTATTTATAATATAAAAGTTATTATATAAAATAAATAAAAAAATTAAACCGTTAAATCGAAAAGTTTTTAAAATTATATATTTCTTAATTAATATTAAAAAAGCTTTTATAATGATTAAATAAAAAAATTTAAAAAAAAAGTTATTTAAATTATAATTATAAATAACGTTATTTTTATTTAATTAATAATAAATTAAAAATAAAAAATTTTAATTACGAAATTAATCAATTATAACATAATAATTATATAATAAATATATAACACATATATTAATATATATACTGTGTAATCAATATACATACTGTGTATATATACTGTATCTTATATCATCAATTTTTAGGGTTTTAGCGGGTTGGCGGTTTATAGGGAATGGCCCACCGAAGTAGAAAGAGTATTGGCGACTCGGAAGCGGCATGGAAAAATCGAGTACCTTTTATCCTCCTTTATTACGATAACCTCGCCCGCATGATAATTAATCATTTATCTATAACATCCTCGTCCCTAAACTCCTCATCATCTTCACCAACCTCGGCATCCTGATACTGCTGATACTTATTAATTAAATCATTCATATTAGACTGGGCCTTAGTGAACTCGATCTCGTCTATACCCTCACCCGTATACCAGTGTAAAAACGCCTTGCGCCGGAACATGATGGTAAACTAATCGCCGACGTGGGGCAGGATCTCCTATAGCGCGCGGTGGAATTACCGACGAACGTGCCCGACATCTCGTGTCCACCCAGCGCCGGCTCCGAGCACATAGCCGTTTGGATATTGTTCGGGATCTAGTCAACGAAGTAGGACGAGTTGCGTCTCTGGACGGTTGCGATCTGGTCTTTTATTTCTTTTATAGAGACTTTATCGCGACTATTGTTATCGTTAGCGTATGCGCCTCTTAACTAATTCTATTGTAGGATAATATACGATAGAGATAACTTATAATATAGCCGAGTAAGTCAAAAACCGCCTATTGCAAAAATCAGCAGCCGCCATCATATTCTTCTAATCAAACATCTGTTATGTCAACGTCTGGACTGTCAGATGGCAAAACGTACCCGCGCCCGGTCGAAGATTCGTTAACGGCGCGTAACCGACCATGAAAAAGTGTAATCGGGGAAATAAGACCATGTTAACGGTAAGCTTGCGTAAGTCAGAGTTCAACTGGCCCGGAAACCATAATGAGGTCGAGATGCCTGACATGACGCTCGACACGAGGTGGTTTAAGTCCCCATACGAGGGCGTCGACAGCTTGAGCAAGCGTTGGCAGATATCGTAAAGGGCCTTATTGTCGATATAAAAGGTCTCGTCGGCGTTTTCGACAAGTTGGTAGAAGGAGAGGGTTACATTATATGGCTCTACGACTGTGTCGGAGACCTAGATCATACCGTCAACGCTATAAGAGGTAACACGACCCGATGATCAAGTTCCACTCGCCTTCGGAGAGGGGATCACAGAATACGTCGCCATAATCCTGTCAGGAAACTCCTCCCGGATCTTGGACATCAGGAGGGTACCCATTCCCGACCCAGTGCAGCCGCCAAGGGAATGAGTGATCTGACAGCCTTGCAGGCACTCGCACCCTTCCGCTTCGCGTCTGACCACTTCCAATACTTAATCAACGAGCTCAGCGCCTTCGGTGTAATAGCCCTTTGCCCAATTGTTCCCCGCACCTGATTAACCATAAACCAGGTTATCGAGGCGGAACATGTTACTAAACTGGCCGCTACGAAGGGCGTCCATTATTCCGGGCTCTAGATCTACGTGGACAGCCCTGGGAACGTATTTCTTGTTCGCGGCCTGCTTAATACGTCAGTCTATTGTACTCAGCACAAGATACCTTACCGCCACGGGAAGGTTTACGTTTACGGTAACTTTTCTATATCAAAATATTTTACGGTAATAATACTTTTTAAAATTAAAACGGTATTAAAAATAAAATGATTCGATTTAATTATTATTTATAAATTAAATAATAATTTTACGGTTTTAAATTTAAATATATAAAACATATAAAATATTTTAAAAATTTTATGGTAAAAATATAATTTAAAATTTTAAAACGATATAAAATTTTAATATATTTAAAATATGGTAAATATATCGTTCGAAATATAATAATAATATTAAATATTAAATAATATATTTTATTAAACACGTTTTAAATTAAATAATATATTTTATTAAATATATTAAAAATATTCATTATTATAAAATAATTTTATAAAGTTAACTTTATTTCCATAAATTTATATATATTAATAAACTTTTTTTAATAAATTTATAATTATTTATTAAATAATTAAAAATACATTCTTTATTTAAATTTAAATATTTTCATAATTAAATTAATAACTTTATTATATTATTTATAATATAACTTTATTAATTATTTTATAATTTATAATATTTAATATTTATTATTATATTTAAACTAACTTTTTTATTTTTTTCATTATCGATAAATTATTATTATAATAAAGGGAAATTAAATATAAAAGTATTATAAATTAATTATATTTCTTAATATTTTATTTTAAATAACGTTAATATCTTTTATATAATTAAAAAATTAAAATTATATATAGGAAAAATTATAACGATTTATATTATAAACTAATTATATTTTTTAATATTTTATTTTAAGTAATATTAATGTTTTTTATATAATTAAAAAATTAAAAAAAGTTTATAAAGATTAATATAATTAAAACTAAATATATTAACCTTTTTAATAAATTTATTAATAAACGATAACATGATTATAAAAGAACTTTTTTTATAACTTTAAGAATATTTATTTATAACTTTAAAAAAAGCTCTTTAAAAACCTTAAAAAAAAACCTTTAAGAATTTTAAAAAAAGCCTTTTAAAAGCCTTAAAAACTATTCTTAAAATTATTAAAAACTTTAAACATCTTTACAAAATCAAATTATAACCTCGAGAAATTATTTTTAAAATTATTAAAGAACTTTTTAATAAAGCTTATAATAACCCGGTTATAAAATATTTAAAAATAATTAAGATAACTTTATTAAACTTTAATAATTAAAATAAAAAAGAATAATTTCTATTAAATTAAACTTATTCTTAATTATTTATAATAATAATTATAACTTTTTAAAAAACATAATAAAAAACTTTTATAAAATATTAAAATATTAATTAAATAATAACTTATCGATAATTATGGTTATATTATCCATTTTAAAAGTTAACTTAAATAACTTATATAAAGACTTATTATTAATTAAACTTTTAAAAAACTTTGAAAAAAAGTTCGATAAATTGTCGTAAAAATTAAAAAAAAAATATTTTTAATCAATTTTAAAACTTAAAACTTAATAAAACCTTAAGAATTTAAAAACCTTTTATAAATTTTATAAATCTAACTTTATAAAACCTTAACGAACCATTAATAAAAATTAATAACTTTAAAAACCTTATAAAAAACCTAAAAAATGAAAGTAATAAAAATAATAAAAATAAATTAAATATTAACGATAACGTTAATAAAGATAATAAAAAAAATAACCTTATAAAGAAAAACCGAAAAACTTTATAAAAAACCTTTAATAAAGATAAAGACTTATTTAAAAAAAGGTCTTTCTTTATTAATGAAAAATTTTACTTTATAAATAAAAAAATAAATGTTTAAATTAAATAAAAGATCTATTTTCAAACCTTAAATTTTGGAAAATAAAGTTAATAAACTTAACATTAAATTAATTATAATAACTTTAACTTAAAATAAAAAATCATAATATTATAATAATTTATTAATAATAAATAATCATTTATTAACTTTAATTAATATATTATTATTAAAGATATAAATAATATTAACGGTAATTATAAAAGTTTTAATATTAAAATTATTCGTGATAAAAAAATTCTTAACTTTAAAATTTTAACGTTAAAAAATATTAATATTTTTATAATAATAATAATAACGTTATTTAACTTTAAAAGTAAAAACATATAATTATTCATTAAAACTTAAAAAAAGTTTAATAAATTTAATAAAGGAAAATTATTAAAACTTAATAATTAAAAGTTTATATTAATTTTATTAAAAAGGTTAATTATATTAAAAAACCACTTTTATAAAATTATAATAATTGTTAAATAATACGTTAATATGATTAATATTAATGTATATCATTAACATGGTAATTATGATGTATATTTATAATAAATAAATAAATAATTTTCGTTAATTTTAAAGTTTTATTAAAATCTTTATTAATAATAATAATGATTTTATATTATTATATTATTTTATAATTAATAACTTTATTTTATTTGTTAAAAAGTGTTTAATATAATATTTATTTTTAATAAACGATTATTAAAAATCGCTTTATTAATATAATTTTTTACTTATTTCGTTCTTTTTTCGTTAAGATATAATTAAAGCGATTTAACGTTTTAAATGTAATGGTTAAATTTGGAGTAAAGTTTATTATATTTTATTTTTATTTATATTTTTTTATACTTATATTTATATTATATATTATTTTTAATTTTATGAATATTTTAATATATTTTTGAGTTATTTAATATTATATTTAATTCTTTATAATTTATTTAACTTTATTTTATTAGATTTTAAAATATCTTTATTTTTTATTTAAAAGTGGGAAATAATTACTTTATATTTTAAAGTTTAAATCATGTTTTAAATTTTTATAAACATGGTTAATTTAATATCATAAATGTGATAATGTTTTAACAATTTTATGTTTATTAAAGATAAAAACTTTTATTATTTATTGTTATTATTATTATGTTTTTTAATTAATGGTAATTAAATGTTAAAGTATTATTATTAATTATTTAATTAAACTTTTATTATAGATTTATTGTTATATCTTTATTCTTATTTATGTTATTAAAGTGTTAAGCGATACGTTAATATTAATACGTTAATATTAATATATATTATTAATATGATAATTATAATATATATTTAATAAATAAATAAATAATCTTTATTAATTTTAAAATATTAAAGAATCTTTTAATAATAATAACGATTTTATATTATTATATTATTTTATAATTAATAGTTTTACTTTATTTATTAAAAAGCGTTTAATATAATACTTATTTTTAATAAGCGATTATTAAAAATCATTTTGTTAATATAATTTATTACTTGTTTTATTTCTTTTTCGTTAAAGCGTAATTAAAGCGATTTAATGTTTTAAGTATAATAAATAAATCTAAAGTAAAACTTATTATATTTTATTTTTATTTATATTTTATTTATACTTATATTTAAATTATATGTTACCTTTAATTTTTTAAATATTTTAATATATTCTTAAGTTATTTAACGTTATATATAATTCTTTATAACTTATTTAATTTTATTTTATTGGATTTTAAGATATTTTCATTTTCTGCTCGAAAAAATAAGAGATAATTACTTTATATTTTAAAGTTTAAATTATGTTTTAAATTTGTATAAATATAATTAGTTTAATATTATAAATATAATAACGTTTTAATAATTTTAAGTTTATTAAAGATAAAAATTTTTACTACTTATTATTATTATTATTATATCCTTTTATTAATAATAATTAAACGTTAAAACATTATTATCGGTTATTTAATTAAACTTTTATTATAGATTTGTTATTATATTTTTATTTTTATTTATGTTATTAAAACAAAAATTGATATTAAAAATCGTAAATTTCATTAATGTGAATTTTAAAATTAAGTATTTATAAAAATATAAATAAATTAATATTGAATAAATTTTAATTTATGTTATTATTTTGAAATAATCAAAGTTTTAATTGTTATTAACGGTAAGTTAAGGTAAATATATTAGGAATTTATTAAAAAGCGATTTCGCTTATGATATCGTTTAAATATTTAACGGTTAAAAATTTTTAAATTTTTTTAAATTTATTGTTAAATTTTTAAACTTAATATAATTAGAAGTTTTATTAATTAAAGTTAAGAATTTATTATTTAACTTAAAGGTTCCGTTAATTAAATTTAAACGGGGATAAAACGATTAATTAATTATAAATTAAATAATTATATAATTTATAACGATAATAAAAATATAAGATAAATCGATATCTTAAATATCGTTAAGGTTATTTATGATAATATTTAAGTTATTATTAATAAAATCGATATTATTATTATTAAAAGATTTTTTATTAATTTTAGCGATATTTTCCGAAGTAATATAAATATTATTTAAATTAATATATTAACTTTTATAAATTAAATAATTATATATTAAGTTATTACCACGTTTAATAATAAGAATTAGATTTTTTTCTATTTAAGTATTAACATTAAAAATCTTTTATCGTATAATTATTAATTTTATATTAATTATTATAACTATTTTAATAAGGAAACTTTAATAGAAATTAATTTTAAAGTTTATAATAATTTAAGCTTTAATATTTATATTTTAAACTTTTAGTTTTATTATTTCTTGATATTTATCGAAGTTAATATTTATTATAAAACCTTTTATTATGTTAAAAATATTAAATTAATTAATTTTTTTTAAATTAATGATAATAAAATTTATTTTAAGGTTAATTTATATAACTTTATTATTAATAAATTTAATTAAATTATTATTGATAATAATGGTTAATATTAAATATAAAATATTTTAAAAATATGTTTATTAATTCAAGAATTAAATAACTATTTTTATTATTACGTAAACTTATTAAGTTATTATTAATAAAAATGATAATGGCGATAATAATAATAGTTAAAATAATTATAATAATGATAATAATCGTAATAACGATAATAAATAAAACCATAACGATGGTAATAATTATGGTAACGATAATAATTATAATAATAATGATAAACGTGATGATAATGGTTATAATAAACGTAATATTAACGTTAACTTTAAGGTATAATAATATATTATTAAGTTAATAATTATAATAAAATTAATATTTAATTAAATTTATAATAAATTAATTAATATTATTATTAATGATATTATTGATAAATAGCATAATAATTAACGAACTTTTCGATAAATGGTTAAATATTAAATTATTTTAAATAATTAAGAATTTAATTATATTAACTTATTTAAGCTAATAAAAAATAAAGATAAAATCGAAAATATATTAAAATAAAACTCTTATGGTAAAGTTATAATTTAACGTAATGTATATATTTTTATTAACGTTATTTATAACGTAATAAAAGTTCTTATTTATGTTAATATTATTTATAATAAATTGTTATAAATATATTAAAATAACGTTAATTTTTAATAAGCGATATAATTAATGGAATAAAAAGATAAAATATATAAAAACCTTAATTATTATTTTATAAACTTATTTATATAATTTAAAATATCTGAAATAAAAGTAATAAAAAACTTTAAAAAGGTTAAATGGAAATAAAATAACGCTTTGAAAAAGTTTAACTTTTAATCTTAAACTTTAAAAATTATTTATAATTATTATTTATTATAAATAGATTAATTAATTTAATATATTAATTAGATTTATAATAAATTTAACTTAATATTTTAAATTTTAATGACACTTTTAAGTTATAATATTAAACTTAACGAATATATTATTTATTTTAATGAATGTAATTTTATTTAACGTTAATATTTTATTATAACCGGAAGTAAAGATTTATTAATAATTAAATTATTAAAAGTTTAATTAAAAGGTAAAATTTGAAGTTTTTATTAAATTATATAAAAGGATAAGTTAATAAAAATAAAGATGTTAATAATGTTAACGATTATTTTAATCATTATTATTAAGTTATAATTAATAAATATTAATAAGGTAAAAATAATTAAGATTATCATATATATAATTATATATATAGTTAAGGGGATAATTATTATTTTAAAGATAATAACCGTTGGGACGATTAACGTTATAATAAATATTAAAACGATAAACTTTAATATATATATGGTAAATATAAAGGTAAATTATTTAGTTATGGTAAAGATAAAAATTATAGTTAATAATAATAATTAATTTATAAATATTATTAATGTTAATAAGTTAAAGGAAAAAGTAAAGGTAATAATTATTTAAATGATAAAATATTTATTAAGTTTAATGATAAAAATAAAGAATAAAAAGAAATAAAGTTAATTAATGACGGTTATTTTATGGCGGATAAATATAAGTTAAATTCAGAATAATTAAAGTATAATTTTAATTATTTTATATATCTGATTATAAAATGTAAAAACGTAAACTTTATTATTAATAATGATAATAAAAAGAAAAGGATTTATCGAAAATGTGATAAAGTTTTTGATATTTATTTAAATTATTTTAAATATATATATATTAATAAGTGTTTAAAATTAAAATTATTTAAAATTAAGTTGGTAATAAAAAAAGTTATTAAATTTAATATATTAAATGAATTGTTAATAATAAGCTTAGAATATTAATAACTTTTCGTTAAAGAAATTATTAATAAATATTTCGTATAAACGAAAAAAGAAAGGTTATTATGGGAAGTATTTAAAAAATCGTTTAATATTAATAATAATGATGATATAAATGGAAAAATATATCATATTAAATCTATTAATAAATCGGCAATTATTAATGTAAAAGTTAAATTTTAACTTAAAGTAAATTAATTAAAAAGGTATTTATATTTATAAATTAATATTATTAATAATGATGGTAAAAAGTTAATTATTTATGTTAATTTAAGAACGTTAAATCATATAATGGATTATAAATAATTCGAAAATTTTATTATTAATTTTAATATTATTAAAATAGAAAAATTAATGATAATTAAAGGAATTATAAGAAAAGTTTAAATAATGGATAAAATAAGATTTTATTTTAATATATTAATAATAAAATATAAATTAGAAATCTTAATTTAAGTAAAAGTTAAAGTATAAATATATAATAATAATTTAAAATTTTATTTATTATTTAATAATAAGTTTTATATCGATTATAACGTTATATTAAATTATCTTAAAATTATAATGATAATGATATTATATTTAAAAGTTAAAATTTATATTAATTTTATGAAAATTAAAGGAGTGGTATAATGGAAAATATTATATGTAAATTATATAATCGTTTTTATTTATATTATATTGTTAATAATGGTAAAATATATAAATTTTTTAATGGGAAGGGATTTTTAATTTTAAATTAACTTTTCCGGTGCGATATATAATGTTTATAATATATTAACGTTAAAAAGTATGGTTTTTTTTAATAATATAAATGATGAAATTATTATTAACCGAAAAATAAAGTTAAGCTTTATTAATGAAATTAAAGCTTAAAGTTATTTTGTAATAACTTAAGAAAAAGTAAATATAATTTAAATTATAAGATGTATTAATATTAATGATAAGAAAATCTAAAAAAAATTCCTAATTATAAAATTTAATATAAATAATGTTATTAACGAAGTTTTAAAGTTAAGTGATAAAATGTTTAAAGATATATGGAAAATTTTCTTATAAAAAAGAGGTTTTTATAATTTATAAGCTTTATTTTTAAATGCGTTAAAACTTAATGATATATTGGAAATGTTATTAAAAAATAACGTATATTATTATAATATTAATTTAAATTTTAATAAAAACTTTATTAAGTTTATTGAAAGATATAATATTTAAAACGATAAAAGTATTATTAAAATGCCGGAGTTAAAAAAAATGATTATAAAATTGGTAAATGATTAATAAAAATATTATAAAGTTGGTTAAATATATTTATTAAATATATAAAATAAGAAGTTTCTTAATGAAATCTTTAATAAATTATATAATTAAAATAAAATGGATTAAATAAAAAAGTTAATATTATTTAATTATTTATATTTTATCGTTTAATATATTATAAATGATAAATGTAAAAATAAAGTTATTATTAATTTAAAACCGTTAAATAAATATGCTTTATTAAATAATTATCTTTTATTACGATAAAAAAATATTATATCTTAAATAAAAGGTAAGAAATTTTTTAACGTTATTAATAAATCCGTATTTTTTTATTAATTATTGGTGGCTTAATGTTATTATAACCGAATAATAATTATATTATTAAAAGGTTTAAAAGTCTCGAAAATATATTTAATAAGTTTTAAAAACTTATTAATATATAAATAAAGATTTATAAATTAAAGATTAAAATATTATGAAGATTTCGTTAAAGTTTATATTAACGATATAATTATATATAATGATATAATAAAAGATTATTTAAGATATCTTAACGAGATTTTTAAAATATATAATAAAGTTAGATTCATTTTATTAGTAAAGAAATTATTTATAAGATATAATTTTATTAAGTTATTAAGTTTTATAATTAATAATAAAAATGTTTCGATTATTAAAGATTAAATTAAAACATTAAAGAAAATTAAAATGTTGATAATATTAATTAACTTTAAAATATATATAAGTATAATAATATTTTTAAAGAAATATATCTTTTAATATTAATAAAAAGCCTTATTATTATAAAAGTATAAAATAAAAATGTTAGTAAAAAGGAAAGAGAAAAAAGAAATATTATTAATAACGATAATAAAACGTAAATATATCGGTTAAAGTTATTTTGAATTAATTAAATAAAAGAGGGAATTTTTCGAAATTCTTTAAAAAGAGTTAATAAATCCGATAAATCTTATTTATTAAGATTATAATGATGTTATTTTTTTGAAGATTAACGTTTTTAAATAATGAAGTTTCGATATTATAATCTTTTATTTAAATGTTAAATAAGATGGAAAAAATGTATTTATTGATAAAATTAAGCCGATTACTTTTTTATTAAAAGTTTTAATTAAAGTTAAAAAAGGATATAAAGTTATAAAATTTAAGGTAATTTATTTAACTTAAATTTATCGATAATATTATATTTAACTTTAATTTTATATAAAGAAGATTATAGTTTTAATAAATTATGGAACGATAAGAAAAATTATTAATTAAACGTTATTAAAGATAATTAACGTTAATAAAATGAATAATAAATTAATGATTATATTTATATATTTATTTTAGTTTAATTTTAACGTTTATTATATATTAAATAAGAAAATTCTAGTGTTTAATATTTTATTATAATTATTTATAAATGATATAATAAAAGATATTATAAAGAAAAATAATATTTAAAAGTTTACGTTTAATAATATAATTAATGATTTTAATTATTTAATTATTAAAGTGGTTATAAATGATAATTTTAAAAAGAAAGTTATTGAAGGATATAATGGTAATAAGCGATTATAAAAATTAAAAGAAATTTATAAGTAATAAAGGAACAAAAGAAGGATATTATGAAATGATATAAATATAAATTAATAAAAGGTTTATTATATTATATTAAAGATATAAAGGAATGTAAATTTATGATATTATTTATGTATGTTAAAGAGTTTTTAAAGTTTATTTATGATAAAAAATATCATTTTAGATTAAAAAAAATAGCTTAAGAATTTGATAATGTATTAATTTAAAATCTTTTAAAAAAGATATAATAATATATAAAATAATGTTTAAAATGTTAAAAAAATTAAATAAATTACTTAAAATAATCAGGAAAATTAATATTAATTAATTTAATTTCTATATTATATTATATGGTAATTTAAGATTTTATTATCGGATTATTGATAATATTATTAAAAAATATATTTTAAATAATAAATAGATTTATTTAGTTTAATATATTTATAATTATTATATATAAGTTTAATAAGAAAGTTTTGTTAATATTTAGTTATATAAAATATAAAGTAATGTATTAAATAAAGTTAACGTTTAAAATTTTAATAATATATAATTAAAGTTTATCGTTAAAGTTTATTTTTGATAAAGATTTAAAGTTTATATCGGAGTTATGATAAATAGTTTTTTTATAATTAAGAATAAAGTTAATAATATTAATAAATTATTATTTTTAAATCGATGGTTAATTAAAAAGAAAAAATCAAAATGTTAAAATCGTTATTAAATTTTATTATTTAAGATTAAAATAATGATAAGTTAATATTATTTTAACATTATAACATAATATAAATAATGTAAAGTTTTCGATATTAAATATATTATTTAACGAAATTATTTATAATTTTAAACAGTATATAATATTATTAATATTAAATGTATTAATAAATTTAATTAATTTTGAAATATTATATAAGTTATATTAAAAAAAAGCAAAAGTAATTATAAATTTTATAATTATTAATATAAAAGTTAAATATAATAATAAATATAAATTAATTTTATTTATTATAAGAAAATTTATATATTTTAAATTATATAAAGGTTATAATTTATTAGGAAAGTTATTACGAAAATAATTAATTTAATGTGTTAAACTTTTATCGATTAAATAACGAATTAACGATCTTATATATAAGGTTAATATATTATTAAATTAACGTATATATAAAGTAATATTAATGATATATTTATATAAGATTTTATAAAGTCTAAATTTATATAATTAATGATAATTATAAATAAGTTAAATTATTATTAAAAATGATAATAATAATTAAGTGTTATATGAAATTAAGAAGTTAATTAAATGGAGAGTTAATTATATTAGAAAATTAATATTTAAATATTTAATATGATGGAAAGATTATTTATTTATATATAATTAATGATATTTAAGAAAATTATTAACGTAAAACGTTATTAAGTTAATTAATAAATATAATAAAGAAAATTTATTAAAAATAAAAAAGTTAAAGTTTAAATTAATAATGGTTAATAATAACGTAAAGTTTAAAGTTATTGATAAAATCTTAAAGATTATTATTAAGGTAAAATTATTAATAAGGAATAATAAGATTTTATAAAACTTATAAATTAATGAGATTTTGGAAAATCCCGAATTTAATTAAGTTTTATTAAGTTTTTATCTATAAGGTATTAGTAGATTTTTATTGATAAATTAGCTTTACGTTAATAACTTTAATGTAAAGGTAAATATCGTTTTATTAATTTATGTTTATTTTATTAAATTTTAATTGCGTTGAAAACTTTTAAATTTTTTTCTTAAAATATCATTTTATAAATTATTTATTTCTTTATTTCGTAATTTTAATATCGTATAAATATATATAGGTTATAGAAATGGCATAAATGAAATAAATGTATTATATATTAATAATATTTTAATTTTCTTATTGTTAAATGTTTTATATATTTTTATTTTATGATTTTTAAAATTCTCGGATTTATTTTATGCTTATTTTTATATATTTGTTATAATGTAATCGCGTTATGTATATTTTTTTTTTACGCGTTTATTTTATTTTTTTACGTGTTTATTTTTTTCTTTATGTTTTTTTTTAACGTTAATGTGTTACGTTAATATAATTTTATATTATTATTATTATATAAATAGTATTTTAAAAATTATTAAGTTAATTTTATTGATTTAATATTAATATTATAAAATTGAGTTTAAATTAATTAGGTTTAATTTATTTCATATTTAACGTTATAAAGTTATGAAATTTATTAAAAATGTTTCGACGTAAAAATAATATTAACGATATTATTAATGATTTTAATGATATCTTTATTAATGATAATGATGATAACTTTGTTAATAATGATGATAATGAATTTATTAATGATTTTTTTAATGACGATTATAATATTGAATAAAATAACATTAATGATAATGAAAAACTTGTTAATTTATTTATTAATCCACTTGTTAATTTACTTATTAATTTATTTGTTAAGCTTAAATAAGAATGTTATTATTAATTAAAACGAAATGTTAAACTTTTATCGAAAAATTTAACGTTAATAAAATTATTAAAGTTAATAAAAAGATCTATTATTAATGTTAATGATAATAATTAATTATTAAAGAAGTTAAGGTAATTATTTATCGTTAATAATGACGATATTATTAAAATCGATTTAAAGAAAGTAATTATAAAGAAAGTTAATAATTTTATTAAAAAATATATACTAAATTTAATTTTTACTAATTATAATTATGGTATTTATAAGATTAATTTAACTTTAAATTAAGTTAATGATTTTTTTATTAAGGAAATATTATTAAAAAAATTAGGAAATAAATTAAATAATATTAATATTAATGTATAAAAGATATTTATATTGTTGTAAAGTTATAAGTTTATTAAAGAAAGTATATTAAAAAATAATAATAAAGAACTAATTAAAAATATTATTAATATAAGATTATGATAAAAGAAAATAATTAAATTAATATTAATTTAATTTTAGTTTAATATTAATATAATTATTATTATATTAATATAAATTAATCTTAATATAATATTAAATATAATACTATTATATAAAATAATGAAAAATAAGTTAAAGTTAATTTTTATTATAAGTAATTTAATTAATTAAAACTTTAATTTAATAAATGATAATATATATTTTAACTTATTTAACGTTAATATATTAAAAACGTTATAAATTAATAATAACGTTAAAAAAGGTTTTAATATAATATTGAAAATGTTAAGAAATTATATTATTGATATAAGTTTTAAATAATTGTTATAACTTTTTAAGTTTATTATTAAATTTTTTTTTAATAATAAATATATTTAAATGTTAAGCTGGTTAAAAAAGGCTTAAATATATTAAAGATTATAAATATTATTATCGATAATATTAAAGGAATAATTATAATTAATTTTCATAAAGTAAAAATTAATTATAAAATATTAATAAAGATAATTAGGAAAATTAAGAAAAATATTAATAATATTAAAAAAGAAAATTAAAAGTTAATTAATAAAAAATATGAGATTATAAAAAATATTAAAAAATTCTTTATAAATATTAAATTAATAATTTTAATATTAACCTTATTAATATTAATAAAGCCTTTAATTAAATCTTTAACATTAAATTAATTAACCTTTATGAAACTTTTAATTAAAATAATAATATTAGTTTTATTAATATTTATAAAGTTTTTAATTAAATCGATGTTAAAGAAAATATTGATAATATCTTTAATACTATTTTAAATATTAATAATAAACGGGATTAAACTTTATAAATAATGATAAAAAATATAATATTAATTAACTTTTTAATTAACGCTTATTAAATAACATTATTACACTCTTTTTAATTAACTTATTAAATATTATAAATGTAAAAGGTTTGGAAAGTTTTACTTTATATATATATTTCAATGTTATAATTGTTAAAAATGATAATGAAAACGTTATCATCTTTTTCATAAAAAAGTAAATATTAAATAATGCGTTAACATTAATACGTTAACATTAATATATATTATTAACATGGTAATTATGATATATATTTAATAAATAAATAAATAATTTTTATTAATTTTAAAACATTAAAAAATCTCTTAATAATAACAATGATTTTACATTATCACATTGTTTTATATAAAGGAAGAATTAATATTAAAGATCGTAAATTTTATTGATGTAAATTTTAAAGTTAAATATTTATAAAAATGTAAATAAATTAATATTAAACGAATTTTAATTTACGTTATTATTTTGAGATAATTGAAGTTTTAATTATTATTAATGGTAAACTAAGGTAAATATATTAAGAATTTATTAAAAAGCGATTTTATTTATAATATTATTTAAGTATTTAATGGTTAAAAACTTTTGAATTTTTTTAAGTTTATCGTTAAGTTTTTAAACTTAATATAATTAAAAGTTTTATTAATTAAAATTGAGAATTTATTATTTAATTTAAAAGTTCCATTAATTAAACTTAAATAAAGATAAAACGATTAATTAATTATAAATTAAATAATTATATAATTTATAACGATAATAAAAGCTTAAAATAAATTAACATTTTAAATATTATTAAAGTTATTTATGTTAATACTTAAATTATTATTAATAAGATTAATATTATTATTATTAAAAGATTTTTTATTAACTTTAACGATACCTTTTAAAATAATATAAATATCATTTAAATTAATATATTAACCTTTATAAGTTAAATAATTATATATTAAATTATTATTACATTTAATAATAAAAATTAGATTTTTTTTTATTTAAGTATTAACGTTAAAAATTTTTTATTATATAATTATTAATCCCATATTAATTATTATGGTTATTTTAATAAAGAGATTTTAATAAAGATTAGTTTTAAGGTTTATAATAATTTAAGTTTTAACGTTTATATTTTAAATTTTTAATTTTATTATTTCTTAATATTTATTAAAGTTAACATTTATTATAAAATCTTTTATTATATTAAAAGTGTTAAATTAATTAATTTCCTTTAAATTATTAATGATAAAATTTATTTTAAAATTAATTTATATAGTTTTATTATTAATAAGTTTAATCGAGTTATCATTAATAATAATGGTTAACGTTAAATATAAAACGTTTTAAGAATATATTCATTAATTTAAAAATTAAATAATTATTTTTATTATCGCGTAAATTTGTTAAATTATTACCGGTAAAAGTGATAATGGTGATAATAATGATAATTAAAATGGTTATAATGGCGATAATAAATAAAGTTATAATAATGATAAATATGGTGATAATAATTATAATAAATGTAATATTAATGTTAATTTTAAGGTATAATAACGTATTATTAAATTAACGATTATAATTAAAATAATATTTGATTAAATTTATAATAAATCAGTTAATATTATTATTAATGATATTATTAATAAATGGCGTAACAATTAATAAGTTTTTTAATAAATGGTTAAATATTAAATTATTTTAAATAATTAAGAATTTAATCATATTAACTTATTTAAATTAATAAAAGATAAAAATAAAATCGAAAATATACCGGAACGAAAATCTTATAATAAAATTATAATTTAACATAATATATATATTTTTATTAACGTTATTTATAACATAATAAAAGTTTTTATTTATGTTAACATTATTCATAATAAATTATTATAAATATATTAAAGTAATGTTAATTTTTAATAAGTAATATAATTAATGGAATAAAAAGATAAAATATATAAAAATTTTAACTATTATTTCGTAAATTTATTTATGCGATTTAAAATATTTAAAATAAAGGTAATAAAAAACCTTTAGAAAGTTAAATAAAAATAAAATAACGTTTTAAAAAAGTTTAATTTTTAATTTTAAGCTTTAGAAATTATCTATAATTATCGTTTATTATAAATAGATTAATTAATTAAATATATTAATCAAATTTATAATAAATTGAATCTAATATTTTAAATTTTAATGACGCTTTTAAATCACGATATTAAGTTTAACAAATATATTATTTACCTCAACGAATATAATTTTATTTAACGTTAATATTTTATTATAACCGAAAGTAAAGATTTATCATAATTTCCTTAATTTATTAATAATTAAATCATTAAAGGTTTAATTAAAAAGCGAAATTTAAAATTCTTATTAAATTATATAAAAGGATAAATTAATAAAAATGAAAATATTAACAACGTTAACAATTATTTTAATTATTATTATTAAGTTATAATTAGTAAATATTAATGAGATAAAGATAATTAAGATTATCATATATATAATCATATATATAACCGAAGAAATAATTATTATCTTAAAGATAATAATTATCGAAACGATTAACGTTATAATGAATATCGAGGTAATAAACTTTAATATATACGTGATAAATATAAAGATAAATCATTTAATCATAATAAAAATAAAAATTATAATTAACAATGATAATTAATTTATAAACGTTATTAATGTTAATAAATTAAAGGAGAAAATAAAAGTAATAATTATTTAAATGATAAAATATTTATCGAATTTAATGATAAAAATAAAAAGTAAGAAAAAATAAAGTTAATTAATAATAATTATTTTATGATAAATAAATATAAATTAAATTCAAAATAATTAAAGTATGATTTTAATTACTTTATATATTTTATTATAAAATGTAAAAATGTAAACTTTATTATCGATAATAATAACGAAAAGAAAAAAACTTATCGGAAATATGATAAAGTTTTTAATATTTACTTAAATTATTTTAAACATATATATATTAATAAATATTTAAAACTAAAACCATTTAAAATTAAACCGGTGGTGGAAAAGGTTATTAAGTTTAATATATCGGATAAATTATTAATGATAAACTTAAAATATTAATAACTTTTCGTTAAAAAAATTATTAATAAATACTTTATATAAATATAAAAAGAAAAGTTATTATAAAAAACATTTAAAGAATCATTTAACGTTAATAATAATAATAACATAAATGGAAAAATATATTACGTTAAATTTATTAATAAACCGGCGATTATTAATACGAAATTTAAACTTTAACTTAAAATGAATCAATTAAAAAAACATTCATATTTATAAATTAACATTATTAATAATATTAACGGAAAGTTAATTATTTATATCGATTTAAAAATATTAAACCATATAATCGACCGTAAATAACTTAAAAACTTTATCACCAACTTTAATATTATTAAAATAAAGAAATTAATAATAATTAAAGGAATTATAAGAAAAATCTAAATAATAAATAAAGCGAGATTTCATTTTAACATATTAATAATAAGATATAAATTAAAAGTTTTAATTTAAATAAAAGTTAAAACATAAATATATATTAATAATTTAAAGCTTTATTTATTATTTAATAATGAGTTTTATGTTAATTATAACGTTATATTAAACTACCTTAAAATTATAATAATAATGCCATCATGTTTAAAAGTTAAAATTTATATTAATTTCATAAAAGTTAAAAAAGTAATATAATGGAAAATATTATATATAAGCCATATAATCGTTTTTATTTATATTATATTACTAATAATGGTAAAATATATAAATCTTTTAATAAAAAAAAATTTCTAATTTTAAGTTAACTTTCCTAACGTAATATATAATATTTATAACGTATTAACGTTAAAAGGTATAACTTTCTTTAATAATATAAATAATAAAATTATTATTAACCGAAAAGTAAAGTTAAACTTTATTAATGAAATTAAAATTTAAAGTTATTTTATAATAACTTAAGAAAAGGTAAATATAACTTAAATTATAAGATATATTAATATTAACAATAAGAAGATTTAAAAAAAATTCTTAATAATAAAGTTTAATATAAACGATATTATTAATAAAGCTTTAAAATTAAGCGATAAAATGCTTAAAAATATATAAAAAATCTTTTTATAAAAAAGAGGTTTTTATGATTTATAAACCTTATCTTTAAATATATTAAAACTTAACGATATATTAAAAATGTTATTAAAAAATAGCATATATTATTATAATATTAATTTAAACTTTAATAAAAACCTTATTAAACTTATTAAAAAATATAACATTTAAAAAGATAAAAATATCATTAAAATATTAAAGTTAGAAAAAATAATTATAAAATTAATAAACGATTAATAAAAACATTATAAAGCCGGTTAAATATATCTATTAAATATATAAGATAGGAAATTTTTTAATGAAACCTTTAATAAATTATATGATTAAAGTAAAATGGATTAAATGAAAAAGTTAATATTATTTAATTATTTATATTTTATCGTTTAATGTATTATAAATAGTAAACGTAAAAGTAAAGTTATTATTAATTTAAAATTATTAAACAAATATACTTTATTAAATAATTACCTTTTACCATCATAAGAAAATATTATATTTTAAATAAAAGATAAAAGATTTTTCAACATTATTAATAAATCCGCATTTTTTCATTAATTATCGATAATTTAACGTTATCATAACCAAATAATAATTATATCATTAAAAAGTTTAAAAGTTTCGAAAATATATTTAATAAATTTCAAAAATTCGCCGATATATAAATAAAGATTTATAAACTAAAAATTAAAACATTATAAAAACTTCGTTAAAATTTATATTAACGACATAATTATATATAATAATATAATAAAAGATTATTTAAAATATCTTAAGGAAATTTTCAAAATATGTAATAAAGTTAAATTTACTTTATTAACAAAAAAATCGTTTATAAGATATAATTTTATTAAGTTATTAAGTTTCATAATTAATGGTAAAGGTATTTTAATTATTAAAAATTGAATCGAAACATTAAAAAAAATTAAAATGTTGATAATATTAATTAACTTTAAAATATATATAAATATAATAATATTTTAAAGAAATATATCCCTTAATATTAATAAAAAGCTTTACCATTATAAAAGTGTAAAATAAAGATATTAGTAAAAAAGAGAAAGAAAAAGGAAATATTATTAATAACGATAATAAGGTGTAAATATATTGGTTAAAATCATTTTAAGTTAATTAAATAAGAGAAAGAATTTTTTAAAATTCTTTAAAAAAAAGTTAATAAATTTAATAAATCTTATTTATTAAAATTATAATGATATCACTTTTTTAAAAATTAACGCTTTTAAATAATAAAGTTTTAATATTATAATCTTCTATTTAAATGTTAAATAAGATAAAAAAAACATATTTATTAATAAAATTAAACCGATTACTTTTTTATTAAAAATCTTAATTAAGGTTAAAAAAGGATATAAAGTTATAAAACTTAAGATAATTTATTTAATTTAAACTTATTAATAATATTATATTTAACTTCAATCTTATATAAAAAGGATTATAATTTTAATAAATTATGAAACGATAAAAAGAATTATTAATTAAACGTTATTAAAAATAACCGACATTAATAAAATAAATAATAAATTGATAATTACATTTATATATTTATTTTAATTTAATTTTAACGTTTATTACATATTAAATAAGAAAAATTTAATGTTTAACATTTTATCATAATTATTTATAAACAATATAATAAAAAACATCATAAAGAAAAATAACACTTAAAAATCCATGTTTAATAATATGGTTAACAACTTTAATTATTTAACCATTAAAATGGTTATAAATGATAACTTTAAAAAGAAAGTTATTGAAAGATATAATAATGATAAACGATTGAAAAAATTAAGAAAAATTTTATAAGTAATAAAAAAGGAAAAAAAAGATATTACGAAATGATATAAACACGAATTAACAAAAAGTTTATTATATTATATTAAAGATATAAGGGAATGTAAACTTATAATATTATTTATATATGTTAAAAAGTATTATTTTAAATTAAAAGAAATGGTATAAAAATTCGATAACGTGTTAATTTAAAATCTTTTAAAGAAAATATAATAATATATGGAATAATATTTAAAATATTAAAAGAATCGAATAAATTACTCGAAATAATTAAGAGAATTAATGTTAATTAATTCGGTTTTTATATTATATTATATGGTAATTTAAGATTTTATTATTAAATTATTGATAATGTTATTAAAGAATATACCTTAAATAATAAATGGATTTATTTAATTTAACGCGTTTATAATTATCATTTATAAGTTTAATAAGAAAATTTTGTTAATATTTAATTATATGAGATATAAAGTAATATATTAAGCGAAATTAACGTTTAAAACCTTAATAATGTATAATTAAAGTTTATTATTAAAGTTTATTTTTAATAAAGATTTAAAGTTTATATTAGAATTATGGTAAATAATCTTTTTATGATTAAGAATAAAGTTAATAATGTTAATAAGTTATTATTTTTAAACTAATGGTTAATTAAAAAGAAAAAATTAAAATGTTAAAATCGTTATTAAATTTCATTATTTAAGATCGGAATAACCATAAGTTAACTTTATTTTAATATTATAATATAATATGAATAATGTGAAGTTTTTAATATTAAATATATTATTTAACAAAGTCATTTATAACTTTAAATCATGTATAATATTATTAATATTAAATATATTAATGAACTTAATTAATTTTAAAACATTATATAAATTATATTAAAAAGAAATAAAAGTAATTATAAATTTCATAATTATTAACATAAAAGTTAAATATAATAATAAATATAAATTAATTTCATTTATTATAAGAGAATTTATATACCTTAAATTATATAAAGGTTATAATTTATTCGGAAAGTTATTACGAAAGTGATTAATTTAATATGTTAAACTTTTATTAATTATGTAATAAATTAACGATCTTATATATAAGGTTAATATATCATTAAATTAATATATATATAAAGTAATATCGATGATATATTTATATAAGATTTTATAAAATATAAATTTATATAATTAATAATAATTATAAATAAGTTAAGTTATTATTAAAAGTGATAATAATAATTAAATATTATATAAAATTAAGAAATTAATTAAATGGAAAATTAATTATATTAAAAAACCAATATTTGAATATTTAATATAATAGAAAGATTATTTATTTATATATAATTAATAATATTTAAGAAAATTATTAACGTAAAATGTCATTAAGTTAATCGATAAATATAATAAAGAAAATTTATTAAAAATAAAAAAGTTAAAGTTTAAATTATTAATAATTAATAATAACATAAAATTTAAAATTATCGATAAAATCTTAAAGATTAATATTAAAATAGAATTATTAATAAAGAAGTTAAATATAAATAATAAGATTTTACAAAATTTATAAATTAATGAAATTTTAGAAAATCTTAAATTTAATTAAATTTTATTAAGTTTTTATTAATAAAGTATTAATAAACCTTTATTAATAAATTAACTCCACGTTAATAACTTTAATATAAAGGTAAATATCGTTTCATTAATTCATGTTTATTTTATTAAATTTTAACTATGTTAAAAATTCTTAAATTTTTTTCTTAAAATATCATTTTATAAATCATTTATTTCTTTATCTTATAATTTTAACACCACATAAATATATATAAGTTATAGAAATGACATAAGTAAAATAAGTGTATTATATATTAATAACATTTTGATTTTTTTATTATTAAATGTTTCGTATATTTTTATTTTATAAATCTTAAAATTTTCAGATTTATTTCACGTTTATTTCTATATATTTGTTATAATGTAATTACGTTATATATATTTTTCTTACACGTTTATTTTCTTTTTTTACTGTTTATTTTTTCTTTTATAATTCTTTTTAACGTTAACGTATTATATTAATATAACTTTATATTACCATTATTATATAAATAATATTTTAAAATCATTAAGTTAATTTTATTAATTTAATATTAATATTATGAAGTTGAGTTTAAGTTAATTAGGTTTAATTTATTCGATATTTAACGTTATAATGTTGTAAAGTTTATTAAGATATTTCAACATAAGAATAATATTAATAATATTATTAATGATTTTAATGATAATTTTATTAATGATAATAATGATAACTTTATCGATAATAATGATGATAACTTTATTAATGATCCCTTTAATAATAATTATAATATTGAATAAAATAACACCGGTAATGATAATGAATTTATTGATTTACTTATTGATTTACTTATTAATATATTTATTAAACTTAAATAAAAACCTCATCGTTAACTAAAACAAAACGTTAAGCCTTTATCGAAAAATTTAATGTCGATGAAATCGTTAAAGTTAATAAAGAGAATCATTGTTAACATTAATAACGATAAATAATTATTAAAGAAGTTAAGGTAATTATTTATTATTAATAATAATGATATTATTAAAATTAATTTAAAGAAAAAGGTTATAATGAAAGTTAATAATCTTATTAAAAAATATATGCCGAATTTAATCTTTATTAATTATAATTATAATATTTACGGGATTAATTTAACCTTAAATTAAATAAACGACTTTTTTATTAAAGAAATATTATTAAAAGAATTGGGAAATAAATTGGATAATATTAATATTAATATATAAAAAATATTTATATTATTATAAAGTTATAAGCTCGTTGAAAAAAACGTATTAAAGAATAATGATAAAGAAGTAATTAAAAGTATTATTGGTATGAGATTATAATAAAAGAAAATGATCGAATTAATATTAATTTAATTTTAATTTAATATTAATGTAATTATTATTATATTAATATGAATTAATCTAAATATAACATTAAATATAATATCGTTATATAAAATAATGAAAGATAAGTTAAAGTTAATTTTTATTATAAATAATTTAATTAATTAAAACCTTAATTTAATAAATAATAATATATATTTCAATTTATTTAACATTAATATATTAAAAGCATTATAAATTAATGATAACGTTAAAAAAAGTTTTAATATAATGCCGGAAATATTAAAAAATTATATTATTAATATAAGCTTAAAATAATTATTATAATTTCGTAAATTTACCGTTAAGCTTTTTTTTTTAATAATAAATATATTTAAATATCGAGCTAATTAAAAAAAGGCTTAAATATATTGAAGATTATAAACGTTATTATCGATAATATTAAAGAAATTATTATAATTAATTTCCGTAAAGCGAAAATTAATTATAAAGTATTGGTAAAAATAATCAAGGAAATTAAAAAAAATATCGATAATATTAAAAAGAAAAATCAAAAGTTAACTAATAAAGAGAATGAAATAATAAAAAATGTTAAAAAATTCTTTATAAATATTAAACTAATAACTTTAATATTAACCTTATTAATATTAATAAAACCTTTAATTAAATCCCTAATATTAAGTTAATTAATCTTTATAAAACTTTTAATTAAAATAATAATATTAACTTTATTAATATTTACGAAACCTTTAATTAAATCGATGGTAAAGAAGATATTAATAACATTTTCGATATTATTTTAAATATTAATAATAAATAAAATTAAAGCTTATAAATAATGATAAAAATATAATACCGATTAATTTTTAATTAACGTTTATTAAATGATATTATTATATTTCTTTTAATTAACTTATTAAATATTATAAACGTAAAAGGTTTAAAAAACTTTACTTTATATATATATTTCAATGTTATAATTATTAAAAACGATAATAAAAACGTTATTATCTTTTTCGTAAAAGGGTAAATATTAAACGATATATTAACACGATTAATATTAATATATATTATTAACATAATAATTACGATATATATTTATAATAAATAAATAAATAATCTCCGTTAATTTTAAAGTTTTATTAAAATTTTCATTAATAATAATAACGATTTTATATCATTATATTACTTTATAATAACCTTTATTCCATAAATTTTAATTATGTTAAACTTTATAATAAATAATATTATAATTTAATTTAAATGGAGAATTTTTAATATAAGTATTTTTTATTTTAAATTAAAGTTTAATATTAAAGAAAAAAGATAATAACGTAAAAATAAAATTAATTATTATAATAACTTAAATATATAAATTTAACGATTTAAAAAAGTTATAAAAAATAATGATAAATATAAAAAGCTTATATTTAATAACTTTTATTTATTTTTCAACGGAAATATTTTGAATTAATAATAAGTTTATCTTTTAACGAAAGAAAAAATAACTTTAAAAAATAACTTCAATAACTTTAAAAATAACATATTTAACAAATACGATATTAAATATAATAATATTACCAAATAATTTAAAACTATTAAATATACCTTTAATAATATTAAAAAGGGTAATTCTTTAAAAAAATTTATTAATAATATATTTCGATATATTATAATTTAAGGAAATAAATAAAATTATTAAAAACTTATACATTTATATTATATATTATTATTAACTTTATAAAAGTTAATTTTAACCTTTAATAAAAAGTTAAAATTAATAACTTAATTTAATTTTATTATAAAGAAAGAAAAAGCCTTACGATTAAAATTAAAGAACTTTATAAAAAGTAATATAATTTTATAAATTAATTATAATATAAGATATTTTAATAATAATTTATATAATAGAAAAGAAATATATTAGTTAAATAATTAAAATTTAAAACCTTTTTAAAATAAAAACCATTATAATAATAAATATGATTAATAACCTTTATAAATGTTAAATAATAAAGTTTATCCATACGATAAAATTAAGCATTTAAATGCGTATATCATTAATTAAATTAATGATTATATAAGGGAAGATTTAAAATATAATCGGTAAAGGAACATTTAAATAATAAATGTTCTATAACCCGTGCGTTAAAACTTACGTAACCTACCACGTGATTATTGTCTCGACAATAAGTTAATTATATTAAATTTTAACCATTTAATTAATGATTATCTTTTAATAAAAATAATAATAAAAACTTATTTAAATTTATATATAAAAATATTAAATTTATACATTAAAACTTTAATAAAAAAAAATAAGTAAGATTTAATAATTAATATAATTATTATTTTATTAAATATTAATATTATAAGAAAAAATTACCATTAAGAAATGACATTTTTATATATTATATTAATAAAGTTATATAAGAATATAAAGATAATGTTTAAGAGTTAATTAAATAATTTATTATTAAAAGTTATATATTAACTTTAAAAAGAGAAATAAAAATTAAAATAAATAAAGAAATAAGCTTTATTTATGAAAAAAAAGAAAGTTTTAATAATTTTTATTTTATATATTTAATAAAGGTAAAATATAAAAAGGAAAATTAATTAAATCCATTAATAACCTTATCATTAAAAATTATAACCTTTTATATAATAATATATAAAAGTTTATTAAACTTAACTTATATATATTATAATGTTTTTTTTATAAAAATAACTTTATAAAAATATGAAAGTATAAAAAGATATTAATAATGAATAAAATAAGTTTTAACTATTAAATTTAAAATAAATCTTTAATATTATCCCATAAAAATATAATTAATAAAAAGATAAATAATTAAAACTAATTTTATTTAAAGATAAAAATCCAGAAATTTTAAAAAGAAAACTTTATACTTTAAAATCGATATTAAGTTTAACTTAAACATTTTTAATGCTTATATATATATAAATATAAAAACTTCTAATGTTATAATTAACCATAAATAAATTAAAAATTAAATAAAAACCTTATTTTTATAAAAATTAACTTTATATTATTAAAAAAGATATAATTTTAAATGTTAATTAATATTTAAATTAAATTTAATTTTTATATTAAAAGTTTAACCGATAATATAATAATTTAAAGCTTAAAATATTAATAAAGATAAATTTCATAATTAAATATAATATAAAGCTTAACTTTATATAAGATAATTATTTATTTATATTAATTTTTAATATGGAAATTAAAGGAAAATTAAATAATTTACTTAAAATATTTATTATTTTTAAAAAAGTTATAATAATTATTATTATTATTATTATTATTATTTATATATTAATAATCTGATTTATTTTCTTTAAAAAGAGTTAAATATGCGGATTTATTACTCGGTAAAAGTTTAAGTAAAAATTATGTTTCGGAGAAAACTTACATTATTCCGGTCGTAAATTTACTTCGTTACGCGACCGCATTATTTACTTTTTTTCATTTATAAAAACTCACTTTTTTAATAAGAATAATTATAAAAAAAAGAGTTATAATAATTAAAACGGTAATTATATTTACAATAAGAAAAACCTTAATATAAATTAATTATATAAACTTATTAAAACTTTTAAATTAAACCGATAAGTTAATATAATTATATCATTTTAACGTAAAATATAAAGTTATTTTTAACATTATAATAAATAAATTTATAATTAAAAAAATCTTAATTAATAATAATAAATTTTAACTTATAATAATATAAAAAGATTAAAGGTTAAAATATATATAATTTTATTTAAATAATATATAAGTTTAATTAATTAATTAAGAAAACCTTAAAAATTATTAATATAAAAATATAAATTAAGAAATGTAAGATAATATAATGGTATAAAATCGTTATTATTATTAAGAAATTCTTTAATATTTTAAAATCAATGGAAATTACTTATTTATTTATTAAATATATATCGTAATTATTATATCAATAATATACATTAATATTAACGTATTAATATTAATGTATTACTTAATATTTACCTTTCCATGAAAAAGATAATAACGTTTTTATTATCATTTCCAATAATTATAATATTAAAATATATATGTAAAGTAAAACTTTTTAAACCCTTTACGTTTATAATATAAATTTAACAAGTTAATTAAAAAGAATATAATAATATTATTTAATAAATATTAATTAAAGAATTAATTAATATTATATTTTTTATTATTATTTATAAGGTTTAATCTTACTTATTATTAATATTTAAAATAATATCGGGGATATTATTAATATTTTCTTTAACGTTAATTTAATTAAAAACTTTATAAATATTAATAAAGTTAATATTATTATTTTAATCGAAAGTTTTATAAAAGTTAATTAACTTAATATTAAAGATTTAATTAAAAGTTTTATTAATATTAATAAGGTTAATATTAAAATTATTAATTTAATATTTATAAGAAATTTTTTAATATTTTCCATAATTTTATTTTCCTTATTAATTAATTTCTAATTTTTTTTTTAATATTATTAATATTCTTTTTAATCTTCTTAATTATTTTTATTAATATCTTATAATTAATTTTTACCTTATGGAAATTAATTATAATAATTCTTTTAATATTATTAATAATAATGTTTATAATTTCTAATATATTTAAACCTTTTTTAATTAATTCGATGTTTAAATATATTTATTATTAAAAAAGAAGCTTAATAATAAATTTAAAAAGTTATAATAATTATTTAAAGCTTATATTAATGATATAATTTTTTAACATTTCCGGCATTATATTAAAACTTTTTTTAACGTTATTATTAATTTATAACGTTTTTAATATATTAACGTTAAATAAGTTAAAATATATATTATTATTTATTAAGTTAAAGTTTTAATTAATTAAGTTATTTATAGTAAAAATCAATTTTAATTTATCTTTTATTATTTTATATAATGGTATTATATTTAATGTTACGTTAAAATTAATTTATATTAATGTAATGGTAATTATATCGGTATTAAATTAAGGTCGAATTAATATTAATTTAATCATTTTTTTCCATTATAGTTTTATATTAATGATATTTTCGATTGTTTTTTTATTATTATTCTTTAATGTATTTTCTTTAATGAGTTTATAACTTTACGATAATATAAGTGTTTTTTATACGTTAATGTTAACGTTATTTAACTTATTTCTTAATTCTTTTAATAATGTTTCTTTAATAAAGAAGTTGTTAATTTGGTTTAAGGTTAAGTTAATCTTGTAAATGTTATAATCATGGTTAGTAAAGATTAGATTTAATATACGTTTTTTGGTAAAATTGTCGACTTTTTTTATAACCGTTTTCTTTAAATCGATTTCGATAATATCGTCGTTATTAATAATGAATAATTACCTTAACTTTTTTAATGGTTAATTGTTATTATTAACGTTAACAACGGGTTTTTTTATTAATTTTAATGGTTTTATTAACGTTAGATTTTTCGATAAAGGTTTAATATTTCGTTTCGGTTAATAATAACGTTTTTATTTAAGTTTAATAAGTGGATTAATGGGTAAATTAATAAGTTGATTAATAAATTTTTTATCGTTATTAATATTATTTTATTTAATGTTATAATTATTATTAAGGAAATTATTAATAAATTTATCTTTATTATTATCGGTAAAGTTATTATCATTATTATCGGTGAGGTTATTATTAAAGTTATTAATGATATTGTTAATATTATTCTTACGTTAAAATATTTTTAATAAACTTTATAACTTTATAACGTTAAATGTTAAATAAATTAAACTTAATTAACTTAAATTTAACTTTATAATGTTAATGTTAAATTAATAAAATTAATTTAATAATTTTTAAAGTGTTATTTATATAATAATGATAATGTGAAGTTATATTAATATAATGTGTTAACGTTAAAATGAAATATAAAAGAAAGAATAAACGCGTGGGAAAATAAAGTAAGCATGTTAAAAAAAAAAAAAAATGTGTGTAACGTGATTATATTATAATAAAAGTGTAGAAATGAACGTGAAATAAATCCGAGAATTTTAAGATTTGCGAAATAAAAATGCGTAAAATATTTAACAATAGGAAAATTAAGGTATTATTAATATATAATATACTTATTTTATTTATATCATTTCCATGGTTTATATATACTTACGTGGTGTTAAAATTACGGGATAAAAAAATGAATGATTTATAAAATAATGTTTTAAAAAAAAGATTTAAAAGTTTTCAACGCGGTTAAAATTTAATGAAATAAACGCGAATTAATAAAGCGATATTTACCTTTACATTAAAATTATTAACGTGGAATTAATTTATCGATAAAAATCCATTAATATTTTATCGATAAAAACTTAATAAAATTTAATTAAATTTGGGATTTTCCGAAATTTTATTAATTTATGAATTTTATAAAATTTTATTATTTTTTATTAATAATTTTACTTTAATATTAATTTTCGAGATTTTATCGATAACTTTGAACTTTACGTTATCGTTAACCATTATTAATTTAAATTTTAACTTTTTTATTTTTAATGGGTTTTTTTTATTATATTTATTAATTAACTTAATGGTATTTTACGTTAATAATTCTCTTAAATATTATTAATTATATATAGGTAAATAATTTTTCCATTATATTAAATATTTAAACATTAATTTTTTAACATAATTAACTTTTTATTTAATTAACTTTTTAATTTCGTATAATATTTAATTATTATTATTGTTTTCGATAATAATTTAACTTATTTATAATCATTATTAATTATATAAGTTTACGTTTTATAAGATTTTATATAAATGTATTATTAATATTATCTTATATATACGTTAATTTAATGATATATTAACTTTATATATGAAATCATTAATTCGTTATATAATTAATAAAAGTTTAACACGTTAAATTAACTATTTTCGTGGTGACTTTCTAGGTAAATTATAGCTTTTATATAGTTTAAAATATATAGATTTTTTTATAACGAACGAAATTAATTTATATTTATTATTATATTTAACTTTTACGTTAATAATTGCGAAATTTATGGTTATTTTTACTTCTTTTTAATATAACTTATGTAATGTTTTAAAGTTAATTAAGTTCATTAATATATTTAATGTTAATAATATTATACGTGGTTTAAAATTATAAACGATTTCGTTAAATAATATATTTAATATCGAAGATTTTATATTATTCATATTATGTTATAATGTTAAGATGATATTAACTTATGGTTATTTTAATCTCGAGTAATGAAATTTAATAATGATTTTAACATTTTGGTTTTTTTTTTCTAATTAATTATCGGTTTAAAGGTGGTAATTTATTAATATCGTTAATTTTATTTTTAATCGTGAAAAGATTATTTATTATAACTTTGATATAAATTTCGGATCTTTGTTAAAAATAAACTTTAACGATAAACTTTAATTATATATCATTAAAGTTTTAAACGTTAACTTTGTTTAATGTGTTATTTTATATTTTATATAGTTAAATATTAATAAAACTTTTTTATTGAACTTATATATAATAACCATGAATGCGTTAAATTAAGTGAATCCATTTATTATCTAAGGTATATTCTTTAATAATATTATCGATAATTTAATAATGAAGTTTTAAACTATTATATAATATAACATAAAAATCGAATTAATTAACATTAATTCTCTTAATTATTTTAAGCGGTTTATTTGATTCTTTTAACATTTTAAATATCATTTTATATATTATTATTTTTTCCTCTAAAAAATTTTAAATTAATACATTATTAAATTTTTAAATCATTTTCTTTAATTTAAAATGGTGTTTTTTATTATAAGTAAACTTTAAAAGTTCTTTAATATATACGGATAATATTATGAATTTACGTTCCTTTATATTTTTAACATAATATAATAAGCCTTTCATTAATTTATGTTTATATCATTTCGTAATGTTTTTCTTTTTTTCTTTTATTACCCGTAAAATTTCTCTTAATTTCTTTAATCGTTTATTACCATTATATCTTTCGATAATTTTCTTTTTAAAGTTATTATTTATAACCATTTTAATAATTAAATAATTAAAGTCATTAATTACATTATTAAGCGTGAACTTTTAAGTGTTATTTTTCTTTATAATGTCCTTTATCATGTCATTTATAAATAATTATAATAAAACGTTAAGCATTAAATTTTTCTTATTTAATATATAATAAACGTTAAGATTGAATTAAAATAAATATATAAATGTAATCATTAGTTTATTATTCATTTTATTAACGTTGGTTATCTTTAATGACGTTTAATTAACGATTCTTTTTATTATTTTATAATTTATTAAAATTATAATTTTCTTTATATAAAATTGAAGTTAAATATAATATTATTGATAAGTTTAAATTAAATAAATTACCTCGAATTTTATAACTTTATATCCTTTTTCAACTTTAGTTAAAACTTTTAATAAAAAGGTAATCGGTTTAATTTTATTAATAAATACGTTTTTTTTATCCTATTTAACATTTAAATGGAAGATTATAATATTAAAACCTCATTATTTCGAAGCGTTAATTTTCAAAAAAATGATATCGTTATAATCTTAATGAGCGAAATTTATCGAATTTATTAACTTTTTTTAAAGAATTTCAAAAAATTCCTTCTTTTATTTAATTAACTTAAAATGATTTTAACTAATATATTTACGTTTTATTATTATTATTAACGATATTTCCTTTTTTTTTCTCCTTTTTATTAACATTTTTATTTTATACTTTTATAATAATAAAACTTTTTATTAATATTAAAGGATATATTTCTTTAAGAATATTATCATGCTTATATATATTTTAAGGTTAATTAATGTTATTAACATTTTAATCTTTTTTAATGTTTCGATTTAATTTTTGGTAATCGAAATATTTTCGTTATTAATCGTGAAACTTAATAACTTAATAAAATTATATCTTATAAACGATTTTTTTACCGATAAAACGAGTTTAATTTTATCATATATTTTAAAAACTTTATTAAAATGTTTCAAATGGTTTTTTATTATGTTATTATACATGATTATATCGTTAATATAAATTTTAACGAAATTTTCATAATGTTTTAATCTTTAATTTATAAATTTTTATTTATATATCGGCGAGTTTTTAAAACTTATTAAATATATTTTCGAGATTTTTAAACTTTTTAATCATATAATTATCATTTAATTATAATGACGTTAAGTTATCAATAATTAATAAAAGAATGCGAATTTATTAATAATGTTGAAAAATTTCTTACTTTTCATTTAAAATATAATGTTTTCTTATCACGGTAAAAGGTAATTATTTAATAAAACGTATTTATTTAATGGTTTTAAATCGATAATAACTTTACCTTTACGTTTATTATTTATAATATGTTAAACGATAAAATATAAATAGTTAAATAATGTTAATTTTTTTATTTAATTTATTTTGCTTTGATTATGTAATTTATTAAAGGTTTCGTTAAGAAACTTCTTATTTTATATATTTAATAAATATATTTAACCGGCTTTATAATGTTTTTATTAATCGTTTATTAATTTTATAATTATTTTTTTTAACTTTAATATCTTAATGATATTTTTATCTTTTTAAATGTTATATTTTTTAACGAACTTAACGAGGTTTTTATTAAAGTTTAAATTAATGTTATAATAATATATACCGTCTTTTAATAATATTTCCGATATATCATCAAGTTTTAACGCATTTAAAAATAAAGTTTATAAATCATAAAAACTTCTTTTTTATGAGAAAATTTTCCATATATTTTTAAACGTTTTATTATTTAATTTTAAAGTTTCGTTAATAATATCGTTTATATTAAACTTTATAATTAAGAATTCTTTTTAAATCTTCTTATTATTAATGTTAACATATTTTATAATTTAAGTTATATTTACCTTTTCTTAAATTATTATGAAGTAGTTTTAAACTTTAATTTCATTAATGAAATTTAACTTTATTTTTCGGTTAATAATAATTTCGTCATTTATATTATTAAGGAAAGTTATATTTTTTAACGTTAATACGTCATAAATATTATATATTATACCGAAAAAGTTAACTTAAAATTAGAAATTTCTTCTTATTAAAAAATTTGTATATTTTATCGTTATTAATAATATAATATAAGCGGGAACAATTATATGGCTTACATATAATATTTTTTATCGTATCGTTTTTTTAACTTTCATGAAATTAATGCGAATTTTAGTTTTTAAGTATAATGTTATTATTATTATAATTTTAAAATAGTTTAATATAACGTTATAATTAACGTAAAACTCATTATTAAATAATAAGTGAAGCTTTAAATTATTATCGTATATTTATATTTTAACTTTCATTTAGATTAAAATTTCTAATCCATGTTTTATTATTAATATGTTAAAATGAAATTTCATTTTATCCATCATTTAAACTTTTCTTATAATTTTTTTAATTATTATTAATTTCTTTATTTTAATGATATTAAAGTTAATGATAAAATTTTCGAGCCATTTATGGTTTATCATATAATTTAACGTTTTTAAATCGATATAAATGGTTAACTTTTCGCCGTTATCGTTAATAATGTTAATTTATAAATATGAATGTTTTTTTAATCGATTTATTTTAAGTTAAAGTTTAATTTTCACATTAATGATCGCTAATTTATTAATAAATTTAACGTGATATATTTCTCCGTTTATGTTATCATTATTATTAACGTTAAATAGTTCTTTAAATATTTTTCATAATAATTTTTTTTCTTATATTTATGCGAAATATTTATCGATAATTTCTTTAACAAAAAGTTATTAATGTTTTAAACTTATTATCGATAATTTATTTAATATATTAAACTTAATAATTTTCTTTACCACCGGCCTAATTTTAAATAATTTTAATTTTAAATATTTATTAACATATATATATTTAAAATAGTTTAAACGAATATCGAAAACTTTATTATATTTCCGATAAAATTTTTTCTTTTCATTATTATTATCGATAATAAGGTTTACGTTTTTACGTTTTATAATAAAATATATAAAATAATTAAAATTATATTTTAATTATTTTAAATTTAACTTATATTTATCCGTTATAAAATAATCGTTATTAATTAACTTTATTTCTTCTTATTTTTTATTTTTATCGTTAAATTTGATAAATATTTTATCGTTTAAATAATCATTATTTTTACTTCTTTCCTTAATTTATTAATGTTAATGATATTTATAAATTAATTGTTATTATCAATTATAATCTTTATTTTTATCACGATTAAATGGTTTATTTTTATATTTATTATATATATATTAAAGTTTATTATTTCGGCGTTTATTATAATGTTAATCGTTTTAACGGTTATTATTTTTGGGATGATAATTATCCCTTCGATTATATATATAATTATATATATAATGATTTTAATTATCTTTACTTTATTAATATTTATTAATTATAATTTAATAATAACGATTAAAATAATTATTAACGTTGTTAATATCTTTATTTTTATTAATTTATCCTTTTATATAATTTAATAAAAGCTTTAGGTTTTATTTTCTAATTAAACTTTTAATAATTTAATTATTAATGGATTAAAAAAGTTATAATAAGTTTTTATTTCCGGTCGTAATAAAATATTAACGTTAAATAAAGTTATGTTTATTAAGGTAGATAATATATTTATTAAGCTTAATATTATAACTTAAAAACATTATTAAAATTTAAAATGTTAAATTAAATTTGTTATAAATTTAATTAATATGTTAAATTAGTTAATTTATTTATAACGAATGATAATTATGGATAATTTTTAAAGCTTAAGATTGAAAGTTAAACTTCTTTAAAATGTCATTTTATTTCCATTTAACTTTTTTAAGGTTTTTTATTACTTTTATTTTAGATATTTTAAATCGTATAAATAGGTTTATAAAATGATAATTAAGGTTTTTATATATTTTATCCTTTTATTTTACTAATTATATTACTTATTAAAAATCAGCGTTATTTCGGTATATTTATAATAATTTATTATAAATAATGTTAATATAAGTAAAGATTTTTATTACGTCGTAAATAATATTAATGAAGATATATATATTATGTTAAATTATAATTTTATTATAAGATTTTCGTTCCGGCATATCTTTAATTTTATCTTTATTTTTTATCGGTTTAAATAAGTTAATATAATTAAATTTTTAACCATTTAAAATAATTCGACATTTAACCGCTTATTAAAAAGTTTATTAATTATTACGTCATTTATTAATAATACCATTAATAATAATACTAACCGATTTATTATAAATTTAATTAAATATTAATTTAATTATAACCGTTAATTTAATAACATATTATTATACTTTAAAATTAACGTTAATATTACATTTATTATAACCATTATTACCATATTTATTATTATTACCATAATTATTATCATTATCATGATTATTATTATTATTATAACTTCATCCATTATTACTATCACGGTTATTATCGCCGCCACGGCTATTTTAACCATTATTATTATCGCCGTTACTATTTTTACCGGTAATAACTCGATAAGTTTATACGATAATAAAGATAACTATCTAATTTTTAAATTAATGAATATATTTTTAAAATGTTTTACATTTAATATTAATTATTATTATTAATAATGACCTGGTTAAATTTATTAATAATGGAATTATATGAGTTAACTTTAAAGTAAATTTTATTATTAATAATTTAAAAGAAACTAATCGATTTAACACTTTTAACGTAATAAAAGGTTTTATAATTAATAAATATTGAAAAATAATAAAGCCGGAAACTTAAAACGTAAACGTTAAAACTTAAATTATTATAAACCTTAAAATTAATCTTTATTAAAATTTTTTTATCGAAATGACCATAATAATTAATATAAGATTAATAATTATGCGGTAAAAAATCTTTAACGTTAATATCCGAATAAAAGAAAATTTAACTTTCATTATTAAACATGATAATAACTTAATATATAATTATTTAATTTATAAAGGTTAACGTGTTAATCTAAATAATATTTATATTATTCCGAAAGATATTATTAAAGTTAATAAAGAATTTTTTAACGATAATAATATTAATCTTATTAATAATAACTTAAATGTTAACATAAATAACCTTAATAATATTTAAGGTATTAATTTATTTTATATTTTTATTATCGTTATAAGTTATATAATTATTTAATTTATAATTAATTAATCGTTTTATTCTTATTTAGGTTTAATTAATGAAACTTTTAAGTTTAATGGTAAATTCTTAACTTTAATTGGTGAAATTTTTGGTTATATTAAGTTTAAAAACTTAATAATAAATTTAAAAAAATTTAAAAATTTTTAACCGTTAAATATTTAAATAATGTTATAAACGAAATTATTTTTTAATAAATTTTTAATATATTTATTTTAATTTATTATTAATGATAATCGAAACTTTAATTGTTTTAAAATAATAACGTAAGTTAAAATTTATTTAATATTAATTTATTTATATTTTTATAAATATTTAACTTTAAAATTTACGTTAATGAAATTTACGATCTTTAATATTAATTTTTCCTTTAATAATATAAGTGGGAATAAAAATATAATAATAAATTTACGATAAAAGCTTAATTAAATAATTAATGATAATGTTTTAACGTTTAATTATTATTAATAAAAAGATATAATGGTAATAATAATGGGTAATGAAAATTTTTATCTTTAATAAACTTAAAATTATTAAAACGTCATTATATTTATAATATTAAACTAACCATATTTATGAAAACTTAAAATATAACTTAAACTTTAAAATATAAAGTAATTATTTCCCACTTTTTCGAGTAAAAAATGAAAGTATTTTAAAATCCAATAAGATAAAGTTAAATAAGTTATAAAAAATCGCGTATAACATTAAATAATTCAAGAATATATTAAAATGTTTAAAAAATTAAAAGTGATATATAATTCGAATATAAATATAAATAAAATATAAATAAAAATAAAGTATAATAAGTTTTACTTTAAATTTATTTATTACGTTTAAAATATTAGATTGTTTTAATTATATTTTAACGAAAAGGAAATAAAGCGGGCGATAAATTATGTTAATAAAATGATTCTTAATGATTATTTATTAAAAATAAATATTATATTAAGCGTTTTTTAATGGATAAAATGAAGTTATTAATTATAAAATAATGTAATGATATAAAATCGTTATTATTATTAAGAGATTCCTTAATGTTTTAAAATTAATGGAAATTATTTATTTATTTATTAAGTATATATCGTAGTTATTATATTAATGATATATATTAATATTAACGTATTAATATTAACGTATCGTTTAATAAAAAAAATGGAATAATTTTATAAATATTTAAAGAAATAAAAATTAATAAAAATGCCATAAATATTATAATAAGATATTATTTATAATAAAGTTTATAAAAGATGAAAATAACTTACCTTTTATTAAAGGAAATAAAAATAAAAAGGTAAAATATTTTAAACTTAATTTTTATATTCTTTTTATCGAGACGATAATCACGTGGTGGGTTACGTAAGCCTTAACGCACGGGCCATGGAACATTTATTATTTAAATATTCCTTTACCGATTATATTTTAAATCTTTTTTTAAAGAAAATTATCATTAATTTAATTAATGATATATATATTTAAATGTTTAACTTTATCGTATAAATAAACCTTATCATTTAACACTTTCTTATGAAATTAATAAACTTAAAAATATCTTTATTATAAAGTTAAAAATAAAAATATTTATTAATATTTTTAAGCTTAATATAATTAAAAAAGTTAAATGTTTATTAATAAATATAATATCTTTTATAATAAAGGTATAATATTTATACTTAAAAATGAAAAAATATATATCGATTTTATTAATAATTAATAATAATAATTTAAGTTTATTAAAAGTTATTTTTTAAAGATATTATAAAAGATATAATTAAACATTATTATTTTACGTTTATAAATATATTTAATTTCTTTTTTTAATTATTTATTAAAAAGGAATATAATAATTAAATAATTATTATAAATTATAAAAGTTTATATTAAAAAATAAGTTAAAATTAAGCTTATTTAATATTAACGTTTATAATAAAGCTTATATATAAAAGGTATATAACTGTTTTAATAAAAGGTTAAAAATTAAACGTTATTAAAATATTATTATTTTATATTTATTTAATAATTATTATATTATATATTTTTGATAATTACTTTATATATAATTTAAATTAAAAGGTTTTTCTTATAATATAATATTTTATATTTATTAATATAAACCATTTAATTATAAAGCGGATATATAATAATATTAAAGGATAATTGTTAATATTTATTTTAAAGAAAAGATATTATTTTAAGTAAATTTAAGTAAGGAAAATTTTAATAATATTATTAACCATTAATTTTCGAAAAGTTAAAATAGTAATGAAATTATAAGAAGTATAATTTTAAATATAATAATGATGAATTTATTACTTAATAATTTGGTAACGATATTAAAATTAAAGCTTAATAAAAAAATAATTAAAATTTAAGTTGAAAATTTAAGGAAATAAAAAATCGAATAATTAATTATTTTAAAGAATAAAATAACATTTTTAACGGATAATAAAAGAATTATCATTAAGATAAAATAACCTTATAATAAAAGTTTAATTAAATATAAAATATCTTTATTTAATATTTTATATAAAAAAGAGAAAGATAATAATGGCATTAAATCAATAATTTTTTTAGGTAATTTTAAGGTTAAATTTCTATTTAATAATTATAAGATAAATAAAGAAAAAACCTTATATATAATTATATATTTAGAAAAAATAATAATAAAATGGTAATAAAGATATATTATGGATATTATTAAAGAGTTAAAAGATATTTTTTAATTAAAGATGGAAAATTAATTACGTAATTTGGTAAGAAATAAAGATTTATAAATATTTAATATTTTTATAACGATGTAAAAATTATATTAAAGATTAATGGAAAGGTTTAACATATTTTTAAAGCGATTTAAAATTATCGAAATAAAGGATTTAAAGTAATATTCGGAAAGAAATAAAGTGTTAAATTTATTAATTAAGTTAAATTTAAAATTGAGGAATGAATATTTAAAAAAGTTTTTATTAAAGATTTAAAATAAGTTTGAAAGTAAAGCGTAATTATTTAAAATTATTTTAAAAAGGTAATATAAGGATCATTAAAATTTATCCCGAGATATAATTAAAGAAAAGAATAATTTTATGGTTTTATAATGAATTATTAACTTAAATATTATTAAGATTAAAAAAGAATTTAATTAAAATTAAGAATTAATGTTGTTTAATAATAAAAATATTAAGGTTTTATAAAACTTAAATAATTATTTTAATTATGAAGAGAAAAAATATCGTAAATTTAATTATTTTAAAATTTAATATTTTAAATATAAAGAATTTAACCATTTTATATTAAGGTGTTTATAATAGGATAATATTAATTATATATTTAATATAAATAAAACCTTTTTTAGGATAAGAAAAGTAAGGAATTTATAATAAAATAAAAACCTTTTATATAACCGGTTTAAAATAATAATAAAGTTATAAATAAAAAGATAATAAGTTAATTTAAAAACTTTTATTAATATGAAATTTAATTATAATATGATCGTTAATAAATATATAATGGTAAAGTTATTATAATATTTATAAATAAATAGTTAAATAAAAAGTTTATATAAAGAAAGAAAAACGTTAAGAAAATTATTAATCATTATAAAAACTTAAAATAATTAAAAGCTTAAATGATAAATCTTTTATATAATTAAGGTTATTAATTAAAACTTTAAATATAACGTTTTTTTAAGGTTATTTTAAGTTAATAATATGGACCTTATATTTAAAGGTTAAAATTACCAATGATAATACCGTATAAAAAAAGGAAATATTTCTTTAATAAATAAGCGTAAAGAAATAATAAAAATATTATAAGATTTTAATAAAATAATAACCTTAATAATAACTTTAATATAAAAGGAAAGAAGCTTAAAAAGAAAATATTTTACTTTTTAACGTAATAACGATAATATAATATTTATTTTATTATTAATTTATAATAATTTTATAAATATATTTAATATTAATAAGGTATTTATTTTATTTAAATATTAAGATTAAAATTATATTATTAATTTTAAAGTTGGTAAATAATTATTATATAAACTTATATATTTATTAATAAAGATAAAGTTAAAAGCTTTAAAAGAATATATTAATAACGTTTTATGAAAAGGGTAAATTTAACTTTTTTAAAGTTTTATTAATTTATTTATTTTATTTATATTAAAATTAAAAAGGAAGTTATAACTTTATATTAATTATAAGGCGTTAAATTGGATAATTTATAAAGATTATATAGCTTTTTTATTAATTAATAAGATATTAAATTATTTAATAAAAATTATCTTATTTATAAAATTTAACTTAAAAGATATATATTATTAATTTAAGATTAAGAAAAGGGACGAATAAAAAACCGCCTTTAAAATAAAATATGGTTATTTTAAATATTTAATAATGCCATTTGATTTTTTTAATGCGTCGGTTACGTTTTAAAATTATATTAATAAGGTATTATTAAGGTTAATAAATATGATTTATATTATATATTTAAATAATATGTTAATTTATTTTAATAATAAGATATTATATTTATAATATATTTGAAGCGTGTTTAAAAGATTAAAGGAGTAAAAACTTTATGTTAATTTAATAAAATATAAATTTTATATAAAGGAAATAATCTTTTTAAAGTTTATAATAATATTAAAAAGTATTAAAATAAATAAAGAAAAAGTATTAACGATATTAAAATGGTTAATATTTTATAATATATATAAAATATAAATATTCTTAAACTTTATTAAGTTTTATAAAAGGTTTATTAAAGAATATTCTAAAATAATGGCTTTATTAATAAAGTTTTTAAAAGGAAAATTATCGTTATATTTTAAATTATTAGCGAAGGTATTAAAGATATTTATGAAATTAAGGTTATTATTCTCGAGGATATTTATTTTAAAATATTTTAATATTTAATTATCTATTAAAATAAAAATTAATATATTATAATAAGCTATTAATATAATATTATCATAATTATATAAAGAAAAGTAATATTTAATAACCTTTATATTTAAAAGGTTACATGATAATAAGGTATATTATATTATACTTAATGTTAAAATATTAACCATAATTAATGTTTTTAAGAAATAAAGGCATTACTTTATATATTTTAAAAAAAAGGTAAACATATTAATGGATTATTTAAATTTATAATATATTATGATAAAGTTAAAGTTAAATAACCGGTAAATAAAATAAATAAAAACTTTAATTAATTTTAACTTTTAAATAATATATAAACTTAGGAATTTTAATTTAACCGATGGTGTGTCGTATTAATTAAATCATAAAAATGTTAAAAAGAAAATTAAAACTTATAAAAACATTTTATTAAGGTTTTAAAAAAAATTCTAAGATAATTAAAAAAGTTATAATATGGTAATAAATAACTTTAAAACGTTAAGTAATAAGGTAATTATAAGAATATATACCTTATTATTAAAGTATTAAAATAAGATATAAAGGGTATTATCGAAGTTTTTAAAAACGTTTAAAAATAATTAAAAGGTTTTTAAAGTTTAAGAAAATAACGAATATATTGAAAATTAAGGGCGGGGTAATTATAAATATGATATAATTAAGGTAGTAATAATAAAAAGGGATATGTTAAGTTAATTTTTTTTAAAGAAAATTAAAAAAGAATAAGAAAAGGATTTTTTTATTATTAAAAAAGAATGGTATATAAAGCGGTTTAATTATAACTTTATATTATTTATATAAGAAATTAACGAAAAAAGTTTACTTAAATATAAAAACTAAATATATATATTAATAATAATAAAAGGAAAGTTATTATATAATTATTATAATATATTTTTATTAAGTTATTAAAAGGTGGTAAAGATAATATTAAAATTAATAAAATATTATTATTAAAATAAGTTAAGAAATGATATAAAAAGTTATATAAATAATTATGTTATTTATTAAAGGATGAAAACGAGGTAATATTTATTTTATAATAAATTAAGTTTATTATTTACATTAGAAAGTTTAAGAAAAAAGATATTTTTAAACTTTATTATCGGTTTCTTTAAAGTTATTATGTTAAATAATCATTATTATGATAATATTTTAATCATTATCGATTATTTTTCGAAATATATATTATATATAATGGTTATAAAAGATTTAATTGTTAATAGTTTCGTTAATATATTTTTTAAAAAAGTTTTCTTACAAATAAGATTTTTAAAAGGAATAATATTAGATAAAAGATCTTTATTTATAGGTAAATTTTAGTTTATATTATATTATTGTTTAATAATGAAAAAACGGTTAAATATTATTTATTATTTTTAAATAAATAAGTAAATAAAAAGGTAAAATTAAAACTTAAAATATTATTTATAAGTTTTTTATAATCATAAATAAACCGATTAAGTAAAGAAGTTTATATTTATAAAATAAGTATATAATATTTTAATTTATTTAATATATAAGTAAATATTAATATATTTATATATAAGATTTATATTAAAGAAATTTAACGATTTAATAATATTAATTTTAAGTTAAAGTATAATTAAAAGTATGGAATTAATAAATAAAATTTATTAAGATAAAAAAAAAAGCGATAATATTATTATGTAACTTTAATAAAATATATATGAAATAATATAATAAATATAAGTTATAAAAAACGTTTAATAAAGGTAATTAAATTATGGTTTTTATGAAAAATATAAATTAAAAATGATTTAATAAGAAATTAATAAATAAATATTGAAGTTTTTTAAAGTAAAAAAGGTTATAAATTATTATTGGATAATGTATAAGTTTAAATTATCATTAAAATATAAGATATATAATATATTTAACGTAAATATTTTAAAGTTATTTATATTTAAATTTAATAAAATGTTAATAAAATAAGGGGTAAATGTTAAAAATGTAATTATATAACCGATTATGTAAATGTGGTTTATGTTTTGCATAATATTATATAAGTTCTCGTTTTATATTTAAATTTTTCTTTCTTTTTCTTATATAAATAATTAATTAATCATTTATTATTATATATTATATAATAATTTAAGTTTTATTATATTAATAAATTTTATTTATTTAATATTAATTAATGATTAACTAATAATATTAATTATAAAGTAATAAGGAATTTATTATAAAAAATTAGGTAATTAATTAAAGTTATAATATTTAAATAAGAAAAGGTAAATCGTGTCGGAGTTAATTATTTTTTTAAAAGTGGAAAAGATTTAATAACGTTTACATTATATTAAAGATTTTAAAGTATTTAAATACGTTAATAAATTTACATTTATTATATATGAAGAATTTTTATTACGTTAAAATTAAGTTCGAGGTTTTACAATAAGTTAATAATGTTGATTTTTATAAAAAAAGGTTTTTTATTTTTATATCTCTTTTTTTTCTTTACTTCTTTTTTATATTTATATTATTTTATACTTTATTTAACTTTATATATTTAATTTCGTTAATCTTATTAATTATTAATAATTATTTAATATATACCTTTTAATTTTACATTTTTCCAAAAATTTATATTAAAACTTTATAAAAATTTATAATTTATTATCCGTGGTTATTTTAAGTCTTTTTAAGTAATTATATCTTAAAGTTATACCTTTTTATAAAAATATATATAAAATATCGAAACCATTTCCCATAACTTCATAATAACCTTTTATAACATTATAATAAATTTTTATAACTTAAACTTACCTTCGTGAATTATTATTTTATAAATTTAATAATTAAATTTATTATTTTTTATTATATTTATGATTATCCTTTTTAAATTAATCATGTTAAAATTATTTATAACCTATTTTCTATATTTATATAATATTATTTAAAGTTATAACTTATATTTATTTTCGAAATATTATGCTTCTTTAATATTTATTATAATGTTAAACGTTAATTAAGATAAATAAGTATATAAAAAAAAAGAAAATATTACTTTTAACTTAATGTCTTTAAATTAGAAAGTTAGAAAAATAGATAGAATTATTATAAATATATATATAATTAAGTTATTTATGATATACGATAATAAATTATATAATAAATAATTATAAGAAAAAGTGAAATGAGATTTTATAAATTAAATATAATTATACATTATAAAGTTAAACTAAGCTTTTTAAATAAAGATGATAAATTATTTTAATAATTATAACTTATTTTTAAAAGGTAATAATAATTCGGTAAAAATAATAATAATATTTAATATAAAAATATACCTTAAATATAAACTTAATGTAATATTAAAAATAATTAATAATAACTCAACCAGTTTTATTAATAAAAATAACTTATATTACCAATAAATGTTTAAGTAAAAAATTAAAAGTATAATTAAAACTTTATTCCGATAAGTCGATATTTTAAAGATATTATAAATATATATTATCAAACTAATATAATTTTAAAATAATAAGGAAAATAACTTTTTTAACTAACTTAACTTCATAAAGTTAAGTATATAATTAATAATTAAAAAATCTTTTTTTAACCTAAATATAAAATTTAAATTAATTCATTTTTCGAAAGTATCATTATCATTATTAGGTTTTATTTTAAGGAATTTAAATAATAAATTAAATCCTTTAAATCCTTTAAACTTTAAATAAAATTAATGATAATAATTATTAATAAATTTTAATTAAAGATATTAAATTAATTTAAATATAAATTAACCATTTATAAACCTTGATAAAATATATAATAATAGAACATTAAAATTTAATGGAGATAAATATAATATTTTAAACGAGAAATTAAAGATTTTTCGCAATTTTTATTAAAAAGTTAGTATAATTTAAAGTTAATATTATAAAGCGTTTTCTTTAATATTAAAAAGTTAAACATTAACATATTTTTATAATTATATTATTTAAAAAGGATTAAGCTTTAACCAAATAATTATTTAATTAAAGTAAATTTATTATATATTAAAGATTAAATAATTTTATATGAATAAATTTAAAAATATTATAATCCATATTATTATAAAGGAAAATCCAGAATTAAACTTTTTTATATATTTAAATATTTTAATTAATAAAATTTAACGAATTCATAAAGGATTATTTATTAAATTTAATAAAATTATATTCTTTAAAGAAGGGATAATTAATATGGTATAAAGATATCCGATATTTATCATAATATTATTTAAATTATTTACTTTTTCTAAAGATATTTATTTTAACTTTTATAATATTATTAAAATTATATATTAATATGAATAAATATCATTTTAACATCATAATATATATAATTAATTTTAGATGAATTAAAAATATTATAATAATATAAAATAAAAATAAACTCGTAATAAAGATTATAAATAACGTTCCGATAATCGTTAATATAATAATTAAAAAGGTAAGAATAATAAAAAGTGTTTCGTTTATGGAATAAAAAGATATTAATTTATATAATATATTATGGAGAGATAATATACCTTTTATGTAAATTAGAAAAAGTATATATAATATTATAATTATAATAATATAAATAAAGATTTTTAATCATTCTTTCTTAAATATAAAAGGATTAATATATATGATAAAAGCGATAATAAAGAAAGAATTAATAATGAAAGTTATAATAATTAATTTATGTAATATTAAGAAAAAGATAAACCAATTATAAATATAAAAAAATGGATATTTATACTTAATTTATAATAAATTATAAAGAAATAAATGATAAATAAGTTATGGAAATTTTAATAAACTAAACATTTACCCATAACTTTATAAGAAAAGATAAGTTTAAAGAAATAAACATATTAACTTTCTTATAAAATATTAACGAAAACATATTTACCTCTTTTTATTTAAAAGATAAATATTCTCGTAACTTTTAAAATATTTTATTTAATATTAATATTATAAACATATTTATAAAAAGTAAATAATAATTTAATATATTATAATAAACATACTTAAATATAAAATTAAATATAAATATAATTAAAAGATATAAAATCCATTTTAATAATAATTTAAAATAATAATTATTAAAGATTATATATATACTTATTCCATTTAAAATAATTTTATTCGAAATTCTTTTATTTAATACCCCATTTTTATTATATTTTAATAATATAAATTATTTTAATATATACCTTAATAACATGAAAAATATATTAACACATAATAATAAAGAATATCTTATCATTTAAAAATGGGAATACCCATGGTTTTTATTAAGTAATTAAGAATATATTATTATATATTACCATTTAATAAAAATTAAACTTCGATAAATTCACCAACGATTCAATTACTTTATTATAAACCAACTTTATTATATCCTTATAAAAATAGGTTATAATAAATTAAATTAAACAAATATTAATAAAATTAATAAATATTACCATTAATATTAATTACATGAAAATATATTTAAACGGTTTAAATTTACGTTAAAAAATAACATTAATTTTAATTATAACGTTTAAATCGATATAATATTTATTAAAAGTAAGCCGATATTATATATAATTAATAAGTTAACGTCATTTTAAGCTATAAAATTTTTAAAAGATATAACCATAAAATATACTTAAAAAATACTATAAATAATATAAATTAATACTTATTTTAAACCATTTAACCATTTAATTTTTAATGCCGATATTAATTTTACAATAAGTAAATTTACTATAAATGTAAAAATATATATAATCATAATTAAAGAAGTTTTTATTAAAATTTATAATTTAATTAAATAATTAAAATATTATTATAAACCATTACGACATATATATAAAATTATATCAAAGGATTTCTAAAAAATAAACTTAACGTATATCTTATAAATAATTATTAAAGTTATTAATAACATTATAAAGCTTAACGGTTTAATTTTTACGTTATTCATTTTCAATGTTTATTTATAATTTATGAAAAATTCACCGTTTATATTAAACTTAACCATTTATATAATTATTATTATAAAAATCATAACCGAAAGTTATAAACTTAAAGTAAAATGATAAGTAATGGATATATTTACTATAAAAAACGAACCTAAAATACTTAAAATATTTAACTTTCCATTATAAATAAAAATATAAATTTACCGAAAAAATAAAGGTTAAATTAAATTTTATATACTTATTATATAAAATGATAAAACATATATTATTAAAATTAATAAGAAGTTAATTAAGTTTTAAATTATTATTATTAAGCTTTACTTATATAATAAGGAAATTCATACTTTAAATAACGAAAATCTTAAATTTAAATCTAATATTAATAATATAATAAACAAATATATATTAAAACTTAAACCGGTTATAATTAAAAAATGAAAAAGATAACCTTTTAAAAATAAGAATAAACTTAAAATATAAATTAACGATATAAATTATATAAAGAAAGAAAGATTATTATATTAAGAGAATTATTCAAAGCTTTTAATATAAAAGAAATTTAAAGATTAATTAATAAAAGCATGTTTATATTTATAAAATATAATCTTAAACTATACGATAAAATATAACTATTTAACTTAAAAATTATATATAAGATTAAAAGAAAAGCGATAAATATATTATATAAAAAGTCGAAACTTATTATATAAAGTTATAACGATATAAAAAAAGAGGAAATTTTAATATAATTATTAATAATTTAATAATCAAGTTAATAAATCTTAATTACATTTATATTTACCTTAATATAAAATAAGAAAAACATATAAATATAAAATATAACGTAAATATATATATAATTTAAGGTATTTTTAAACTAATAAATATTAACTTAATTATTAATAAAATTAACCTATAAATACCTTCCGGATATAATTTTAAAAATGGTAAAGTTATTATATAAGTTAATAAAGGCTAATATATATTAATAAGCCATATATTCTAAATATTATTAAGTTAAATTAAACATAAATATATTAATTTATAACCTTTATTTATTAATAATAAATATAAAAGGATAATGTAGATTTATTATGATATAAATCGATAATATAATAAGATTATTTAATAAAGTATTTAAATTAAATGAGGAAATTATTTTAAAAAAGGTAAAGATTTTATTAAACTTTAAGAAATATTTTAAAGTAAAAAAACCCTTAATATTTAATAATTATATCTATTTTATAAATAAAAAAAGATATATCCATATCCGATAAAAAGAATAAAGTAAGAAAATCATAACTATTAACTAAATAAATAATGATATATTATAACAATTTATATAATAAAAAACTTACGATATATATATTATATTTATTTATTAATTAAAAGTAACATTTAACTTATTAAAAATAATATAATATTATAAATTAAGAAAGGAAAAAATCATTAAGTTTAATAAAAAATTAAAATGGTAAAAGGAAAATTTACAATAAGAAATTCGTTATATTCTTATAAACCTTATAACCATTAAAATATTTATATTTATTAATAAATTATTTCTGAATAATAAGGATTTAAGTTTTTAAATTAATTACGAGATTTTTATCGTTAATAAGATTAAAAATAATAAATCTTTCATAATAAAAAGTAATATAATTTATTAAAGCTTTATAAAGAATAAAAAAATCATTCGAAATGTTTTAGTTAATGAAATTTACGTAATAATATATAATATAAATATAAGAATATTAATCGTAATAATATTTAATTAAATTTTTAACATGTTTAAATTATCCGATATATTTATTATTATTTATATTAACTCATTTTCCTTTTATAAATATTTTATAAAACTTAATATAATAAAAGAAAAAAGATTAATAATTAATATTATATTATTACGATAATTATATAAACGATGGGAAATTAATAATATCCGATAGATTTATAAAAAAGATAATTTAATAAATGTGATAATTAAGTTTAATCTTAATAAAGTGTTAAAAACTTTCATTAACATTAATAATATTATAATATAACTATAAAATTAAGTTAAAAGAAATTAAACTAATTTAAAATATTAAAAGAAAAATATGATAAACTTAAAATAATATAAAAAATGTATTATTAAATTTTTAACGAAGAAATGTTTTTTTTTCTTCTTTTTTTTAACCAAAAATTATATATATTATTTAAACGACGGTAAAGATAAAAAAAAATATGGAAAAAAGGAAAGAGGTTTAATAAATAACCGATTATAAGATTAATATAAGCGGGTATTAATTATATTTTAAATAATTATTAATATGATAAGAAATAAATTCTTATATAAGTTTAATATATATTTTATATATTTATAAAGTAAATTTTTCTAAAGTTAAATAAAGAAGGTAAAATTTAGAAATTATATTTCTTAATTAAATATAAATATTTTCGGCGGTATTAATGATATAATTATTTTATTTTTAAATATATTCTCGACGTTTACGTAAAGCATAAGTTTTATTTATATTATTTTCTTATTTTAGGGATTATAACCATTTTCTAAAGTTTTCTTGAACATGTTTTATAATATTTTAAAAATGAAAAAAAAAGAAAGAAAGGTATTAACAAATGTAATATAACGAAATAAATATTTAAAAATTTACCGGATAAATATTAAGGTTTATAAAAAAAACTTTATTAATTACTTTAACGATATAAATATGACGGGTAAAAATGTTAATGTAAAATTTCTGATTATTTATATATTATAAATATTTTGTTAAAATTGTTATAACCGGTTAATTAAAGACGAAGTCATATGAAAAAAAAAATTTATTAAATGTTTTATAATAATGTAAATTAGCATTTTTACCTTTTATTTTAAAACGTTAATTAATAATATTATAATAATAATGTTAATATAAAATTATATGTTTTATAAATATTTATGCTTATTTAAATATATTATCGAAAATATTAATTTATTTAAGAAATATTATATAAAAAAGGTAAGAAATTAATTCGGAAGAATATTTCTTATAAAGTATTAATTATAAATAAACTTTAACTAAAAATTATTTATATTAATAAAAGGAAAAAGTTATGAAAGATTTATTTTATATCAACTTTATAATATAATTATAATAACGTAAGATTTTTATTAAACGCGTAAGATTTTTATTAAACGTATAATTATATAATAAAAGAAAAGTTATTAATGTTAAAAATGTGATTATATAATCGATTATATAAGTATAATTTATGTTTTATATAACATTATATAAGCTTTCATTTTATATTTAAATTTTCTTCTTTTTTTCTTATATAAATAATTAATTAATTATCCACCATCATATGTTATATAATAATTTAAGTTTTATTATATTAATATATTTTATCCATCCAATAATAAATTTTAATAAGGATAATATATATAATATAAAAGTAATTTTAAATTATAAAGGTAAAAGTAAGAATAAATAATATTTTATTAAATGGTTAAAATTTAATAATAAAAATGATTTATAAAAACCGGTTTTAAAAATATTTAATAACGTAAAAAAAGTTTATAAAAAATGCTTTAAAAATAAAAATAACGCCACTTATAAAGAGATTAATATATAAAATATAATGTTGAAATATCGGTAACTTATTAATCATTTATTAATTTAAATTATTTATTAAAGGGATATAATAAATATTAATAAAGTTAAAGGGTTTTATAAACTTAAAAAGTTTTAAAAGATTTATAAAGTTAATAAGATTAAAAAGATTAAAAATAATTATATTATTAACCGGAATTTATAAAGTTAATGTAAAGTGATAATAAGGTAAAAGAGATTTAAATAAGGGAAATATATTATAATAAAATAATTAATTAACCGATAAATATCATTAAAAAAATTAATAAAGTTATTACGAAACGTATATAATTCTATTTTAAAGGTTTAAAAAGCTTTTTACGTAACTTTATTAATTTCAAATATTTATTTATTATGGTTTTATTATCGCTTTTTCTTTTTAAAGGTTAAATAACGTTATTATTTTAACCATTAAAATTTATTTATATTATAATTATTTTTAACAATTTATAAAACCTTTCGTAAAATTAATTATGCCACTTTAATAACTTCCTTAAAGTTAATTAATTATAAGATAATAAAAAAATTAATAAGAATTTATAATATAATTATTAATATTAACTTTAAAAATAATATAAAAAGTATAAACCGACGTTTTATTATTCGATAAAAGTTAAATTATATCAAATTAATAATTATATAATGACGATATAAAATTAAAAACTTATAAACTTATAAAGCTTCTTATATATATAATATTAATAATATTTATTAAAATTGTTTAAGAAAAGTTAATCAAGTTATATATTAAAGAAATTAAGAAATTACCTCACTTTCCATTTTAATATAATTATAATTAATAAGTTTATTTTTATGTTAATTAATTATACGATATATATAACGTTAATATATTTTAAAGTAAAGCTTTTATTTATTAATTATAATGTTATAATAAAGAATTAAAAAATAAAATAATAAATCAACGATATAAAAAGGATTTATATTATTATAAAAAGAAGAAATGAAACAAAAATATAATAAAAAATTAATAACCTTTTATAAATAATTATAAGTTAAGGAAATAAAGAGATTATATACAGGAATAAATATATTATTCGCAACAATAATAACGTTTATAATAAAAAACGTTTAATATAAATTAAAAAATAAAAAATAATTATTAATATACATTAACTTTATTATAAAAATTTAATAAATCAATGGTTTTTAAAAATAAGAATATAATAACGAGAAGTAACTTTATTAAAAGATAAGTTAAAATTAAGCTTATTTAATATTAACGTTTATAATAAAGCTTATATATAAAAGGTATATAACTATTTTAATAAAAAGTTAAAAATTAAACATTATTAAAATATCATTACTTTATATTTATTTAACAACTATCATATTATATATTTTTAATAATTACTTTATATATGATTTAAATTAAAAAGCTTTTCTCATAGTTTAAAACATTTTTATATAACCTTAATAAAATTTAAAAATTTACCGATATTTATATAACATTTTATAAATAAGCTTTTTAAAGACTTTAATTTTATTAAGGTATATATTAATAATATCATCATTTTCAATAAAATTATTAAGGAATATTTAAGTTATTTAAAATAAATGTTAAAAATATTAAATAAGGTTTATATTTATATTAATTTTTAAAAATCTTTTATCGCATATTTTGTAATATAACTTTTAAGATATATCATTAATAATAATGAGATCTTAAAAATTAATGATAAGATTAAAATGTTTAAAAAATTAAACTTCTTTAATATTTTAAACGTTTTAGAAATTTATTTAAATATGGTAAAATGGTTAAAGAAAGGGATAATTTAATACGAAATTAAAACCATATCATTATAAATATATAAAATAACATTATTAATAAAAATAAAAAAGATAAGATAATTATTTATAAAAGTGTTAAAATAAGTTAAATAATTATATATATTTAAAATCGAATTTAAGCCGATTAAAGAAAAATTAAAGGTTTTTATAAAGTTGTAAAAATATTTATATATATAATATATTACGTATTATAATAATTAAAATAAACTTATTTTCGTTAAAATAAACATTTATTTTAAAGCTTAAGGAGTTATAATCTTTTAGTTTAATATTAAATAAGATAGAAAATTAATATTTAAGAAAGATATACTTGTCGATTTAATTAAATTAATCTTTTTTATATTAAAAATCACCATAAAAATAAAGAAAAAATATAAATCGACCGAATCGGAAATTATAATTTTAATATAAATTTATTAAAAAAACCGGAAGTTTTTAATGTTAACGCTTTTCTTAATAATTATGTTTATAAATCACGCCATTATTAAAAAGATAATTAATTATATATTTATAAAAATGTTTAATTTAAATAAGGTAAATTTATAATTTACGAACGTTACGTTTTTCTTATTATAATTTAACTTTAATATTATATATATTTTTAACTTTTTAAACGTTATACTTAATATATTATTAAGGTTATTATAAATAATATAAAAAGAAAAAATAACTTTAATAATTTAAATAAAAATTAACGAACTTAATAATATTTAAAAAAACGTTAATATAACATATTCGGCCACTAAGAATAACCTTAATTAAGAGATTATAATATTTATAATTAACGATTAATTTAAAGAATAAATTATAAAAGGATATACTTTAAATCTTAAATATAATAAAGTTTATTAAATTTTAAAAAATAAGGCATTATAAAAGTTAAAAACGATTAAAAAATATATTAAAAAATAAAATAATAACCTTAAAGAAAACTTTAACAAGAAATTTAATTATATTAAAAAAAGAATTTATAAGGTTTATTTATTGGATTAAATATTTAATATTGTTCATTATTTATGACGGCTTTTTATATTATGTTAATTTAAAAAGTAAAAAAGGTTTTTATATTTTAAAGATTTATGTTAAGTTTATTTTCAAATTGATATATAATAAAAAATATTATTTCGGTAAGAATAAGATGATAAATAATTTATAAAATATTTACTCTTTTTAAAAATATTAATACGTTAAATAATTTTATTAATATTATTTAATTTATCATGAAAATTAATAAAATTAATAAGTTTTTTTAAGTTATTTAATATTTATTCGCATGTTTAACATGTTATATCACATAATTACGATTAATATTATCATTAACATATTTAATATTAACATTAATAAACATTATTAAAGGATAAAAAACCATAACGATTTCAATATATTATTTATAATTATTTATAAATATAATAAAAAAACTTTTTTAATATTTAATAATAAAAGGTATAATATTAAAGATTAAATATAAATTATATTAATAACTTTATAAATAATTGATTAAAAATTACCTATGGCGATTATATATAATAAAGATCTTAAATAAATATTAAACTTATAAAAAGAAATATTTACTTTTTTAAAAATAAATATATTATTTTCAATAGCTTATTATCCATAAATTAATGACGTTTTTAAAAGAAAGAACCATATTATCGAGATAATTATTTATTTTTATATAATAATTAACTTTAATACCTTTTAAATAATTATTATGGTAAAGTTATAATATAATTTAAATAATTTAATGATAAATTTAATAAAGAAAAACTTTAACAAGTTAATATTAAACTTTTAATCATGATTAATATTAAATATATTAAATAGTTAAAAAGGGAAGTTAATTATTAACAACGTTAAAAATGCGATAAAAATTAAAAAAGTTATATATTTATAAAATATTATTATAATCCTCGTTAAAAAAAATATAACCATAAATATATGTTAATAAAATTAAAAGTTAATGATAAGATATATTTATAATTATATAAAAGTTACCATTTATTAAGGAAATGTAAAAAGAAATGATCGTTAATTTAAATAAACTTATTTAAAGTTATATATAAAATATCACCTTTAATTTATAAGTTTAACTTCTTTATAACTTAAGGCATTTATTTTATTATATTAATTTTACACATTTATAAATTAACTTAAGGATTAAGCCTTTTTGAAAGAATGATCTTTAAATTAAAATTTATCATTATTAATGTTTATAACGATTAAAAATAAAACGTTAAATATTTAATTAATAAATATATTAAATAATATTATTATAAGTTTAAAATTTAATATTTATATCATTATATAAGATTTATAACTACAGATAATTAATGGAGATTTAAATAAAAATTTAAAAAAATGGCTTTAAAACTTATAAAAATTTATAATTAAAAATATCTTTTAAATTAACTTTAAATTTATAAGTAAAAAAAGTTATTAATCTTAAAAGCCATCCCATAATAAACTTATTTAAGTAATTAAAGGTTAAATTTAAAGTTATATTTAAATAATTTTTAATAAATTAATTAAGTTTTATTAAGAAAAAAGATTTATTAACCTTAATTATAAAAAATATTATTAAATGGTTAAGCTTTAATATTAATATATGTAAATAACTTATTAATATTATTATATTTCCACTTAATTTAAAGGGGAAATTATAAATAGCCCTTTTTTAAATAAATCGCTTATTATTTTATAAAAGATTATATAATTCACCTTTTATATTTTTATTAAATTATTATTATTTAATATATATATTTAAGTAATTAATAATTTAATTTAATATATCTTCTTTATTAAATATTAATAATTAAAGATTTATCTTGATTAATTTAATAATAAACTTTAATAAAAAATTCGATAATAATCTTATTAAAAAATAGTTAATTATTGATAAAATTAAACCATTATAAAAATAATTATATGGATTTAATATTATATAAAAAGAAAGGGAAGTTATAAAATAAGTTTTATAATATTTAAAATAATAATTTTTATTACTTCCGATAATATTTATAATACTTATTATAATTAACTTAATAAAAGCTTTTATATTAATATTTATATTATTTATAACGATATTATTAATAAAGTTTGCCGCTTATAATTTATTATTAACACCTTTTAATAAACTTGATAAAAATAATCCTTTATTTAATTAAGATCTTTTTATAAACTTTAAGGAATAGTTAAAAAATAAAAGAGTGGAAAATAAAATATATAATAATGATAATAAGAATATAATTATTTAACTTATTTAAGATATTATAAATAATTATAAGCTTAATTAATAAATACCTTTATTTAAATATAAAGATTTATACCTTTATAAAATAAATTTATAAAATAAAAGAAAAAGTTTATAATTATAAAAAATGCTTATTTTAATTTATAAAAATTTTACCAATATTAAATAAAATTTAATCATAATTAAAATATTTAATTATAATGAGAATTATAATTAAAAAAACCGGTGTAACCGGCCGAGAAAAGTTTATCGGTAATTAAAATTATTTTTAAAAAGTTAATTAAAATAATTTTTAAAATAAATCCATTTTTAAACAATTATAATAATAATAACGAAGATTTAAATGAACTTAAAAAAACTGCCTTTAATATTTATAAAGTTATTAAAAACGTAAATATTTCATATATAGTTTTTAATAATTTTATCGAAAATAAAAATAATAAAAACTTAATCTTAAAAAAGATTATAATTAAAAAAGTTATTATTAAATTAAATAACCATTTTAAAAACTTATTATTTTAAGCTTTTAAAGATATTAATTATTTTATCATATAATTTATATTTAAGAGTTTTACGTTATATATTATTATTTATAAAATGTATATTATATTAATTAAAATTATATAAGTTTATCATGAGAATAACGATAATTTAATAAGTGTTAAGTTGTTAATAAAATCGATAATATTAACCTTTCATTATTATAAAAGTTAAAACATTTTAAATATTATGATTATTAAAAGGTTAATTTACTTAAATTACTTTAATTTAATATAATTTAATAACTTTATTTTAAAAGTTTTTAACATATCTTTAATATTTTTAATAAGTTTTATATTATATTTATAAAATGAGATTAAGGTTATTAAAGATCATATTATTATCGATTATAATTTTATAACTTTTAACAAATATTATAATAAAGGTTTGGTTATTTATTAAAATATAAAAAATAAGATTTAATATTAATTAACCGGTTATTAAGAAATGATTAAACATATAATTTAATAAATATTTAATAAATTTATAGTTAATATTTATAAGGAGGTTAATCATTATATTATGAATAATATTAAAAGTTTAAAGTTTTCGTAACGGCTTAAGAAATTTACAAAATAATTAAGAAAATAAGCTTTTTTAATTATGCCCATTACTTTAATTTTTAAAATTATAATAACGTTAAAAAAACTTAACCACTTTTATAAAAAGCATTTAATAAGGTTTAAAATCGGCTTTATTTTTAAAAGGTTATGTTTTATATTATAAATGAGTTATAAATTAATAAAAATTAAGAAAAGCTTATTATCGGTTAAATTAATGATAAGGTTTTTATTTTTAATTAAAAGGGAAATATTAAAGATATTCATTATTATAAAGATAACCTTATAAAGTTAACCCTATTTTTATAAATTTATATATATTAATAAGCTTTTTTAATAAACTTATAATTATTTATTAAATAATTAAAAATATATTCCTTATTTAAATTTAAATATTCTTACGATTAAACTAATAACTTTATCGTATTATATATAATATAACCTTATTAATTATCTTATAATCCATAACAAAATATGCTTTAAATTAAATGGTATATATACCGTTCGAAATATAACAATAATATTAAATATTAAACAATATATTTTATTAAATACGTTTTAAATTAAATAATATATATACCGCTCGAAATATAATAACGGTATTAAATATTAAACAATATATTTTATTAAATATATTTCGAATTAAATGGTAAATATATATGTTATCGAAAATTAAAACGATATGATTTATTTAAATATATTTTAACTTAATAAATATTTACCTTTTTTTACTTATATTTATATCTTTCTTTCCATTAAATATTTATATTAATTACCTTTATATTATTATTTACGTATATTTCTTAAATAAATTAAGTTAAGTTTAAAGTTTAAATAAGTAAAACTTATTTTATTAAAATAATAAATCCCATAAATATTAATTATCTTACTTAAGTTAATATATTTTATATTTATTTATTTAATTATTAAATTGTTTATAATTTTATTAACAATTAAATAAGTTTATTTAATATATTAATATTTTATTAATTTAATTAAAAATAATGATATTTATTTTATAAAGTAAATATTTAAGGGAGTAACTTTTATTTATTAAGAAATTTTAATATCTTTATTTATTTATTTAAGATTTTTACTTATTTAATTAACATTATTTAAATTTTATTTTTAATATTATTTTTTTAATTTTTATATATTATTTTTTTATAAACGTCATTATATATATTTACTTATCTTTATATTTACCATCTTTTTAAAAAATACTTAATTTTAAGCTTATTCCTTTTAAATAATTTAATTTAACGTTAAATAAATATTTTATTTATTTTATTATAATTATATTAAGCTTTTTAAAAAACGATAAATTTTTCATATAAATAAATAATTAAGTAAGTAAGAATAAGTTAAATAAAAAGAAAAAGAACAAATTAATTAATTTTAAAAATTATTAACTTTAAGATAAATTTATATAAGAAATATCATTTCGGAAAAAAATTTCTTAAATGTGATAAGTTAATGTATATAATAAATTTAAAAGTTATATTATATAAGATAAGTTTATATATAATAATTATATTAGAAAATTAACATAATTATAAGCTAAATTAAATTAAGGTTTAATTAAAGATAATAGTTGTAAATAAAGTAATATTATCTTTTTTTTGAAATGATTAATGTTTTCGTTAATTTTTTTGTTAAATTAATAATCTTTATATTATATTTTTATCATTTCTTTGTTAATTTGATTAATCTTTCCGATTTATTAATTAAATATTGATTAAATTATTTATTATGTTAAATTAAATAGTTATTATTGAGATTAATTTGGCGGAAATTAGTTAAATTAACTTTATTATTATTGTTAATTTAAATAAAAGTAATTAAATATTAAAGGGTTTTATATTTATTGATTTTATATTAATATATATATAAATTATTAAAGTTAATATATTTATAATTAATTAAATAATAAGTTTATTTATATGTTTTAAGGTTAAATTAATTAAATGAATTAAGTAAGTTAATTAATGTTTCCGCATATATTTTAATATAAATATAATTATTACCGTTATATTTTTAAACATATTTAAAATGAAAATATTCCTTTAAAAAATAAATAAGTTAATTAAATATAAAGTTTTATTAAAAGTATAGTTATATAACCGATTACGTAAGTGTGGTTTATGTTTAATATAATATCATTTAAACTCTCGTTTTTATATTTAAATTTTCCTTTCTTTTCTTTATATATAATTAATTAATTATTCATCATTAAATGTTATATAATAACTTAAGCTTTATCGTATTAATAAACCTTATCCATTTAATAAGTTTATTTTATATTAACATTAATGAGATATAAAAAAAGTATAATAAAATTAACGCTTTAAATTAAAAGTTATATAATAAATTTAAAAAATAAATATTAATATAAAGTTTTCTTATATTAGATTTAAATAAGATATAACGCATAAGGTTAAACTTAAAATTAAGTATAAACGTTTCTTATTTATAAAATTAAAAAAATTCCCATAAATTTCTCATGAATTAAAATAAAGTTAAAATTAATAAAAATTAAATAAGAATAAGTAATTATGTTAATTAAATGGTGATAAATATGTTAAAATTATGTTAAAATTAATTATAAAATATAAAATATAAGTTAAAAAGGTTAAAATCTTGTTAATAAAATGTTATATAAAGAAAAGTAAAAGTAAAATTCGATCGTAAACCAGGTATATATTAATAAAGATTTTAATAAAACATTAATTATTTAACGATTTGGCAAATTAAAGATTAAAAAGCAATAAATGTTATTAATTAAACGAATAAATAAGTATTATATTAACCGTTTAAAAGTATGAAAATAAAATTATTAAATGTGATAAATTAATATATATAATAAATTTAAAAGTTATATTATGTAAGATAAATTTACATATGATAATTATATCGGAAAATTAACATAATTATGGGTTAAATTAAATTAAAGTTTAATTAAAGATAATAATTATAAATAAAATAACATTAAAATAAAATAATAAATAAAACTTTATTTTAAAAAACGTTACTTTAAGAAATGTTAATAATAAAAATGTTTAATGTAAATATGCCCAGAATTTATAAGGGGTTATTGTAACGGTTAAATTATTTAACAAAAATAAAATATAGGAAATTAAATAGTTAAAAAATAGTAAAACTCACCGAAAAGTTTATATCTTCACGAAAAGTGGTCATATCAGAATGGGATTAAAACCATTAAATAAGTAACATGATTCTACATTTAATAAAGCTGGATACACGATCGTGGCTATTATATTTGTAAAGTTATTCAAGTTTAAAAGAGAAAAGGTTTTTATGGTTCTTACGGGAAGTGGTAAAAGCTTTAAAAGCTTGGACCACTTTTTATCCTTTATTCGATTTAATAATTAATAACTCTATTGAATAAAGGCCAAATCACGTGATAAAGGTATTATAAGAAAGATATCTTAAAGATTTATTTTTTGGTCTTAATTGCACCATAATCGGATAATTATAACTTAAGTTATTAAAGGTTAAAAATAAAAGGTCTTTTTGGAAAGGTGAAAAAAGGTAAAGATTTGGAAAACTTACCCTGAAAAAGCCTTTAAGCTACTTACCTTAGAAAAGTTACGAGCCATATTTACTTTAAAGAAACCCCCCGAGCCATTAAAGTTATAAAGCGTAAAAACCCTAAAGATATTAAAGATTAAAACTTTCTCCAAGGTAATTATTGTTCAACTTTGGAAAAAAAAAAGCTTTTTAAATTTAAAAATTAATATTAAATTAAATAAAAATCGTAAAAACATAAAGTTATATAATTATTAATTATTAATTATGAAATTATATAAATTAAATATATTTAAATATAAAAACTTATGGAATATAATATTTAAATAAAAGTAAATAAATATTAAAATAAAATCTATATTATTATTATAAAAATAAAAAAAAGAATAATAATAATATTAATAATAATTAATAAAAGATTCATATTATTTATATTAAATTTTATTAATTTTATATAAATAAAAGATAATTTAAAATAAATAATATAAAAGTAATTTATTAATATATATATATATATAAGAATAAAAAAGAATAAAAAAGGAAATATATTATTATATATATAAATAAAAATAAAAAGATAAAAAGATAAAAAGATAAAAAAAGAAAAATAAAAAAGAAAAATAAGAAATGTTAAAAATTAAAGTTATAATGGCCCCGTAAAAGTTATAACCTTAAATATATTTAAGAAAGCTTTAAATTTAAAGCTATAATAACCTCACTTTTATATAAATATATATTTTACATTATATATTATTAATTAATCTTTAATCTATAATATTTAATATTTACGATTGTAAATTATTAACTAATTAATTTTATTATTACTTTAAATTTTCTTTTTCGTTTAATGAAAGGGAGTTTAATCTAATTTAATTTAAATGAACTTATAATAATAACTTTATATCTATAATAATAATAAGTTTATTATGTTTTATTTTAAATTATTATAAGTTAATTATATCGTTTAATAATTTATTTAAAGTAATGTTATTAAGTTTTATCATAATTAAAAAGATTTATTAAATGATAAAGTTTATTTATACGATAAAGTTAAACATTTAAATATATATATCATTAATTAAATTAATAATTATATAAAAGAAAATCTAAAATATAATTAATAAAGGAACATTTAAATAATAAATATTCCATAACTTATACGTTAAAACTTACATAACCCACCACATAATTATCGTCCTAATATTAACAACTTTTCTTTTTTTATTACATTATTACGTAAGAATAAAAAAACCATATCCTTTTAAAGATATTATCTTATTTATATTAACACGATTTAATTTATCTTTTCTATTATTTTCCTTCTTCTTTCCATCTTTTATTTTTTTATCTCACTTATCTTCATTTAATATATATAAGACATTTTCCTTTAATATTCTTTTAACAATAATCTTCTTTATCCTCTTTAACGATAACTTTAAAATAACCTAATATAATTAAACATTTAATATTATATTAACATTATTATTATAACCTTTCAAATTAATATTTAAATAATGATAAAAATAATCTTATTCCTCATTATTTTAATATAAATTATAAATGTTTTTAAATATTCTTTTTCTTTTCGTTTTACTAATATATTATAACTTTGTCAATAAAATATAATTAATATATTATTAAACGAAAAAATTACAATTTAATACTAACTCATTACTATTAAACGATAAAAAATATACTTAATACTATAATTAATAATTTTAATAAATATTTTATAAACAATCCTCCTATTTATTATTAAATAATTATCTTAATAATTTTTAAGTTATTATTAAAAATGCTTAAAATAAAGTTAAGAAATATCTTCAACATATTTATATTGAAAGTATAATAAATAAAACTTAAACTATTAATAAACATCGTAAAAATACTTATAAACGAAATGATTAAATGATTATTATAATAGAAACCACTTATATTAAACTATAAAACGTTATAATTAAAATTTATCTTCTACACGAAATAATAAAACAATTCTTAATAAGGTTCTTTAAGATATATATCGGTTTAAAATCCTTTTTTTTTTTTATATTAATACTTTTTTTAAAAAGTTATTACCTTTTCTCATTAACGTTCGCATAACTTATTATCATTTAAATTCTATTCCTCTTCACTATTATTTAAATAATATACTTTAAATAAAATAAGGAATAATATCATATATTTTTAATTTATTTTACTTTAAATAAATTATTACATATTTTCCTTAAGATTATTATATTAATTTCTTTTAACTTAACCTTATAATCTTATAATAAATTTATTAATATTAATAAATATCTTTAATACTTTATTAAGATTAAACTTTATCATTATATCAATTAAATTATCTTTTCCATAAATCCATTTAATTTTTAAAATTTTTCATTATTTATATAATTCCTTTATTACCATAATATTAATTATTAATCACTTTTCCTTCATTATTTTAAACTTAATTAAACATTTATATAATAAATATAAATCAATATACACAATAATTAAAGCCTTTAAATAATTAAATTCTATAAAAATCTTATTAACGATTTAAATAATTAATATTCCCATATTAACTTTATCATTCATAACATAAATTTCGTTTACCAAAACGCTCTTAATAATTCGTTTACACTTCGTAAAACTCCAATAAAATATATTCCCTTCCATTATAAATATATCATCGAAATTAAATTTATTTACAATAAAAATAATAAATTTAATTTAAAAGTTCAAATCTTTATTATTAATAAACAAACCATTAACAAAGACGAAAATCTTCATTATTACCAAATCTAATTTAATATACTTTATACCACGTTAAAAGTTCTCCTATTACCACTTAAACCTTTTATTAAACTTAATAATCTCTTCCATATTAAATTCTTTATATTAAACTATTTCTAATAAATTAAAAGATATTTCCAATTAATAAATCAAAACTATAAAAGCTCCTTAAACACGTTATTAAATATATTACATAATAATATCATTTTATCTTTTTTCCATAAACTTAATCTTCATGTTTTATTTTTTTTAAAATATATAAATTATACCATTTTTATTTAAAGATATAATAACATTATTAAAGATTAAATATTTTCCCACTTAAAGAAATATCTTAAGATTTAACTTAATCTTAACTTTCTTCAATTTATTAACCTTAATTTTGTAAAATTTATCATTAAAAAAACCAAAGATATTATTTACTTATATTATAATAACATTAAATTAATCTTTTATCTTTATTATTATTAAACATAAGTTATATATCGAAATGCCTATATAAAATCACACTTTATAATATATAAAATATATATTTTATTAATGAATACCAGCTTTTATTATTCCATATAATGGTTTAATAATAACTATAATAATCCCTTTTAAATAATTAATAATAATTTACAATAACATCTTAACTAAAATCTTCCGGTTTAAATAATCCTTAAATTACATATAAACTTAAGTAATATTTCGCAACCATATTTTCATCTTTTTCTTCATTAAAATAAATATAAATATAAATAAAATTCGTTAACTCAATCTTTAAATCATTAATAATTACGTTAATATATTTTTCTTACCTTCATTTATATATCCTTAAATAATCACTCGTAATTTTTTATATAATACATCGGTTATTTTCCCTTTAATTTTTCATATAAATCTCGATTTAAACATATAAATTCTAATATATTTCATAAAATTAAACTTCTTAAATAAGAAAACGCCTTATTTAATAAAACTATTAATTTCTTTAACATTAAAGAATTTAAAAGGTTTTCTTAAAATAATAATCTTACTTTCTTTATAAAAACAAATCGTAAATTTCTCATTTTTTACCTTTTTTATTATAAAATAATAAATATTCTTCTTATTTTTATTTTTAAAAAATTATCCTCATCCCTTTTTAATTATTTATAACTCCTTTAATAATACCTCAATATCAAATAAATTTAACTTATCCCTTAATTTAAATTTAAAATTATCCTCTTATAAAATTTATAAAATAAATATCTCTTTTTCACAATAATATAATTTCACCACAATTATTCAAAAGTTAATTAATCTACCGTTAATTTCAACGATATAAATTTCGCCATCTTAAATAATCAATTTATATAATCTTATTTATTTTTTTTTCTCTCGATACATATATACTTTTAATTATAAAAGGAAACGTAAAATATCAAATATATTTAAACCATTTCTCATCTTTAAAACATCGTAAACTTACTTTTTTACTTTAACTTTATAAATTTTAACCATTACTTTCTTAATTACAATAACTTAAACTATTAAAAAAAGATTAAACGGAAAATTATCGATAAACTATAAATACGCCTTAAATATAAAAAATATAAAAACTAAACCATTAAATCTTACGATATCATTAATAACTTTCATAACCATTTATAAAATAACATATATATTTATTTATAACCCTTAAAAATCTTTAAAAATGACTTCATATATATAACGTAAAGGTTTATAATATTATTCCACTTTTCCAATTAAATTATATATTTTAATAAGAATTTTTTTAACAAATATAAACATTCCTTTCACACTTATAATAAAATCTTTATTAATAAAATTCTTTCCTACATTATAAATCATAATATTTAATAATCCAAGATATATATCGATTTATATTATTTTTAACATATCTTAAATAATCTTAATAATTATATTTAAAAGAAAACGTGTTACTTAAAAAGATATTCTATGATTAATGATATATAACATCGGCTTTCCATTAATATATATCATATTAACGTAAATATTATAATTAAAGATAATATCATTCTTTATTATAAATTTAAATCTTTTTAATATATTATTATATATTTAATATTAATGATAATATTTGTTAATCTTTTTAATGACTTTTCGATATACCTTTTTATATCTTATTTTCGTAAAGATATAATAAAACCGGTTTATTATAAAATATCCGAAACGTTTATAAATTTGGCGGAATTTCGTTTCCGTTAAATTATATTAAATAATAATCATTAATATATTACCGAATAAAAATCATAAATATCCCCATTTTTAAATAATTAAATATTCCTTCTTATTATAAATAATTACATTTTTTATATTATTAAAAAATATATTTAATTTATTTATATCTATTAAACATAATAAAAATAATATCTTAATAAACATTATTTAAAATAAAATAATTCCAAATAAGGTAAAAATATATGTTATCCTTAAATTATATTCCATTAATTTATCGCTAAATTAAACAAGGTATTTTCTAATAATTAATTTATTTAATTTAATCTTTAAATATTTCCTTTATAACGCTTTAAATTAAAGCTCGCCTTTTAAAAATATTCCGGTTACGCCGGTATTAAATAAAATACCTTAAAAAATGAAGGAATATCTTTCCTTTAAAAAAAACGAACTTAAAGGTATAAAAATATCTTCTTTTAATTTAATTTCCTTTTATTTTAATATCTCATTTAATCATTCTTTAAAGATATTAAAATTTATTATTATATATATACTTATTTATTTTATTAAGATATTTATAATTTTCTTATTATAAACTTTACCATATGCCATGAAATATAACATATTTTTATTATCGAACCTATAAATTAAATCATTATCACCATCTTTTTAACGTTTATTATATTATTCCTTAAATTTATTATCTTTATCGTTACTTTTATTTAAATCTTCGCTACTATAATTAATTCCTTTTTAGTTAAATATGTATTTCTTATAATCATTATTAATATATCTCGCTCCATGTTTTTACGTATATTATTTCCATATTATGTGTTTAACATTCCATTTTTTAAATAAATATTTCATAAATTAACATTTTTCTTTTCCACATATAAAACATTTCTTGCTAAATTTATAATTATTTTATTTATCATTAAACTTATCATTAAAACGTTATTTATCTTAGAAATTTCCACGTTTACGGTCTTATCTTTAATACTTTTAATTACCTTTATACATTCGGTTAATATAATATCCTTCATTAATATTATATTAATTTTAACTTATCGGTTTATAACGATATGTAAATCCGGTTATATTTTAAATATTTAAGTAAATTATTTCAAATATAATTATAAGTTTCATAATAATAAAAACAAACGTTATATATCTTTATATAATAATAAATAATCTAGTTTTTATATTAACGTCTTCATTATAATTAACATTCAATCCATTTTAAATATATAATAATTATTTTATCAATTTTTCCACGGTTATGAAAAGATTTAATTTTAAATTATCCTTTTAAATATTTTTAAAAGTTATATTTTACCATTTAACTATATATATTTATAAACTCTCCGATATATAAAAATATTCCTTAATTTTTTATTATATTATTATAAAATTATAACCTTTTTTAGAAAATTAATTATAATAATAAGTTAATATATGTCTTTTTAACATTATTAGGAATATTTTATGGTAATAAATCTTCAATATATTAACCATATTATAATAATCGATAAAAATCTTAAACTTATTTTTTAAAATATCATATTTTTCTCCATTAAACTTTATTATATCATTATTATATATTTTAATAAAATTGGTAAAGTTCCTTAATTTATACTTATCCATTAATTATTATTAGAATTATGCTTTTCGTTAAGTTTATTATATTTATTTTAAGATTATTTAATATTATTATTAATTTTATATAAATTAAGGTTATTATTAAGTTTAAGGTTATAAGATTTAAAATTATTATTAAATTTATGGTTAATTTAATGATTAATTCCATTATATGTTCATATAACCTTATTATAAGTTAGATAATAAATTAATTATTAAATTAAACGATAAGTTTTTATAAAGATTAATTATAAATATAAATGTTTAATTAATTTAAATTCTTTATTAATTCTTTTTAAAGTATTAATTTCCGAATTAAATTGTAAACATTTGTTAAGATATATTTGTTAATATTTATAACATATTTATCGATATTTATTTAATGGATAATTTAAACATATTTAAATTACCTTTTTTCATTAATTCGATATGTTCTTTTAACATTTATTTATAATATAAATTTATTATATTTATAAATATATTAAATTACGTTTAAACTTTCGTTAATGTTTCTTATATTAAATAATTAATAAATTTTTTAACGTTAATTATATTTTTTAATTTTCTTATATTATTAATTATACTTTCTTTTATAAATATCCCATAATTATTAATATAATTAATAATTAATATCTGAAATGCTTTAATTATATTCTTAAATATATTATTATTTTATTTTTTAAAATCTTTAATAAATACTTTTTATAAATTTTCGTTACATAAATTATCTTTATATACATTAAAATATTTAATTATATATATATTAAACTTTAATATATTTACCATTTTTACTTAAAAGGAAATAAAAGTAATGTTAACATATTCATACCATATATAATCCTTTATTTCTTTTATTATAATAATAGAAAATCTAAGAAAAATTTACACGAATTATATATAATAAAGTGGGTTATTTTTACATTTATAAAAAACAGGTAAAAATATATAAATGATTAACTTTTTAAGGTTATATTAATCCTTAAATATAATAAATATCGTAAATAAAGAAAGTATAAGTTATGGAAAAAATAAAAAATATCTTTTAAAAGATATTACGTATATATTTAAGAAATTTATTAAAAATATCAAAAAATATACATAAGAAAAAACGAAATGTATTAAAAGAAAAAATACACTAAAATATAAATTTAAAATATTTACTTAAAAAAGTATAAACTTATATTCGGAAAAATATAAGCCTTTATTTTTATTTATTAATTAAAATATAATTTAATTTATTTATTTATACGTTAAATATAAAGTTAAAAATAAGAATATATATTCGATATAAACCAAAATATTTACGTAAAACGATGTAAAATAAGTAAGCTCGATATAACATTCGCATAAGTTTAATATATATTTAAGGTAATTTCTGAATATAAATTATAAATTTCCGGGTTAAAATGTAAAAAAAAAAATGTAAAAAATATAAATCACGAAGATATAAAGTTATATATATGTAATTACCAAATTTACCGATTATTAAGCCGGAATCTCGGAAATAAAGTTTTTAATATATAATTTTATAATTTCGGGAAAAATTATGAAAATTTTAACATGATTTATAATATATAAAGGTTTATCGTAATTTATAAAATCGTAAATCTAAGTATAAACGTAAAATATATCGGAATAAAATATATTAAAATAAAATATAAGTAAAGAATATAATAATAAATCATTTACCTTTAATAAATTAATTTTTTTAACTTTATAATAAAACTTTAAAAATTAATATATTTTAACCGAAATTCGTCATTCTTACGTAATAAACGCTAATCCTTTAACGTATAAAAATGCCCCGAGATTTAATTAACATAAAATGGCAATTTAACTTATTCATTATTAAACGATCAAATTTTCATTATATTTTTATCTTTTCTTATTAAAATATTATAATTACATTTAACTATTTTATTCTTCTTAATGGAATCTTTACTATTTTATAATTAACATTATCGGTTAACCATTAATTAATGTTAAATAATAAAATTTATTTATATAATAAAGTTAAACATTTAAATATATATATCATTAATTAGATTAATAATTATATAAAGGAAAATTTAAAATATAATCGGTAAAGGAACATTTGAATAATAAATACTTTATGGCTTATATGTTAAAATTTACATAACTTACCACATGATTATCATCCCGATAAAATTAAAGAAACTATATAATAAAAAAAGTAATAATGATATATATCATATCTTTTTAAATTAATTATATTTCTTAATATTTTATTTTAAGTAACGTTGATATTTTTTATATAATTAAAACATTAAAGTTATATATAAAAAAAGTTATAACGATTTATATTATTAAAGTTATATATATAATCGATAACTTTTTTTCTCGAATTAATTTAATACTTTCGTTACGTTTCTTATAACTATTATAACTTACGAAATAAATTAAGTAATATCTTTTACGATAAAATTATTTATTATAATAACCGACTTTTTCATTAAACTTATTAATTATTTATTACATTAATTATAACATTTTTACGAAAGTTTACCATATTTTACGATAAATTTATCGATAAACTTATCGATATATTTATTAATATATTAACCGATATATAATTAATTATAAAATAAGAAATAACTTTATTAATTATATTAATTAATTATTAAGGTATTAATATACGATAAAAAAGGAAAATATATATTAAAATATATTAAAAAGTTATAAATAAAATATTTATTTATAATCGTAATTAAGAAACTTATCAATTAATAATTAACGGTTTAATTAATTACAATGATTATATTAATAATATAATTAATCGGTAATTATAATAACTTTATTAATTAATAATTAACGGTATAATTAATTACGACGGTTATATTAATAATTATATTAATAACGATAATAAAAATAACGATAACTTTTTGAAAAATTTATCGATAAAAAAAAATATGTTAAGGATTAAAATTATAATAACTTTATAAAAGTTATAACCTTAAACATACTTAAAATAACCTTAAATTTAAAGTTATAATAACCTCATTTTTACATAAATATATATTTTATACCATACGTTATTAATTAATCTTTAATCCATAATAGGAAATAAATTAGAAAAAAAGCTTTATAATAAAAAATAAATATAATAAAATATAAGATTAAAGTTTAAATAAATTAAAAAAAGTTTTAAAATAATTTAAATTTAAAAGGTTAATATAAAACAATTAAATAAAATAAAATGAAATTAAATTAAATTAAATTAAAGTATTAATATATATATAAAAGAAAGGAAAGGAAAGGAATAAAAGAGAAAAGAAGAAAAGAGAAGAAAAAAAAGAAAAAAAAGGAAAAAGAATTTAAAAACTTAAAATAAAAATATATAAATAAATTATTAATTATATTTAATAAATAAAAAGAAATAATAGAGAAAATAAAACAAAAAAGGAAAAATAAATAAAAAAAATTAAAATATCATTTAAAGGTTTTATAATAAAAATAAATAAAATAAATTAAAATTAATCTTTTTTAAAGTTAAAGTTAAATAAATATATATATATAAAGGGAAAGGAAGGGAAGGGAAAAGAAGGGAAGGGAAAGGAAAGGAAAGAAAAGTAAGGGAAGAGAAAAGAAAAAAAAAGAAGGAAGAAATATAAAGAAAAATATTAAAAGCTTAAAATAAAAATATATGAATAAAAGTTAATTATTTATATATATTTAATAAAAAAGAAAGAAAATAAAAAATAAGAAAAAATAAAAAATATTATTTAAAACAATTTTAATTTAAAATAAAATACATTATTAATAAATATAAAATAAATTATGATTAACATTTATTATTAAAATATATTAAAATAAAAGAATGAAATATGAAATAAGATTTTAAATAATTTAAATTTTAAAAATTAATAAGTTATTTTTTTATTTATTTTAATTTTTAAAAATAAAAGATTATAATATTTAAATATTAATATATTTATATATAAGAGGGAAGGGAAGGGAAAAGAAGAGAAGAGAAGAGAAGAAAAAGGAAGAAAAGAGGAAAAAAGAAAAGAAGAAATATAATAAATTAAATCTTTTTTTAAAAAAAATAATTACAATTCTTTAAATTTAAAGAAATAAATATATTATAAATAAATCTTAATATTAGTTAATATATATATAAGAGGGAGGGGAGGAGAAGAAAAGAGAAGAAAAGATAAGAAAAGAAAAAAGAACGGCAAAAAAAAGAAAAAGAAAAGATAAATTAAATCCTTTTTCAAAAATATAATTCTTTAAATTTTAAAAGAATAAATATATTATAAATGAATCTTAAATATAATTTAAAATATAATATTAATCAATATATATATAAGAAAGAGAGGAGGAGAAAAGAAGAAAAGAGAAAAAAAGGAAAGAAAAAGAAAAAAAGAAAATATTTTGAATATTTTTAATTTATTTTTATAAATTAATATGATATTAAATATTAATAAATAATAAACTTATATTATATATAAAAACTTAAAGTTATTATATTTAAATGTTTATATTTTTTAAAATTTATATTTAATTAAATATTAAATTTTTATTTATTTTAATTCTTTTTCCAAGGTAACCTTTCTGAAAATCACAAAATTATAATCCATTTTAAAGGCATTTATTTAATTAATAAATCATTTTAAATTTATAAAACATATTTTTAAATAATTTCTTAATTTATTTTAAAAAAGTTATTAATTTTTAAAGAGATAGAAAAATTCAAAGATATTATGTTTACGCTTCGCGGGGACTTCATGTATAAAAATATAACTTAAATAAAAAAATAAATATCATAAATATATATATTTTAATTTAAAATATTTAAAATTAAAATTAAAAAATCTTTTTAAATTATTATATAATATTTTTTATAATATTTAAAGACTTTATAAAATTTTACGTTATAATAACCGAATATTTTATCGAAAGTTTTATTAAATTAATTATTAAAAAGTTATTATATAATATCTTTTTAAAAGAATTTCTTTTGAATTATTAAAAAAGTTATTATATAATATCTTTTTAAAAGAATTTCTTTTTAATTTTAAATAATTTTATTTATATATATTATATTAAAATATAATTTAAATTAAAAAATATATATTTAAAATATTTATCTTTTTATTTAAATTATATTTTTACATAATTAATATTAATAAAATTATTTAAATATAAAATAAAAAGTTATTTTTAATAATAAAAGTATTTTAAAAATAATAAATATATTATATAAAAAATAATCGAATATTATATAATATAAATAATATTTTTCGTTTGTATATTTTTAAATAAATTTTAATTTAATATATTTTTTAAATGTTAAACGATAATAATAATAATAATAATAAATTTATCATTATTTTTTATTATTAATAAAAAAAATATTATAAGAAAACCTTTTTAATTTAAGTTATATATAAAGTGAATGTTAAAAACATATAATATAATAATTATTAAATAAGTATAAGGTAATAATGTTTTAATAATGTTTAATTTTTAACTTTTTATTGAAGCGGTTATATATTTTTTATATGTGAATTTTATTATAAACGTTAATATTAAATAGGTTTAGTTTTAATTTATTTTTTAATAGAGTTATTTTTTACCGTTATATTTTTATTTTTAAGAGTTATTAATTTATTAAATTTTTATGATAAGGTTGATATATATTAATAATTATTTTTTGCTTTTTTATTTATGTTAAAGGTTTTTTATTATAAACGTTATTATTATTATAAATAATATATTTATTCTTATATATAATCTTTTTATTTTTTTAACTTATAATTGTTTATATAAAATTATTAATTTTTTATTATATCTTTGTTTTATTTTTTCTTTTTATAATAATATAAATCCTTTTTATATTATTTATTTATCATTTTATTTTTTAATTCTTTATTATAATGTTATGGTTAATGAATAAAAACTTTATTTTAAAGTATATTAATGTTATATATATTATATAATTAATTAACGTAAAGATAAATTATTATAAAGTTACGTTATAATGTGACATATAAACTATTTAATTATAAATTAAATGGAATGAAAATTACATAACGTGTGGTTAAAGTTAAGTAAATAAACCACTTTAATTAATTAATTATACTCGAATATTTAAAAAGTTTACGGCGAAAAAAACGAAACTCTTTTTTAAAAAAATAGTTACACCTTTTAATGTAAAAAGCTTAACATTATATAATAATTATACAACATAAATTTATTAATTATAATTATATTAAAGTAAAAAGTAAAGTAATCTTTTAATTTTTTTAATATATAGTTTAATTAACTTTTTTAAGTGGTTTTAATAAATGTTATTATTAATTTTATTTCTGAAAAATCTAAAATAAAAGGAAACTTACTTATTTTATATTTAGATTATATAATATATTAATCATATAATTATTCAACTTAAAAGTTTTCTTAAATTTTTGCCGTATTAATATTAAAGAATTAATGGTTAAGAAAGATATTAAATTAATCTTTTAAAAATATCGATTAAATGTTTTTTAAAGGTAAAATAAATGTTAAAAAACCTATTCGTCTTATATTTAAAAAACTTATTTATCTTATATTTAAAAGACTTACTTATTTTATATTTAAAAGATTTATTCGTTTTATATTTAAAGCTTTTTTAATAAAGCCTTAAAGTTTAAAAAACCACTGTAATAATATTAAGCAATAAATAAATTAAGTTAATAATAAACAAAAAAACAATAATATAAAACATTAACAAAACTTAATATATAATATTTAATTAACTTAAAACATCATAAAATATAAGTTATAATATAAACATAAAATATTAACATAATAACGTTTATAAAAGATATATAAAATATTATCGATTTATCTTTAATTATTTAAAATAATGGAAATAATAATTATAATAAAAATAAAAGAAAATAAATATGCGAAGATAAAATCGATATAATTAAAATACTTTTTAATAAATTAATGGGAATAATTAAAAAAGAAATAAAAAAAGAAGTAAAAAAATATAATAGAAAATCATATAATAAATTTAAACAAATTTAAATCATATTAAACTAATAATAAAAAGATATTAAATTGATAAAAATATTAACATTATTTAAAACCGATATTATAAAACTTATCTAAAATAAATTATTTATAACAAATCTAAACTAAAATAATCTTAAATAATAAATGCGTAATAATTAAGTTAAAATTATAATTAAAAATATTATATAAGATTAAACATTTATATTAATAATTCTATTTAAGAAATTAAGAAAACTCATAATAAAAAACCGAAATATATTATAAGAAATAGTTATAAAAAATGTAGAAAAAATAATAAAAATAATAAATATAATAATTAATAAACTTAAAATAATCGTAACGAAACGTTTATAAAATGACAACGTAATAATTACATTTTAACCCGAAATAATATTATATAAAGAAAATAAAAAATAAATAAAGAATATCTTTAATATAATATGGTAAATAAAATCTTAACATCCGTTAAATTATTATATCATTTTATAAACCCACTTTAATTATAAAGGTATATTATAATTATAAAAAACTTATACGTTATAACCATTATAATTATAAAAAGCTTTAATATATGATTCTTTATAATTTATAATATATTACTTAACCAATGAAATCGCAAAAATTTTCTCATTATAAATATAACATATTTAACGTTAAAAATTATTATAAATTTAATGATTTTAACGCATAACCTTTTATAATTTATAACGTATTATTTAATTAATGAAATCGTAAAAATTATTCCTTATATTTATAATTCACTTAACTTTATAACGCATTATAATTTTAAAGCTTTTTAATGTATAAATCTTTATATTTATAATGATATATTTATTCATTATAATTATAACGAAATATATATTATTTTTATAATAACTTTTAACGTTAAATATATTATATTTATAATGAGAAAATTCTCGTAATTTCATCAACCAAATAACACGTTATAAATTATAAAGAATTATACGTTAAAACTCCTTATAATTATAATGGTTATAATATATAAACCTTTTATAATTATAACACACCTTTATTAATATAAAATAATTTAATAATTTAATAAATTCTTTAATATTAACCACCATTTATAAAAGTAATAAAAATAAGTAAAGCTTTTATAATAATAATAAAAAGTTTTAAAACGGATAAATTATAAAACGTTTATATATTATCATTAAACTTATTAAAAAAACTTTAATAATAAAATTTTAAAGAAATTAAATAAATTAAATTAATATATAAAAAGGATAAAAAAACCAAATATATAATAATAATTATAAAAATATTTAACTTTAGAATAATATAAAACTTATATCGATATAATTTAATATAAAAAGTTAAACTTTTTTAATATAAACCTTTTTTTAAAGAAGTTAAAGTTGAATAATATTATAAATATTTTAAATTTAAACATATAATTAAATATTATAAAAAATAAATTAAATATAACCATTATATTAACTTAACATATAAAGGTAATAATAAAACTTATAAAAAACCAATTTAATATTAAAACTACGATAAGAAATATATAACTTAAAAAAAAGATATAAATATATTTAAAAAGTTAAAAATAAAATTAAAAAAACATATACTTATAAACTTAAATAATTTAAAGAATAAAATATAATAAATTTAAAATATAAGCTATAAGCTAATTTAAACATATAATATATATTCTAAAAAACGGTAAACGTTATTAAAAAGAAAAAGAAATGGAAAAATAATAAAATGATATTATAATAAATAAACTTTAATGTATAAATTATCGATTAAAATTTAAACCTAAATTAATATATACTTAATAAAGGAAAACTTAAATTTAAAATATGCATAAATAAAAATTCAAAAATGATATAAGAATATTTTAACTTTTTCCCGACTATAATTTTTACTTAACATAAAATAAACTTAAAACCCTTAATATAAAACCTTATAACATAATAAAATAATTAAATATAAAAAAATATATAATAAATAAAATTAAAATAATATATTAAAATATAAGAAAAAGAAAGGAAATTATATCTTAAATATTATAAAATTAATATAGCATTAATATTATAACGATTTAAAAACCATAATTTATATAAAATAAATCATTTTACCTTAATATTAAAAATTATCATATAATCTAAAAAAGTGCCAATAAAATAATAATATATATAAATAAAAATTAAAATAAAGATATTTAATAAGAAAAAATAGGTTATAATTAAATAACAATATACTTATAAATCAAAAATGGGAAGGTATTAATATAAAACTTATACATTAAATTATAAAGAAATATAAGAAAAAGCTTTATATTATATTTAAAGCTTAAAAGAATAAAAGATAAGAATATAATAATTAAAAACTTTAATATATATTATCTACTTTAAAATAAGGAAAAAAAAAATCTAAAAAAACCTAAATAAAATCTTAATCTTATCAATCCTATAATACTTTATTCTTATTATAAAAAAAGGAAATATTATAAAATAAAAATAAAGGAATAAAGATTTTATAATAAACTTAATATAAATAAATAAAAAGCTTTAATATACCATTTTTTAATAATTAAATTAAAAAAGATCAAATTATAAAACATTTAAGATTATAATATATCCCAGCGATAACTTAATATCGAAAAGGCCCCGGCCTAAAACGAAAATATAAAAAAAATTAAATAAAGATTTAATTATTATTAAAGTTTAGAAAATAAAGATCTTAAATAACTTTAATAATAATTTAAAAATAAATAAATATATTTAATATTTTACCGTTAAATTTTAAGAAATTATAAAAATAATAATACCATAATAGAAAAATTACTTAAATAAAACAGTAAAATAATAAAGGAAAAAGGTAAATATTATAAAAAAAAAGTTATAAAATAAAAATGGAAATAGAATATAGAGAAAATAAAAAAATATTAAAACATATTAAAATAAGTTAATAAACACTTTAAAAAAAATTATAAAAATAAGAAGAAATTATTTTAAGAAAATAATAATGGAAGTTTTAAAAGATAATAAATTATTATAAGATTTAAAAAAATAAGTAAGGTTAAAGAATTAATAATATTTATAAAATTCTTAATTACTTACTTTTTATAGGAATTTTTAAAAAAAATTATAAACGGAAAGTTATCGGGATAAAAATAAATTATTATTAAGCCAGTTTTTCTTTAACTTAAAAATAAATATAAAAAATATCTTAATTAATATAAATTATAGGGAATTATAAAGTCATAACTTTATAATATTAAAAAAGGTTAAATGGGAAGAAATAAAGGATATAATAAAAAATATAAAGATATAAAAAATATTTAAAGAAAATATATTCTTTATTAAGTTTTTAAAAACTTATAATAAGCCATTATTTTAAACCTTTTCTATGATAATTATATAAAGTTTTATATTAAAATATTATTTAAAAACTTTTAAAAAAGTAACAATTATTATATTATTTAAATTAAGAAAAATGATAAAAGAAAAAAACCTCCTAAATACATATCGTTTAATAATATTTTTTAATATAATAAGTAAATTTATTAAAAAAATAATTTCCCACTAAATTACCATCATTATAAAAGTAAACTTATTATTCTTAAAAAGATAAATAGGAAATAAAATATATTAATTAATTAAAATTATAATTAAGATAATTATAAAAGGTATTTATTCGATATAAAAATATAATATAATAATGTCATTTTTATAATTAAATATAACTAAAGTATTTAATAATATTATTCCTAAAAAGATAATATATATTTTATATATAAAAGAATATTTAATATAAATAATTTAATAGATTAAAAATTTTATAAAAGATAAAAAAATAAAACTGATTTTTAATAAGAAAAAATTTAAGAATTAATATCTTATCGTTAACATATTATAAAAATTTACTTTATTCTTTATTTTATTTATTTTATATATTATAATATTTTATAAAGAATTAAAGAATAAAGGTATTTTAATTATGGGATTTATAAACGATATAAACTTCCTTACGGTAATTATAAATGTTACAAAAAATTATAAGAAATTAGAATATATATTTACCGTTTACGAATTATAAACAAACTAATATAAAATAATATTTATATTAATAAAAGGTAAATTAATATATTTTATAAAAATATATAATTTAGAAAGTTTATTAATAATATTAAAAGGAGCGATAATAAAATCAATGGAAAATAGCCGATTTTTAAGCATAATATTTAATAAAAAATTAAGGTAAAAAAGATATTTAAAAGTTATAAAGATTAAAATAAAAAGATAAAAATATACCTTATTTAAATTAATAATATTTATTTAAGGATATAACATTTTTAAAATAAAAAAGATTTATATAAAAATAATATAAAATATAATAATATATAAGGTAATTATTTAATATATTATTAATTATAAAAATAAAATAAAAGGGATTATAAAGAAATTTAAATTTATATAATCGGATTATTTTTAAGAAATAACCAAAACATTTAAGGTTATCCTTATAACTTAATTAAAAAGTAAAATAAAATACTTATTATTTAATTTATATTTAAATATAAAGGTAATGAAATTTAAAAATAAGGTAAAGATTTTAAACTTTAATAAAGTAATAATCGATATAAGAGAGAAAATAATTAATTAGTTAAAAAATATATGAAAAGAAATAAACTTAAGGTAAAAAAATCAAAAAGGCCTAAATAAAAAAATAATAAAGAATTATTAAAAAGGTATTTATAAAAAACCAAATTAAGAATAATATAATTTAGAGAATAAATTAAAAAAAATAGCTTAATAAAAATAATAATTAATTTATAAAAGAAATAATGGATAAATATAAGTAAAAGCTGGAATATTCCCGTTATTAACACGTCATTAAAAGGAATAAAGATTAAAAATTAATATTATAAATTGTAAAAATATAAAACTTTAACTTTAATATAAATATATATAAAGAAAATTAGATTAAAAACCTTTTTATTTAAAAAAAATATTAAGATTTATAATATTATATTATAAATATGGCGATAAGGAAATAATATACCATATCATCATAAAATATAATTAATTTACCACCGAAAAACTTATGTTATATAAATAATTAACTTTAAAATCATTAATAATAAGATAAGATTATTATAAGGCATTATTAAATTAAAAAAAAGCTAAGATTATTATATAATAATTCCTAAAAAAGAGGTTATTAATAATATTTAAGATATTTTTAATTATAATATTAAAGGAGGTAATATAATATTAAAAACGAAATAAAATTAATATAATTATATATTAATAATAAAGAATTAAATTTAATAAATTCATAACCATAATAATAAAGTTATAAAAAATGTTATAAATAAATTAATTAAATAATATTTAAGATATTTATAATATTATTAAAAATTAATAATATAAACGATAAAATTAAAGATCCTTACCAAGAAATAAAGGATAATTATTAAGGAAAATATAAGTTTCTTATATCTTAAACTCATTAAATATAACTTATTTTACTTCCATTAAGAATATAAATTTAATATATTTTTAATATTAATAATCTTTTTATTAAGTAATAATTAATATATTAAAGTTTTAGAATAATAATATTAATTAACTTTTATTTAAGGAATGATTAATTAATAAAAAATATACGAAGAAAAATAGGAATATTTATATTAAGATAATTATTTATAAGGTACCGGAATTATAAATAAAAACGTTATTATTATATTTAAATAAAATAAAATAAAGAAGATTTAACTTTATCCATAATATATAAATAAAAAGATAAGCGATAAATCCTTTTAACTATATAAAAACTAAAAAATAAACGGAAATAAACTTAAATAATATTAATCCGAAAATTATAACGAAATTAATATAAATAATTTAAATTATTTAAAATAACATTATTATTAAAGATAAGAACCAAAATAAAGAAAAGAATAACTTAATTAAAAAAGGCATAAAAGGTAATAATATCGTTATATATATTAACAACGGCTTAAAAAAAAATTAATTAATTAAATTATTACCGATTTAAAGTTAAGTAATTTACGTGACGATATTTATTATTACAATCTTCGCAAACATTATAAATAATAATAAAAAAAACGTAAAAAATATATTTAAAAGTAATAACATTATTAAAACTAAAATAATATTCTTTAAAAATATAACAAATATAAATTATATAAGAAAAATTAATAAAGAAAAGCTTATCCCATAAAGAATTTAAGTATATTATATTAATAATATTAAAATAATAATTTAAGATTAAAAAGGTTATAAAAAAGAAATTATTTATAATTAATTTATAATAAATCATAAATATAATAAATTTTATATAAGAAATCAAGCAATAAAAATATAATTAACCTTTAAAAAGATATACTTTCAGTTTAAATTAATAAATATTTTAATTAAAAAAGGGAAAAAAAAAGTTTAAAAATAAAAACATTCTTAAACAGTAACCATTATATCATTGCATTAAAAATAACTTACATCATAATAATAAAATAAGTTTAAAAGCTTTAAAACCTTTAAAAGCCTGGAACTTAAACCTATAAATATAATTACTTTATTTTCTTTTCTTTATAATTATTTTTATTAAGAAAGTAAGCTTTTATAAATAAAAAAAAGTAAATAATATAATTACGTAATAAAATAAATTTATAATCGGAGCGATATAAGTTTTTTCCGGGATATAATTCCTACTTAAACTTTTATTAAATAATAAATCCGTATACTTAACTCTTTTTAAAGAAAGTAAATAAAGTAACCGATATATAAATAATAATAATAATAATAATAAATGTTATTAATGTTATATATATAAAACATTTTATAAATTTATAAGTTTTTAATTTTACATTATTATTATATAATTATTAATTTAATGCGATTTAATTTTTATTAAGTAATAAAACGTTAACTTATGCTTTTTATATTACCTTTAAAATTAATATTAATAATTATATTATAAGTTTTTTTTAATCTTTTTATTATTTTATAGTTAATTAATTTTATGGAAAACTTTATAAATTATTAAAAATAATCATAATATAAATGAATCTTAACGATTAAAATAATAATATTATTTAGTTTTTAAAGAAAAGAAATAATAATAAAATTATAATAAATAAATATTATTACATAATTATTATATGATGTTAAATCTTTTACATTAAAAAGTATAACTTTTTTTTAAAAAAAGGCTTCGTTCTTTTCGTTATAAATTTTTTAAATATCTGAACATAATTAATTAATTAACGTGATTTATTTATTTAATTTTAACCATATATTATATAACTCACGTTTTACTTAACTATAAGTTAAATAATTTATATATTATATTATATTATAGTTTTATAATATATCTTTTAATTATAAACGGCTTAAAACTTTTATTTATTAATTATTAACTTTATTTTTAAACTTATTTAATTATTATTTATTCAGTTTTATTTAAACTTTATTAATGTTAATTAATATGTTATAATAAATTCTTTTTAAATTATATAATATAAAAATTAATAAATAAAATCATATTATTTTCCGGAAAGTTTCAAAACCTTTTATAAGTAATATAAGTTTTCCTTAATTATTTTAATTAATTAAATACCATAAATTCCTTTTTATTAAAAAGTTTAAATATTAATATATTTTTATATATAAAATATTATATTATTATAAATAATTTTATAATTAATTACTTAATTAAATATAGCTTATAATCTGTTATTTTTATTAATAAAAACTATTTATCTTATTAATTAATTCTTAAAACTTTTTCTTTATATTTACTTTTATTATTTATCTTTAAATAATTTTATTTTTTAACCCTTTTTAAATATTTTAAATATTATATTTTTAATTAATAAAGGTAAATTTCTTATTAAAATTTCTAAAGCTTAATTTTATAATATTTAAACTTATAACGCTAATATAATATATGTTATTTATTTTGGTAATTGTTTTATTATCTTAATTATTATTTTTATTTTTAATTTTATTAATGATTAACCCCCTCTTTATTTTTAATTCCTTTTTATAATTTTTATAAAACTTTTTATAAAAATATTTCTTATAAGAAAGCCTTTTTAAGGTTTAGAAATAATTATTATTTCTAATAATAACTTTAACGATATTCTTATTTTTAATTATACCTTTTTTATCCTTTTATATAATTAAATTACTTTTTTATTACTTATTTCAAATAATCTTTATTAAACTTTATTTATCCAATCCTTTATTCTAATTTCCATCTCTTTAATTATCTTTAATAAAAAGCCAAATAATAAACCTAAATAAATTTATTAATTTTCTAATAAAACTTTCTAATTAAACTTAATAATTTTAAATAATTTACCCTTTTTTTCATATAATTTTCCACTTATATCATCCGATCTTCCATTTAAAATATATTAGTAAACCTTTTATCTTAAATATATATGAAACGCGATAATTAAATAACTTTAATACTTTTATATTAATATTATGAACCTTTAATTTAATTATTACTAACTTTATTCCGTAAGTTATAATTATTATATTTTATAAATTTTATTAATTTATTATTAAAAGAATTATTAACGTATTTATTATTTATATAATATTATAATTTAATTATTCACCTATTAATTATAACCATTAATTTTTATAAAAAATAATAATTTTAATAAGTTTTATGAAATAAATATTTATCTTTAAATTCCTTTATAAATTTTATTCTTATATTTTAATTTCCTAAATCATAACTTTAATAATTTTACCGTATAATATTTTACATACTCCTTTTATATTATCTTTCCGAATCAGATATAAAATTATCAAATAAATTAACAATCTTTCCGATATTTAACTTTATATCATTAAAAAATCTAAATAAAGAAGATAAATAAAATAATCAAAATAATAATTTAAATAACGTTATTAAACTTCTTTTTTCTTTAACGAAATTTTATTTATAACGTTAAGAAAATAATAATAATTAATGATTATTAAAAACTTATAATTTAAATTATTTAATGATTAATTTAAATACTATTTAATAATCTTTTTATGGCTTAATTAAGAAGCTTAATATTAATTAAATTTAGTTAAAAATAAACTTCTTATATAATAAATTATAATTTTATAATGTTTTTAAATTAATTAATTTTAATAAAATTAATGTAATTACTTTCTTTTTCTTTATTATTAAGAACTTTATAACTTGTTATAATAATTCTTATTATAAATAATATTATTAAAGCGTTATATACCTTATATATTTATAATTATTATTATAGATTTTACTTTTTTATTATTTATTATTAAAGTAAATATGAATAATTTTAATAATTCTTATAATAATTATTTAACTTATATTAAATTCTTAAATAATATATAAAGAATACTCCTTTCCATTATTTCTTAAACTTATTTTTTTCCTTTTATAAAAAAATATTATCTTTTTAACCTTATAATATATTATATTAATTTTTATGGGATAAGATCTTTTAATTAAGAGTTTTTATTAACCATTTCTTTAATACATTTTTATTTAAATAATTAATAAATATAAGTTTAACTCTTTTTTTATACCTTATTATTATTATTATATATGTTAATTATTTCTCTTAAAAAGATTATATTATTTATTAAAAAAAACATTAAACCTTTTAAACTTTTAAAAATAGCTTTATATATTATATATTATAATAATATTAAAAAGCTTAAGTAATTTATTTAAGTATTTTAAGAGATACTTTTTAAACTCGTTTAATATAAGAAAAAGCTTTCTTAAAGGTTAATATCATTAATATAAATAATAAAAACGTTAAAGTTATTTAAGAGATTTTTATTACCAATTAAAAACTCCTTAATATAATTTTAAATATTCCTGGAAATAAAAGTAATATAATGTTTCTTATTATATAAAAGTGCTTTATTATATCGTTTAAAACTTTATTAATTAATAAATAATCTTTAATTTTTATTACCGATTAAGAATAAAATATTATCCTTTTTATTAATCTTTATTTATAACCGGGACTTTTAACTTTTCTTTTTTTTAAAAGAATTATCTATTCCCTTATCGAGAAGTTACATTAAATACCATACCTTTAATATATATATAATATAATTATTAAATACTTTAAAATTCTTTATAATAATATATTAACTCGGTAAGGTTTAAAATATTAACTTTATATTTTTAGATATAAATACTTTATTTTATAAATGAAATCTTAAAATATTAATCTTAAGTTTTAACTAATAAATATATATAATCTTAACGATTTAATTATTTAAAAGGTAATTTAAAAGCTTTAAAAAATTATATTATTACTTAAAAACGTTTATAATAAATATATAAGTTTTATCCTTTCTTACTTAAATATAACTCTTTTATTAACTTATATATTCTTTTTAAAAAATAAATATTTTATATATTACCTTCTTTACGTTTTTAAAGATTTAAAGCTTTAATAAAAAATCCTTTAATAATAATAAAACATAAAAAATACTTATTTCCGAAGATCATTATTATCTTTAACCTTTATATCGGGATAATAATAATTAAAAAATTAATAATAACAGATTAATTAATATAACAATTAATATTATTAATGATATTATTCGGTCACTCTTTTAATTAATTTATTAATTCTTATTATTAAATTTAATCTTTTATATTTAATTATTCTTATATTTTCTTTTCTTTTTATAAGTTTTAAATAAGATTAAATAAAAGGTTTTTAAGTAATTTATAATAATAAACTTTTTAAAACTTTATATTTATTATATTTCTTATATATAAGTTTATTATCTATATATTATAAGGTATATTTTTAAGATAATATCTTTAATTTAAAGTAATTAATAATATTATTATTTATTCCTTAAATTATTTTATATTCCTTTTAATAAATCTTAAATATTTTGTAAGTTTAATAATATTTTAAAATATTTAAAAGCTTATTTTAATAAGTTCTTTATAAGATTATTTGTAAATATTTTATTTATAAATAAGTAAAGAATTTTAAATATATTTAAGACATATTTTTAATGGAGTTACATATTTTATATATTAATATATTTAAACTTAATATTAATATACTTTTTATTTTTTATTATTAACTTAATCATTTATTAATTATTATTATAAATCTTTTAAATATATCCTAAATTAATTTAAATATCCTTAAAGAAATATTATAATATTATAACTTTTTTAATTATATTTACTATATTAAATAACTTTATTTTAATAATAAAAGTTGATATAATAAGTTAATAAATTATTTTCTATATAATAGAATTAACATATAAATTTATAATATATTTATAAGATAATTTCTTTATTTTTATATTATTTATAAAAGAAGTATTATTCATAATTAATAAAGTTTATATACCAATATTTTCACTTTTATATTTAATATATAATATCTTTATTATATATAAATATTTAATTATTTAATTTATTATCATTATATATTATAATCTTAAATTTATAAGGTAATAAAAAAGTTATATTATTATATATGTTATGTTTGATTTGATTATTATAATTATGTATAAAATTAAACCAACATGTTTTTAAAATGCCTTTACCTTTATTTTAAAAACTTTTCTTATATATTTTAAAAACTTTTTAATAAATAATGAGGTTAAAAAAATTTATTTATTATCATTTAATTTAAACTTAATAATTACCTTTTCAATATAACCGTTATAAATTAAAGAAGTCATTTTACATTTTTTATCTTTAATTATTTTAATCTTTAAATATTAATTAATCTCTTTTTAATCTTTAATCTTATAAGAATTTTTTCATTAATTAATTATTCTTTAAGTATAAAAACTATTCTTTAAGTTATTTATAATTAAGATATTATTAATATATATAAATATATATATATATTAAACTTTTATATAAAAAAGATATAACTTTTTTAAGGAAGTTAAAAGTCTTTTTAATTTTAATATATTCTTAATCTTTTTATATTATAATAAAAAATTTTTTCTTAAGCTATATAAAACTTTTAAAAGCTTTATATATTTTCCTTCCTAATTTTTATAATTATTTAATAACTTTATTACCATTAGATTTTTATTTATATATAACACGTTTATAAATACATTCTTAATATTAAATTATTTAACGTTTAAGTTAAACTTTATTATAATAATTATTATAATTTAAAAAGATTTAATTATAAATATTATAATATATATATCTTAAAATATATAATATTATAAATCACCTTTTATTATTAATTAAGATTTATATTTATTAATATATTTATCTTTATTAAATTTATAATCGAATATTTATTTTAAAAAAAGCGGCTTATTTTTAACTTTATTATACTTTATTACTCGTTATATCTTATTCATTTTAAATATTTATATTTCTTCCTAAATATTCTTTTTAAATTTATCCCTTAAGGGATAATATGTTAAATTTTTATATTCTTTAAGTAATAATTTTAAGAGCTTTATTTGATATATTTTAAGCTTATTTAAAATAATGTTAACTTTTTTAACATTTTTTTAATATATTAATACAATAATTACCATATATAATATTATATATTTATATATAATTAAATATATAACTTTTTATTAATTAAATAAAAATATGTTTAAACTTTTTAACCACATTTTTTCATTAAGGAAGAAAAGTTTATTTTCTTCCCCATAAATTAAAGTAATAAATGCCGAATTATTTAATTCTTCATTTTTAAATTCTTAATCTTTAAATCTCTTATTTCTTCTTAAAAACCTAATTATATTTATTATTATTTATAATTAAGTTTTAAAGTTTTTAAAGCATTTTTAACTATGTAATAATTAAGGTAATATCATTATATCGCTTTTTATAAACTTAATAATTTTTTTCTAACACTTTTTTAACGTAATGGTTATTTAAATGCTTTTATTTAATAAATTTTTCTTATAAAAGTTATATTCTTTTAAAGTTATAATTTAATATTTATTAAAATATCCTTTATTCTTAAATTTAACTTAAGAATTTATTTAAAGATTAAAAATCTTATTCTTTAATTATTATTTACCGAATTAAGCTTCTTTTCTCATTTTTAAGGTTCAAATATTTCTCTTAATATTTAATCTCTTAATTAACCACTTAATTAATCATTAATTATTATACTTCTTAATTTAATATTTATATTAACCTTTAAATTATTAATTAATTTAACCTTTTAAAGATTTAAAACTTAGATAATTTCTTTAAAAATAATTCTTTCTTTAAGCTTATTTATTTCTTTAATTTATAACGTTTAAACTTACTATAATAATTATTTAATCTTTAAGTTATAAAAAGAATCTTTATTAAATCTTATATCCTTAATGATAATTATTCTTTTTTCTTTAAAAAGTTATATTCGATATAAATTAAAAGCTTAATATTTAATTAAATATTTAACATAAATTCTTAATATTATTTTTGATATTTTTTCATTCCTAAATATTATCCATTCTTTTATTAATAAATAAGCTTTATATTTATATATATATATATATATTATTTTAATTAAATCTTAAATTATTAGTAAGCTTTTTAATGATTTCCAATATATAAAACCGGAAATATTATTTAAATTAATTTTTCAAAACCTTTATTAATATATATATATATATAATATATAAAGTTTAAGTTTTTATTAATTAATTAAATTATTATTTATATAATTTTATAAATAAGTTAACTTTAAATTATATCTTTAAAACTCTTATAATTACCTTTTATTTAACTTTTTTAACGCTTTTTATAAATTTATAAATATAATTTAAAAGAACTTTTAAATTTATTCCTTCCTACTTTACTTATTTTATAAAAGTAATATTTCCTTTTTAATTAAATATTCTAATATTTTAATCATTATATATTTTATAAATATTAAACTTATATTAACGTTTAACTTAATATTTAAATAATTAAAACTTTTTTATTATTAAAGTTTAGCTTTTATTAAATAAAAGATATATAAAAAATATCTTACTATATTTATCTTTAATCATTAATAAAAATATTATTTCATTATATCCTTTTTTATAAAAGAAAAGGTCCTAAATGATTTTTTAGAAAAATTTAACTAAATACCTTTTTAAAGTTTTTTTAAAAATCATTTTATACGTATATATTACCATATAATATTTATATTTTATCTTATTTATCCCTTTAATCTTTACGTTTCATACTTTATAAATTAAAGTTTAAAAAACCTTTAGCCTTAAATATCTTAATCGTTTATATTATAAGTTTTTAATATTTAATTTAAATATCGATATATCTTTAAAAAACTTTTTATTAAGCTATTTTATAATTTTCATAAGGATGTTTATTATATTTATAACGTTTATCAAAATGTTTATAAATATACTCGAAAATAATATTAATAAAACGTAAAAATAAATGGAAAAAAGCTTATATTTAAAGAAGATAAAATTATATTTACGCATTAATTATTTAATAATAACGCTTTTTTCTAATATATTAAAACGTAAAATATAATTTAAACCATAATACCATATATTCATTACTTATAAATAAACTTCCGAGATAATATTCATATAAAATCCTTTTATAATCATTACATTAATAAAAATAAAATCATTAATATTAAAACTACCTTTCCTTTTTAATAACTTAAAAAACACCTTTTTATTTATATTTAAGATCGGGAAGTTAAAAATATTAGTTTAAATAATTTCTTACTTAATATTTAACTTAAAATCCTTTAAGATTAAGAATTTTAAGTTATTAATAAAATTAAATAAACCATAATTATTTATTATCATAAACTTAATAAATGAATAATGTTTAATCTTAATGATTATAAATATCCCCGATATTATATAATAATCATTTAATTATTCTTTAATTTTCTTTTTAAGGTTAATAAATTTAAGATTTATTAAGATTATTATTATATTTCCAAATTAATTATTCTTTATAAAACTCCTTTTTATATATTTTTATTTTCTTTTTAATTTAATTTATCATTTATAAACGGAAATCTTTATTTTAAATTAACTCTAACTTAAAGTTTAATAATATGTTTTAATTTTTTTATAATATTCCTTATTTAATATTAAAATAATTATAAAAGTTTTTCCTTATATAATATATTAAAATATAATATATATCTCGAAAAGTTATTTATAAATTTTATTATTTTTTACCTTATAAAGATATTAATGTTTTAAACTTAATTTTAACTTATTTATCGCTTTTTTTTCAACGTTATTTTAAACGTTATTATTTATTAACGTGGTAAATTAACTATATATATTCTTTTTAAAACTTATATCTTAAAATTATATTTATTTATTTTAATTAATAAAATATTTATTTAAAAAAAATGTTAAATAATAAAGTTTATCACGTATAATAAAATTTAACATTTAAATATATATAACGTAAGTTAATTTATAATTATATTTAAGAAAATTTAAAATATAATCGGTGGGAAAACATTTAAATAATAAATGCTTTATAACTTATACGTTAAAGCTTACGTAATTTATCACGTGATTATCGTCCCGATAAAAAATATAAGTTTTCTTAATTAATTAATTTATATAATTATTTATAATATGTTATTTATTTATATTAAAGTAAATTTCTTATTAATAATATTTAAAAAAATCTTAATTTTAAGTAATTTAATTATATTAAGGAAATTATATATTTTAACGTTTTTATAAACTTATATATATTTAAATAATTATATTTATAAAGATATATTTAAAAATTTAACTTTTATAAACATTTTTTAGTAATTATAATAAACGAAATCTTAATAGTTATTAAATTATTATATCATTTTTACAAACTTATTTTAATTATAAAGGTACGTTATAATTATAAAAGTTTATATATTATAACCATTATAATTATAAAGAATTTTAACATATGACTTTTTATAATTTATAACGTGTTATTTAGTTAATGAAATCGTAAAAATTACTCCTTATATTTATAATTTACTTAACTTTATAACGCATTATAATTTTAAAGCTTTTTAACGTATAAATTCTTATATTTATAATGATATATTTATTCATTATAGTTATAATGAAGTGTACGTTATTTTTATAATAATTATAACGTTAAATACATTATATTTATAATGAGAAAATTCTTGCGATTTAATTAATTAAATAACACGTTATAAATTATAAAAAGTTATACATTAAAACTATTAAACTTATAATACATTATAACGTTATATTTCTTATAAATATAACACACTTTTATAATTAAAATAAGTTTATAAAAATGATATAATAGTTTAATAAATTCTTAAATATCGACTATCGTCGTAATATTTTTAAATATAAATTAAAGTTTTTATATATAAAAAAATAAGATTAATTTATAAAATTTTCATTATAAAATAAAAATCTTATTTTTTAATATTCTTAAATATAATATAAACTATATTTATAATCTTAAAGTTAATCATTTTATAAACTTACATTAAGATATTTATAAATTTCTTAAAAATTAAAATAATCTTAACTTTTTAACTTTTATATTAAGAAAAAATTAACTTATAAAAAGTTTAAAACTTATTATTTTTTAAAAACTTAAGAATTTCCATTATAAAAAACTTAATCCTTCCTTAAAATATTAGAACTTTTATAAATATAAGAATATGTTTAATAATTTTATTAAAATCTTTTAAACTTTTTAAACATCTTTTCTTAAAAGCTTTTCTTATTTTTTCAAAATATCCTTTCTCCTTATTTTAAATAATTTTCTTTTTAATTTTAACATATACTTTATTATAAATAACGTAAATTTTAACATATTCTTTAACTTATTTTTCTTTTTCCTTTTATTCGATAAAAACGAAAATAAATTCCTTAAGTTATTTTAAATTATTAAATTATTCAAGATTAATATATTCCCAAATATTTTATTCTTTTATAAATTAAATAAGGTATTAATATTAAATATAAAAATTATATTAACTTATATATTTAATATATTTAAATGGTTTAAATTTATAATCCATAATTAAATATTTAATAATATAAAAGCTTAATATAAAAATAATTATTATTTTTCGAGAAAATATATAATTTATAAAAGATCGATTTTAAGATAAATTTATATAAAAAAACTTTTAAAACATTAACGTTAAATATAAATTAAACTTATAATTATTATATAATTATTATATAATATTAAATCTTTTATATTAAAAGGTATAATTATTTTTTAAGAAAAGAGTTTTACTTTTTTCGTTATAAATTCTTTAAATATTTAAGTATAATTAATTAATTAACGTGATTTATTTATTTAACTTTAATTACACATTATATAACTTATATTCCACTTAATTATAAATTAAGTAATTTATATATTACATTATATTATAACTTTATAATAAATGTTTAATATTAATGAAATTATATAAAAAATTTTCTAAATGTTAAAACGATAATCACGTGGTAAATTACGTGAGCTTTAACGTATAAATTATGGAACATTTATTATTTAAATGTTTTACCATCGATTATATTTTAAATTTTCCTTTATTTAATCATGAATTAACTTACGTTATATATATTTAAATGTTAAACTTTATCATACGTGATAAACTTTATCATTTAACATTAAACCTTTAAAATAAAATTATATATATTTTATAATAACTTTATTAATTTCTTTAAAAATATTTATTAATTAATTAAATATTTTATTATAATATATTCCCTTTATTTAAATTTTCTTTACCTTATTATTACTTTACGTTAATTGTATAAGTTTTAATTAATAATATAATTATCTTTAATCTTTTTAATCTTACCGGTTTTATTGGTTTTACCGATCTTTTAAATTTTATAAATCTTTTAAAACCTTTTAAACTTAAAAAACCCCTTAATTTTATTATTACCTTTTATATCCCTTCGATAAGTAATTTAAAATAATAAATAATTAATAAATTATTAATATTTTAACGTTATATTTTATATATTAATCTTTATCTAAATAACGTTATTTTTATTTTTAAGGCATTTTTCGTAAGTCTTTTTTACATTATTAAATATCCCCGAAGTTAACTTTTATAAATTATCTTTATTATTAAATCTTAATTATTTAATAAGATATTATTTATTCTTATCTTTATTTTTATGATTTAAAATTACTTTTATATTATATATATTATCTTCATTAAAACTTATCTTTTATTTTATTAAAACCTTATTAAATTTAAATATAAATAACTTTAAAATATTTATGTTAAATATGTTATATATTTTATATTTTAGTAATAATTTAAGCTTATATATTATTTAATGATGATTTATGACTTTTTTTATCTTAAAGGGGTTTAAATATTTATTTATTAATTTTTTATTAAATTATTTTTAATTTATATTCTTTATAAAAACCATAATTTAATTATTTTTATTAAACATTCTTTATAACTTATCTTTATTATATTATTTCGTATATGCTTTATTAAAATTATGAAATAATATCGTTACTTTTTTCTTATTTTAATAAATCTTATTTATTAATTTTATATCTTTAATTATATTTTAACTTAAGATTGGTGTTATTAAATTATTAAGTTTTTTTAACGTAAATCTTATATATAAATATATTAATATTTACTTATATATTAAAAAGATTAAGGTATTATATATTTATTTTATTAATATAAACTTCTTTATTTAATTAATTTATTTATGGTTATAAAAAACTTATAAATAATATTTTAAATTTTGATTTTACCTTTTTATTTACTTATTTATTTAAAAATGGTAAATGATATTTAACCGTTTCTTTATTATTAAACAATGGTATAATATAAATTAAAATTTATTTATAAATAAAAATCTTTTATTTAATATTATCCTTTTTAAGAATCTTATTTATGGGAAAACTTTTTTAAAGAATATATTAACAAGGTTATTAACGGTTAAATCTTTTATAAATATTATATATAATGTATATTTTAAAAAATGGTTAATAATAATTAAAATATTATTATAATAATAGTTATTCGGCGTAATAATTTCGGGGAAACTAATGATAAAATTTAAGGATATTTTTTTTCTTAAGCTTTTTAATATAAGTAATGAATTTAATTTATTATAAGGTAAATGTCGTTTTACTTTTATCTTTTAATAAATAATGTAATTATTTATATAACTTTTTATATTATTTTTTAACTTATTTTAATAATAATATTTTATTAATCTTAATATTATTTTTATCACCCTTTAATAATTTAATAAAGGTATATTATAATAATTATATAATAATTTTCTCTTTATTATTATTAATATATATATTTAGTTTTTATATTTAAATAAGCTTTTTTCATTAATTTCTTACATAAATAATATAAGGTTATAAATAAACTACTTTATATATCATTTCTTTTTAATAATAAAAGGGGTTTTTTCTTATTTTTCTTTAATTTTTTTTAAAAAAGGTTAACTTAATATATTCCCTTTTATTATTATTACTTTAACCGTATTATATTTACGGTTATCCCGTTCTTAACTTTTAATATATTTATTGTTTTAAATTTTAAGGATTTTTTAATTATTCTTAAATATTTTTAAGAATCTTAATAATATCTTTTGTATTTTATCTTAATGTTTTAATAATAAAGTATATATTTTTATAATTATTTTATTATTTAATATTTTAAGGTTATTTATTATTATATTATAATTCTTTTAATTATTTTAAAACCTTTTTTAAAACCTTAACAAAATGTTTTTATAAGTTTTAACTTTCCTTTTAACATTCTTATAATTTAATTAATGTAATATATTATCGATTAAATTAAAGCTTTTAAGTTTATATATTATTTAAAAGTTAAAATTAATTAAGGTTTTTATTTATTTTATTTATCGATTATTTAACTTTAACTTTAACATAATATATTATAGATTTAAATAATTTATTAATATATTTATTTTCTTTTTGGAATATATAAAGTAATGTTTTTATTTCTTAAAAATGTTAATTATGGTTAATATTTCAACGTTAAATATAATATAATATATCTTATTATTATATAACTTCTTAAATATAAAAGCCATTAAATATTATTTCTCTTTATATAATTATAATAATATCATATTAATGGTTTATTATAATTATAATAAATAAAATCCTGACATTTATTAAATTACTATATCATTTTTATAAACCCACTTTAATTATAAAAAGTTTATACGTTATAACCATTATAATTATAAAAAGTTTTAATATATAACTTTTTATAATTTATAACACGTTATTTAATTAATTAAATCGTAAAGATTTTCTCATTATAAATATAATATATTTAACGTTAAAAGTTATTATAAAAATAACGCATATTTCATTATAATTATAATGAATAAATATATCATTATAAATATAAAAATTTATACGTTAAAAAGTTTTATAATTATAATACGTTATAACGTTAAATATATTATAAATATAAGGAATAATTCTCGCGATTTAATTAATTAAATAACGCGTTATAAGTTATAAAAAATTATATATTAAAGCCATTAAATTTATAATAACTTTTAACGTTAAATATATTATATTTATAATGAGAAAACCTTTACGATTTAATTAATTAAATAAGTTATTATGAGTTATAAAAAGTTATACGTTAAAACTCTTTATAATTATAATGGTTATAATGTTAAATATATTATAAATATAAAGAATAATTCTCGCGATTTAATTAATTAAATAATGCGTTATAAATTATAAAAAGTTATACGTTAAAATTATTAAACTTATAATGGTTTTTAACGTTATATTTTTTATAAATATAATGTACCTTTATAATTAAAATGGGTTTATAAAATGATATAATAATTTAACGAATTTTTAAATATTAACTATTATTATAATATATTAATCTTTATTTTAATAAATAATTAAATATTAAAATATCTTAAAATAAATATCTTTAAAAATAATAACTTCAATTTTATAAATGCCTTTAATATCTTCATTAATAACTTGAAATATAATAATAACTTCTTTTTTAAAAGCTTTATTAATAAAGTTATTATCTTAAAATACCCTTTAATAAACCTTTTATAAAATTTAGTAAAGTTAAAAAATATTTATATTTTATATATATTATAAAGTATTAATTATTTTAATATCATTAATACCTTTTCTTTATTTATTTTAATGTTTTTTAACGTTATTATAAACTTTAAAAAAGTTATTTCCTTTATATAAAATTTATACTTTATTAAATTAGCGTAAAGTTTTTATTTCTTTAATTTTATAAATATACTTCGAATATATTATATATGTAATATTTTATTATTAAAATAAATTAAAATATCATTTAAATATATAATATAAATTATGTTTATTAATCTTAATAATGTTTTATTAATATAATTTTAAAACGTGGTTAACATATTAAAGAAGTTAAATGGCATAATTAAATATTCGAAATAATTATATTTTATTTTAAAAATGGTTTTTTATTTATTTCCCTTTTTAATCTTAAATTAATAATATATATCTTTTAAATTAAATTTTATAAATAAGGTAATTTTTATTAAATAATTTAATATTTTATTAATTAATGGGAAAATTATATAATCTTTATAAGTTATTTAATTTAACGTTTTATAATTAATATAAAATTATAATTTCCTTTTTAACTTTAATATAAATAAAATAAATAAATTAATAAAGTTTTTAAAAGGTTAAATTTACCTTTTTTATAAAATATTATTGATATATTTTTTTAAGGTTTTTAATTTTATTTTTATTAATGTTGGATAATAAGGTTTATTTATACGATAAGGTTAAACATTTAAATATATGTGTCATTGATTAAATTGATAATTATTTAAGGGAAGATTTAAAATATAATCGGTAAAAGAACATTTAAATAATAAATACTCCGTAACTTATACGTTAAAACTTATATAACCCACCACGTAATTATCGTCTCAACAATTAATGAATATATAAGTTTATATAATGGTTATTTATTAATTTTAAAGTTAATAATATAATCTTAATTTTAATATTTAAGTAAAATGAATATTTTATTAATATTAAATATATTTATAAAGTTATTATAAGTTAAAAATAAAGTAAATATTATATTATTATTATTATTATATTAAAAAATAAAATTTTTTCTTTTTAAGCTTTTTTCTTTTTATATTAAGATTATTATTAAAGTTATTATTTTATTAAAATCCCGTAATATTTTTATTATCTTTTTATACTTATTTATTAAAGAAATATTTCCTTTTTTTATATAATAATATTATTAATGGTTTTAACTTTTAAATATAACGTTTATATTATTAACTTAAGGTAATTTTAAAAAGATATTATATTTAAAATTTTAATCGATTATTTTAATTATATAAAGGATTTATTATTTAAATCCTTAATTATCTTAAGCTTTTATAATAATTAATAGTTTCTTTAATGTTTTTTTTCTTTATATAAGCCTTTTATTTAATTATTTATTTATAAACATTTTAACGAGTTTATCGTTAAATATTTATTAATAATTATATCATAATTAAATCTCATATTAATAAAGGTTTTTAAGTTAATTTATTATTTTCTTATTTATAGCTTTATTATTATTTTAAACCGGTTATATAAAAAGTCTTTATTTTATTATAAGTTTTTTATTTTTCTCGTTTCGAAAAAGGTTTTATTTACGTTAAATATGTAATTAATATTATTTTATTATAAATATTTTAATATAAAATAATCAAATTCCTTATATTTAAAATATTGAATTTTTAAGTAATTAAATTTACGATATTTTTTTTCTTTATAATTAAAATAATTATTTAAATTTTATAAAGCTTTTACGTTTTTATTATTAAATAATATTAGTTTTTAACTTTAATTAAATTCTTTTTTAATTTTAATGATATTTAAGTTAATAATTTATTATAAAGTTATAAAATTATTTTTTTCCTTAATTATATTTTGGGGTAAGTTTTAAGGGTTTTTATGTTACTTTTTTAAGATAATTTTAAATAATCGTGTTTTATTTTTAAGTTTATTTCGAATCTTCGGTAAAAACCTTTTTAAACATTTATTCTTTAATTTTAAATTTAACTTAATTAATAAGTTTAATATTTTACTTCTTTTTAAATATTATTCCGGGTTCTTTATTTTAATGATTTTAAATCGCTTTAAGAATATATTAAACCTTTTTATTAATTTTTAACGTAATTTTTATATTATTATAAAAATATTAAATATTTATGAATCTTTATTTCCCATTAAATTATGTAATTAATTTTCCATTTTTAATTAAAAGATATCTTTTAACTTTTTGGTAATATTTATAATATATTTTTATTATTATTTTATTATTATTCTTCTTAAGTATATAATTATATATAAGGTTTTTTCTTTATTTATTTTATAATTATTAAGTAAAAACTTAACCTTAAAATTATTTAAAAAAGTTATTAATTTAACGTTATTATTATTTTTCTCTTTTTTATATAAAATATTAAATAAAGATATTTTATATTTAATTAAGCTTTTATTATAAGGTTATTTCATTTTAATGGTAATTCTTTTATTATTTATTAAAAATATTATCTTATTTTTTAAAGCGATTAATTATTTGATTTTTTATTTCTTTAAATTTTTAATTTAAATTTTAATTATTTCTTTATTAAGCTTTAATTTTAATATTATTATTAAATTATTAAATAATAAGTTTATCATTATTATATTTAAAATTATATTTTTTATAACTTCATTATCATTTTAACTTTTTAATAATTAATAAGTGATAATATTATTAAAATCTTTTTTATTTAAGTTAATTTGGAATGATATTTTTTTTTTAAAATAAGTATTAATGATTATTTTTTAATGTTATTACATATTTACTTTATAATTAAATGGTTTACGTTAATAAATATAAAATATTATATTATGAAAAAAAGTTTTTAATTTAAGTTATATATAAAGTAAATATTAAAAATATATAACGTAATAATTATTAAATAAATATAAAATAATAATGTTTTAATAATGTTTAATTTTTAACTTTTTATTAAAATGATTATATATATTTTTATATATAAAATTTATTATAAACGTTAATATTAAATATATTTAATCTCGATTTATCTTTTAATAAATATCACGTTTTTTTTAATAATTACATTTTATTATATATATTATTATTATTTTATATTACATTAATAAATGGGTTATTTAAGTGATATAAAACGTAATTAATATATTTTTAACTTACTTTTTTTATTTAAGTAAAAATTATTTAAATAATATAATATAATTTAATTAAAAATAAATATAATAAAAATTAATATTAATGAATTTATATATATATATTAATATTATTTACAAATAATTTTTATCGTTTCAACATTTTAAAATTAAAATTTTTAATATTTAATTAAATAAATATATTTATTTTTTAAAATTAAATTTATTAAAAAGAAATTTTAATAATTTTTATATTTTCTTTAAATTTAACTTATTATTTTATTATTACCTTTAAATTAAAACTTTTTATAAACGAATCATTATATAAAACCACATAAATTAATAACTTAAATATTTATTTATGGTATAAAGTTTATTAAACCTTTATCATTAATTAATCATTAGATAAAGGTTTAATTCATATGAGATTTGCTTCTCCCTCGGTATATATATCCAGCATTCCAATATACTTTCTTCAATAGCTATACACTCTTCACTAATGGCCCAGATTCTGATATGTCGACCCCTCCCACAGTGGTATCCGTTCGTGCTGCGAAAGCTAGTATCAAGCGCTCATAGCTTTTTATCAGCTGCTCCGCCTCGAACTTACCAAACATATCGTCGCGCAAGAACAAGTCGTGAATGCACTCACCGTCGGGGTCGTCAATTGTGTCGAGGTACACATCATAGGGCACGTTAAGATCAAACCCCATAAAGCAGAACTTATTATTCTCCCCAAACGGAACGGTCATTCGCTGACCAGTACGGTAATCTGCGAAGACCTGGAAGAAGGGAAAGTGTTCTGCGTTGCGCTGCAGGTTCAATCTAGAGAAAAATTAGCTCCGGGCGCAGAATTAAAAACTAAGGGCGGCTTACTTTTCTACAAGCATCGGGTAGGGCAGCTTCGAGTTCTCCAAGGCAGCGTAGGTCTTATCCCGAGTAACTTCCAGCAAGTTCCCAAATTTGGTGGATCGATCACTCGGTAGACGCACAAGTATAACATTATAGAGAGGTCCGATGACATTCATGTCTTCTGCGTCGTAGCCGCGCCCACTTTCAGCCACTCCTATGGTGACATCTTCACCACCAATAGTATATAGCAGCAGTAAAGCTCGCAAAGTGGCCAGATAGAAATGGAAGGGTGTCGCTCGAACCCGACGGCATAAGTTAAGGATCGTGGCCTTAGTGTCTACGCCAATTCTGCAGACTGCCCGTACGTTCCCGTAAGCCTTCAATGCCGGTCGCTCATTCACTGTTGACAAGGATAATAGTGGGAGTGGCGGTGGGGCAGTAGCGAACTCCTCTCGCCAATACTGCAGCTCCTTGTCGAACTTTCCCGTCGCATAATCCGCGTATCGTTGCTCAGAGGCCTCGGCAAACTGCTTTACTCGGCGTGTCGCATGGAGGCCAGAATAGTGAAACGCGAGCCATACCAGGAAGGTTTGGAGAGACGTCGCGTCGAGTACGAGTGGATGTACACCAAGGACCAAAAAGTTATCCTCCGTCGTCCGTGAAAGGAGTAGTAGTCGCACTGTCTCGCCCGAAGCTACGTTGTAGACGTGGTTCTTCTGGATAGCCATTGCTATCTTGACCACCTGGTCTTCGCTGTTAATCGGTTGCTGTTCTAAGTGCAGGAGTCCTGTTTTTAAGATATGCTGCATTTTCTTTCCATCCAAATCAAAGAACGCAGTCCTTAATATCTCGTGTTGCTCGGTTATAGCACATGCGGCATGCTTCAGCCTCTCTACATCCACCTTGCCTATCACGCGAAGCCACGCAGTGTGGTTGAGGCCGACCTTGTCCTGCAGGAAAATTCCAGAAGGGTAGAATCTTGCTTGAGTAAAAGAAACAGGTATTGACTTTATGACGGCAGTTCCAGACACGGTATTTGTAGACACATTATAGGTATTATTGGCGCTCGTATGAAAACCGTAGGTGGAAGATTCGCCGGTTCCGGGCCCCGATACGTCCGCGGGCTGGGAGCTATCTCCGTCCACGTCGGGGAAGAGCCGTGACGAAATGGTGTCGGTTGCTGTAACGATTAATTCGTGAACAGAGCCGCCATTGAGAATTTTCAAAACGGGGATATTGATTCCCAACGTCTTCATAAACCAGCCACGAATTTCCACGGCGGTGAGAGAGTCGGCGCCCATCTGGTCGAAGCGCATTGGACCCAAATCGCGCTTGCTCATCTTCTCAAATTCAAGCTGGAAATGTAAATTAAGTTGATCAGCAAAGGCGTCCCATATGATATCGTAAACTTGTTGCCGACTTGTTGCCTGTGAAAGCTTCAATTTGATTGGGATATTATTTTTGGCTGCGGCCGTTGATGGATCCTCAGGGCGGTCATTGTCTTGTACAAAATGACCCAAACGTGGCCAAGACGCCCATACTGGCTGCTGTTTAGCTGTTCGGCTGATCTTTCGAACACCGGATACGAGTTCAATAATAGAGGCAATGCCAGGACGTCCTGCGAGCACAGCTTCTCCGAACATTTGATGAAAGTCCCGTTCAGAAATATAAGCAAATCCGCTTGTTTGCAGGGTTAGTTTACCCACGGCGGTTCCATCAGCGGCCTGGGCGGAGTAGCCGACACCAATGATAGGACCAATGTCAATCACGGACGCCGCTAAACCCTGTCGTCGTCGTTGTTCAGCAAGGCTTGCCATGAATGTATTAGCTGCCGCATAATTTGCCTGTCCATAATTTCCGATGATTGATGAAACTGACGAACAGAAGATGAAGAAATCCAATGTGTTCTCTTGGAAAAGGGCATTCAAATGGATACTTCCTTCGACTTTTGGTCTCGTGACCCTCAACAGCTGGTCTAGTGACATGTCATGAATGGATATATCCTGAAGTACCATTGCCCCTTGTGCGACCCCAGCTATGGCTGGCATATTAGCGCATATCTCAGCATGAAGGGCCACAACATGATCTCGTTGAGTAATGTCACTGTTGAGGTTAGTTTTACTGACATGCTTCGCGGCTTCAAATATTTAAATACTTGGCCGTGTAGATATAATAGGATAGTACTGACCATGCAGAGACCTTAATAGCAACCCCCTTTTTGCGCATATCCTCTAACCAAGACGGCTCAACTTTAGGGTTCCTACTTGAAATTGCGAAATATCGTGCCCCACGCTGCACCATCCACTCGCACAATGACAAGCCAAGACCTCCACTAAGTCCAACAAGCCAGTATGTCTTGTCAGCGTGGAATGATACTAATGAGTCAACAGGTCGGATCTTGACAGAGACCTCGGAGCTCGAAAACCAGTCAACAACAGTGAGTGGCGCTAGCATGTCCCGGCTATCGGTAATGATGAAATCGTTTACGTCCGGAGGACGTATCTATTATCTCTAGATACATCTGGCGGGTGACTATGACCCATAGGACGGTTAGAGTACCCTGGGGGCAGAGCTAACGTTTCGCGTGACAAAGGAAAAATTCTCTCTCTACTCTACATTTAATTTTTCGGCAGTACAAGAAACACCGCGTTCTATACTTTTCCCACGAAGTAATCAGCCGTATATCGGGTCCCGGCTATCGGTAAGTCGGTCTATGGTAATGGAAGGGATTTGTCTCCATTGCGACTCCAGTGGCTGTGATAACGTTGTACAAGCCCACTGAATAGCTTTTGAAAGTCGAGTACGAATCCCTCCAACGTGTGACAAAGTATTCTGGGACTCTTTGCCAACCAACGACTCGAGGTTGTCCTTTCTACAGTGAACTGGAAGTGCGTTGGCGAGGCGCTCCCCAACCGACTTTGGCCCTGTTTGAGGCGTCATGTTAACAAATGCAGCAAAGCCTTCCCGCAACACGTCGTCTATAGCCGGCTCCAGGTCACCCGGGTGGATCACTAGCCACTGAGAATCCTGTACTGCGAGATGGTCAGCATCTGTAGTTGTGAATGTAGGCTTCACACCACGACAGGCAGCTTCTGTGGCCACAAGCGACGCAAACTCGGTGCTGGGCTCATGTACTAAGACTTTATCATCTTTCGACAGTCCCCTCAAAAGGGTGGATGCAAGTAAATGATGAGCCGTTAGCCATAGGAAACGGGGTTCATCCCCAGTAGATACGGCAGCAGTGATTGACAGCTCATTTGGTGGGTAGACAATAGAACTATTCTTGCACGAGAGAACCACAGTATGGTCGCTGGAGGCAGTACTCCTACCAATGGCTAGAAACATATAGCCAAACTCCGTGACTCGAATGGACGACACCAGTGAATGGGCAATCCGCAACCCTATGATTTCGCAGCTCTGGACGCAAGCTGGTGGTTCCAATTCGGCGTCCCAGCGAGATTTAGACGCGGATATTCTGATTTCTTGGAGGCTAGGCTGAATGCGACAACTGATTTCCCGCCGATTTGAGTTGTATCTATTATTCATTTCTTCGTTCATGATAAGGCGAGGGATAAGTATTCGGCCCGACTTGTCCAATACGAGCTCGTTCTCAACAGTGCAGTAGATATCATACTGCTGACGCCATTGTATTCCGGCGCGGTGTCGTATGAGAGCTTCTGCTATCACGTGATAGTCAGTTGATTGAGCTTTCCCGATATCCAGTAGTAGGTAATCAAGCGTCGGGTGATCGCGTACCGCGCCACGTATTAGGCCAAGCATCATGTTAGCGTAAGGATTATCAGCAAGTCGCCCTTGAGTGATCCAGACTAATGTCCCAGTGTGTAGAATGATATTTTTCAGTGCCTCCCATCTCGCCTGATTGAGCTTCTTGAAAAGAGACGTGCTGAGCTCCAACAAACTTAAGACGACGGTATGCTGAGAAAGATCGGCATTAATGAAGCTCGACAACGACCGGGCCATCCTTATGTCTCCACAGTATGGCCTGAGAGTAGCGGAGAGTTGACTCGCAAGCTTAGTAGATCTCAAATCTTCCCCACTCAGTATCACGAGCTCTGGAATTGATATACCCTTGGTCAGTTCTGAGAGAGAAGAAGAAAGAGGCTCGCGGAGAAAGGAGATCCTATTGTCTACAGCTTGTGACACGAAGACTGAAAACGGCATGGAGCCCTCTTCTAGTGTGTGGGTATCAACTCCAGAGAAACCCGTATTCTGTAAAAGACTGTTCCATTGCACGAGAGTAAGTGGTGTGACTTTTTGTAGTACACTGGAAATAAGATTGAAGAAAGGGCTTGGCGATGGCATGTGCCCGAGGACGACAAGAAACCCTCCGGGTTTTAGTAATAATCGTACATTTCGTAAGATGTCAGCAATGTTCGTCGTTTGTTGTATGGAGAAAGGCGCAACAACTAGATCATATGAGGCCCCGGCGAATCCTTGAGGTCGTAAATCCCTTGAAGTATCTGATGACTTAAAGGATACCCTGTTCTTATCATCCTCGATCCAGGTTTGTGGTTGACCAAAAGACGTAGATTCGGGAACAGCGATTGTATAAGTGGTGAACCTGGCCGCAATCTCACTCAATATTGCCTTTGTAGTGCTTTTGCTACCAGTACTCAATTCCAGTATATTCATGTGAGGATATCGGTGCATAATCTGCTTCAATGTTCGTGCCAGGTAGGTTGTAAAGGTTGCCACTCCTGTTCCGTTTGAGTGCCATTCGTCAAGCCACGCCGGTGGTATGATTTGACTTGCTAGCTTTGTACCTTTTACAACGTCGATTAGGTCCATTCCCAGCCGGCAAATTATATCGATGTCGATCAAGCCCATATATGGCTCACATGCTATATGAATAGTGTCGATAGTGTCTTCCTCCGACTTAGATATAGACGACTGAGATGCGAGATTAAACAGCCCAACGTAAGGTCCCTCGACCCTACATGAGTGATCGACGGGTATATCTCGGTTCAGTGTTCGCAAATGGAAGCTTGATACCCTATTGAGAAGAGCCACCAACTTTTCTTGGTATGCTGTGGCATGGACAGAAGAGGCTACAAGCTCGGGGTCTGGCATTGCTACATTCCATACGACATTAGCAAAGATCTCTCTATCGTCCATCGAAGTCGGTTGCGACAAGGGCACACATTCCAAATCCCGACATTGGATCATTGCATAATCTAGGTCGCTAGGGTAGATGTCGACATTGCAAACCATATTGGTATGTGGGAGAGTCCGGGTCTGGAATGCGTCGAATGGCAAAGATTTGCGTTTGATCTTCTCTCGCATACAGAGGTCTGGGTTGATAGCGAACTGTCGAATTCGCCTTGGGATGTGCATTGTCGTCAGTCCCCCGTCCTCAGGGGCTGCGTACGTTAGGGTTATGGATTGCTGTGTCAAGTTAGCCGCATACCTACCTAGGTAGACGCTTGAGTGTTCGTAAGGTCCGAACTTACAAAGGCTGCGTCGAGCGCTGCAGGATGAACAAGAAGACAGGACTGCTCGCTGGTGGATATGAATCCCGTAGCAGCGCCAAGTCTTCTCTCTATTCTCTCTAGAGCCCTGAAAGAGTCCGAATATTGGTATTCAAGTTTTGATACTGACTCATAGAACTTCCCTTCACGTACTGTCAAGAGATTTGGTCGTCGTGGGGGTCGAACGGGAAGAATCTTTTGACATGGCTGCCCAAGATATACTCTTACGCAGCCAGTGGCCTTGAGTTCAAGTGGGCCAATGCCTTTGCCCGGGGCCGCATGGTACTTGAACTGGGCCTCGATCGTCTCTTGTTGTCTCGAGATATTTGTAAGTGAGACCATGATCTCTACACCAGAATCTTCCTGCTCGAACGAAAGAGCTGAAACGAGATCAAGGTCGATTAACTCGATTAACTTAACCGGAGAGCCTTTGCAGAGAATGAGTATGGCCTCAATCACACTCACTACATATGCTGAAGCAGGAAATACAACCATATCTTGCAGCCTGTGACCTGCTAGCCACGGGATTTCCGATACATGTAGCATGTGGCGCCATCTCATGTCCTGCTCAGTGCTATCAGGGGTCAAGTGACCTAGTAATGGATGAACTGGGTCGGAACGCATGCGAACCGCTCTCGCAAATCGTGTTTCATGCCAGTACTCCTTTTCATGGTCCCATGTGTATGTGGGAAGCCCCTTGATAAACTTGGCGCTGGCGTGACCGGACACGAACTTGTCATAGCTCTGTATATCAACTGTAGTGTGCCCAAGATGAGACCAAGCGTAGCCGAGACCATTGGCAACTGACGTGATTGCAGGATGACCGCGTTGGAACAAACCTATATATGGCACGCTATGCGACATTTTATCTTTTAACGTCTGAAGAGAAGGTCCTTTGAGAGCTGGGTGGGGTCCCAATTCAATTGCTAGGTCAAATGACCCGGCAGCAGCACAGGCACTTTCGATACCTTGCTGGAAAAGCACCGGATTGACCAAGTTGGCGTCCCAGTATGTTCCCCGGGGTACGTTATCTTGGTCGAACTCTGACCCATAGACGCTTGAAAACCAACGGGTCCGACTTCCGTGCCCGGCTTGTATGTCCAACGCAGCAAGGGATTCGAGATATTTAGTGGAAGATGCCTTCATATGATAGGAGTGGTAAGCCGTGTCTACTTTGAGGAGTCGCACGAATTTTCCTTCGTCCTGAAAGACAGTCGTCAACTCCCCGATAGCGTCATAGTCTCCCGAAAGCGTCACGCTTGTTGACGAGTTGACAGCCGCTATTTCAGCACGGCCTTCAAACTCAGGAAAGCCCAAAAGACTCCGAGCATCGTCTTCCGACGTTTCAACTGCTATCATAGCACCACGTTGACCACAGTGGCCACGTGACAGCTTTGAATGTAAACCCCGATAGTATGCTATACAAATAGCGTCTTCAGCTGAAATGAAGCCTGCAGCATACGCAGCAGCTATCTCCCCTGATGAATGGCCAACGACGGCAAATAGCTCGATTCTTGTAGCGCGCAGTAGATCGACTTGTAGAATTTGTATGGCGGTACAGAGGGGCTGGGAAATTGCAGCTTCTAGTACGCGCGATGACGAGGCCTCTTTTTGCAATTCCTCAAGAAGCGACCACACAGGCCCATCGGGGAGGATGTCGAGTCGACGTTGAAGACTTTCAATGATGTAACGGGCAGAATGAGACATATTGATCAAGTCCAACCCCATTTGAGCCCATTGTGCCCCCTGTCCAGTGAAGATACCTAGGACACGGGGCTTAGATGAGTCACCAGGGCGATAAATGGCTCTTATGCCAAACGGATTAGCTTTTGAAGATTCAAGCCTCTGCTCAAGCTTCGTACGTAGTTCATCAGCGGTAGTGGCTCCCAAGGCGATAGATACTGGAAGCCGAGTCCGTCTCACGCTGAGCGAGTAAGCAATGTCCCTAAGATTGTGAGTTGTCTCGTGTTTGCGTAAGTAGTTGCAAAACGACTCCAAGTATAACATCAACGAGGTCTCAGACGACGCGGAGAAGACAAAGGGGGAAAAGACAGCAGATGATGAGTGATTTAGCTTTAAAGTTCCGGATGGTGGCGCATAGCTCTCCAGAATAGCATGCGCATTGGTACCGCCGAAACCGAAACTGTTGGGACGTGACGACCATTAGAATAAACTGTGGTACTATAGACGTGAGAATTGAAGAATGAAGTCTTACCTATTAACACTGACCCGGCGGGGGGTACCCTCGGACACAGCTGGCCATGGAGTAAGTGATGTTGGAATGTGTAGGTTGTGATAAAAAGGCCTTATGCGTGGGCTCAGGTTTTCAAACAAGAGATTCGGGGGGATACACGCATTTTGAAGGGCCAACGAGGCTCTCATCAGCCCTGCAAGACCGGCAGTTCCTTCAGTGTGGCCTATGATGGTCTTAATACTGCCAACCGAGAGAGGATTGAGCGGATGATGAGCACCGTAACTAGAAGGAGGCGGGAAGAATGCGGAATGAATGGCTTCGGCTTCAATGGGATCACCGGTGGGCGTACCAGTCCCGTGAGCCTCGAAGTACTGCGGACGATGCTCTGGATTGGTCAAGTCTAGTCCGGCACGTGTGTAGCAGTCGCGAATTAGCTGTGTTTGTGCGAACGCACTAGGCCTGTAAAAATCAAGTCAATGAATGTCCGATACGTCGTGGCTTCGGTCGACTGGTGGGAAGATTTTGTCTGTCTGTGTAGTAGCGGGTAAGGACGGTAAGGATGCGCTTACATCGTTTGTCCGATCGTCCTGCCGTCTTGATTAATTGCAGTCTCTCGAATGATACATTCAATGTGATCTCCATTTGCTTCGGCAGCCTTCCGAGTCTTCAGTACCACAGCAGCCACCCCTTCTCCACGAGCATATCCATTTGCAGCCTTGTCCCACATGCGCGATCTTCCATCCGGAGATAGCATTTGCAACCTCGATTCCGCAATGAACATGCTCGGATCGTAGATGAGGTTTGATCCTGCCACTATAGCCACACGCGAGCGGCTTGACCGTAGTTGTTGCACGGCATAGTGTAAAGCAACGAGGCTAGAGCTGCATGCGGTGTCAATTGTCATAGACGGGCCATGCCAATCAAAGAAATAAGAAACCCGGTTAGATAGCATTGCTCTTGATGTGCCGGTCGCATGGTACACGCCCAGATTCTCATGATCCCGCAACATGAGCGTTTCGTAATCGTGTACCATCTGACCAGCGTATATGGCGGTGTCGGTGCCTCTCAGATCATCAATCGTTTGACCCCCGTCTTCTAGTGCCTCGTAGACAATCTCAAGAAGCAATCGTATTTGTGGATCTAGGACATTTGCTTCGGTAGGTTTGATGCCGAAAAAGGCGGCGTCGAATCGTCGGTGAGTTCCATCCCCGGCCAACATATATGCCTCCTTGACATTCGTATGGCCGTGATACTGTCTTTTCTCATGGTAGTATCCTTCAAGTGCCGACACCTCACTCGACACAAGAATTGGACTGCTCAAGAGTGCCCAAAGCTTAGAGGGGCTGGTGGCATCACCGGGAAACCGACACCCAGAGCCGACAATAACGATATCATCCCCTGACGTCTCCATGAGGAAAGATGATACTTCTAGAGATGACTGTATGGATGATTTGAAGAAATGACCAGTTCCCTAAGACGTCAAGCTCAGATACCAATGTGTTTTTATCTGCAACTAGTAGATATTGTCAGGCACATTTTAGTCAAATATCGCAGCAGGACATTGTCTTAGGGGTAGTCCAGTAACATGTAGGCCCGTAGGCACCCTAACTAGGACTTGCCACACCAGGGGTGAGCTTAAACTCTGATTGATATCGTGCCTTTCCCGTGACGTACACATGTTGAAGTGGTAAACATTTCGAGAACTTATGTACATGAATATAGTAAGTCTCTTTGAAGGTGCAGCCTGCATCAGTACTGAAATTTTGGCTCCCTTTTGCTTTTACTGCTCGGGTACCTAGGTACCTAAGTATCTACCGAGACAGGTACCTGCCTGGGTACCTAGAGATAGCCTCGTCGTGACGAACATTAACTTAAGTCATTGGACAACTGGGAAAAGGATATCTGATGTGTAACGTGTCATACGAGATGAAAGTGAGCAACTTATCACGATAGTTGGAAAGCAATTTAAACGACGCACCGTGGCGTTTGTGCACCCCCAGCTTCAATCCTTCCACTCTATCGTATTAGAAGGATGATCAATGTACTACCGCACCTTACAGTACCTACCTAGGTAGGTATGTAGGTAACATACCAAGTTGAAATTTCAGCGGCAGTGTTGCACCCGCTAGTCCAACATCCCGCCGCACATATTTTCTCCAACCTGCGGATCTAGCCGTTAACTTTTAGGAGGATTCAGCCTTAACGCGCGGGTTACAGTCGGTGCTATCTGCAATTTGAATCATCCCTAAGCATCATATCTTCCAATTAGTTTTTCATATTATATGTTGCTACGATACACAGCATTAATTGCTCTACACGTCAAATTGGCATGGTAGCGCCCTGATATCGCCAATGCAAACGATTCCTGTATCAGACCACGTCAAACCTTCTCTCCACCTGTATGCCATGATGTCCCGCATGCGGTCCTGCGGCAGAAAAGTCACTGAGTGCATGTGTTTCGGCCTGGTGTGTTGCCTCAGGCCAAGCGAGAGCCTTCGTGCTGTTGTCTTCGTTCAGATGTCTCCACCCCTGGAACGTATGCTTGCCTGCTGAGTGACGACTGTTGCCCGAGCCCCCCGCTGATCTCACCGTGTTGTTGTTTCGTGATAATCTTCCCGCTGTCACGAGGCTAACCACTCGCGACGACAGCTGGCCCCAGAAAGCGGCGGTCGGTAGAATAGGATGGAAGACGGGTAAACAGCAGCAAAGAAGCGAGACAAACATCTGCACACCAGACCAAAGCGCGATCATGCTAAATGCATCTGGTGTATTAGGAATTAGTATTCGCAAATAAAATAATCAAATAGACACTAGAATTCAGACATACAAAGTGCAGTCGCAGAGTATGTGATGGCAATTTTGACGAATCCGATGATTCCAACACTTCAACAGATATTGTGGTTAGCAGATAGTCCAGCTGTGATGGGCATGATCACACTCACAGTGCACCGAGGCCGAAGAGAAACCTGAGCCTCCACTTCATGGCGGACGATAGTTGGAGAGGCCGAATCATGAACATCGCAAGGATAACCATGGCGAAATCGACCAGCGAGTTGGGCACCTCTACTAAGAGGATTACAGTCCCCTCGTCTTTGCAGTTTCCCGGTAGCCTGAGGTCGAAATATTTGCTTATGGGTCTACACTGCAGTGCCTGGTAAATACAGAAGAGGAAGAACAGCACTGTCTGAAGGGCTCCCAACAGGTATACCCATCTTCTATAGACTCGATTGACGCCGAAAACGCGATTGTAGAGGGCCAAAACACTGAGCTTCACGAAAAGAGCTGCATATAAATAGCTATTCTCAGCACTAGGTATACAGGCTTTGGACAGGTAAATATTGACATGAGGGACGTACCGTGCGCAAAGTAAAAGTAGAGACCAGCCATATCCCACTATTAAATATGAGTATTTCTTTCGAAGGGGAGATCGCTTATGATCTCCCTGTGGTCGTTTATACTGAAACTGGCGACGTACCTTGCGTACGCGTTGTGCGTTTGGTGGATTCTCGAAAACTTCGTTGGTAACATCGCGTCCGTTGAGGAGAGTGATAGCTGTGCGCGGGGCATGCAATAGTCAACATCGATGACAATAGTGATAGCGGTTTCATTTACCCATCAATCCTGAAAGATTCGTGAGTATGGTGAATAGAGTGGCTAGAGCAGCCAGCCAGTCCTCAAGACTTGGTTTCCGTGCCCCTCGATGGGTCGCGTAGAAGCGAAGCCCCGTCACTATGATACCCAAAGGGGTGAATAGGAGCAAGACAATGAACTCCGAGTATTCTACAGAGTTTTTCCATAATTCAAAAGCCATATTTTTACTATGTTGTTCATTGAGCTAGCGAAAAAAAAAAAAAAAAACATTCGGGAAGGTCAAGAGTAAATACCTAAGCACTATGCCGCTCTCTGTGATGTAAATTTCCGTCCTAGAAACGACGATCAGGCTGTGTGGCTCGCATTACCAGGCTGTACGAAACACGTAGGTAGCACGGAATCATGCTTACTACATGCCGAGGTGCATGCATGTACGTACATAAAATAACAGACAAGTACCTCAATGTACCTAGATATGAGGTATGGACGGTTTGCATGTTACACAGCATGTGTTCGATATTGGTGGCGTTGCGTTATATTAAGATCGTCTAATTGGCTCGGAGTATCCTTAAGGATCCCTTGCCCCGTTTCGTATTCATGTCCAGCGCAATTCACCTCAGCCGTAATCCGAAGAAAAGAAAAACCTTCACCCACCATGTCGCCCATTTTGATTCTCATGGCAGAAACAAGTATGACGCCTGAGTTGCTGACCTTTTTCCTTATCAGTGTGCGTCGACCCTGCAGCCACGCTCTGAAGGGATTTTGTCTAACATAATTTCATCGTAGGCGGCCCTTTGCTTGACCATTCGATCCATCTATCGTCTCTATTTCCACCCACTTTCCAAGTATCCTGGACCGAAGATCGCAGCAGTCTCTGATGCTTGGTATGCGTATAATTCGTGAGTGGCATCGCCTTTGTAATGAAAGACTATGATGGTAACTAAAAGCTCTATAGGCTAGCCGGGCGGTGGCCGTGGGCCGTCGAGGATGCCCTCAAGAAGTATGGTATGAGAAAAAATTCGTGTTAATATCTCTCTGCCCTCAAGTACTGACGTATCTTGAGGCGATGTTGTGAGGATTGCTCCAAACGAGCTAGTGTTCGTCACCCCGCAGGCATTGGCAGGTAAGACGAGTATCAGTCAATTATCTCGAGTACGGGACCTCATGAGACATCGTAGATCTCTACGGCACACACACGAAGGGTCTCGAAGCATTCGTAAAAACACAGATAAACAATCACGGGAATGACGAACACGGTGGAATTATCTGGGAATGGGATCCAGTGCGGCATCGGCAGGTCGCCAGACAACTTGCCCCGGCGTTTAGTGGGCGGGCGCTTAGAGCAAAGGAGCCAACTTTGCACAAATATACCGACCTCTTTGTCAAGCGCATGAGATCTCTAGGCAACACAATCGATGGTGTTAGCTTGTCTGAGTGGGTCAACTGGGTGTGCGTAGACATCTCGGCTGACACCGCCTACAATCGTGAAATGAATGCTCTCAGAGACAGTAAGACTTTCAATCCGAAGAGGAAGCTATAAACTGATTTCTGAGGCAGTGAAAAATCCACCGTATCTTGATATTCTGGCCGCTTTTAACAAAGCAGTCGTCGTCATTCAGACTTCATGGCGCTTTCCTCTGCTCAGCCCACTCAAGTATCTTTTTCTGCTACTTACTTCCATGCAGCCTCACTCAACCATTCGAGATCATAGCAAACAGCTCCTAGAGAGACGAATCAGGCGAAAGGGTGCGGCCGAACACCTTGACTTCTTCGAGCAAATGATTCCAGCGAACTGCGAACTACCCGAAAATCCCAAGGAGAGGCGGCATCTCGAGCAAATTGCAGGCCAGCTACTTATTGCAGGATATGAGCTTCCGGCCATGTGGTTCTATTACACAATCTATCACCTTCTCAAGAATCCCGCCGCTCTTGGGACCTTATCCGAGGAGATTAGAAATACCTTCCAGAGTTACGATGGAATCACGTCCGGTCCCGCCGCAGAATTACCATACTTAACGGCTTGCCTGAAAGAATCTATCCGCTTTATGCCAAGCGTCCTGACGGGTATGCCAGTCGTAAGCCCAGGAGCGAAGGTCGATGGCAGATTCATCCCAAAGGGAGTAAGCTACCTATACGCACACTCTTCTGTCTACTACTCATGCTTTATCGAATGAAGAACAATATCTAACCGCAGGATATACTTCAGGTTGTCTGTCAATCCAGTTCCTTTGCATTAGCACGCAGCCCGCGCAACTTCCATGATCCTCTCAACTTCCGGCCGGAGCGGTGGTTACCAGAAGATCACCCACTCTATGATACAAAATTTAGCGCCGACAGCCGTAAGGGGTTTCAACCATTCGGTCAGGGCCCACGAATGTGTGCCGGCAAAGAGATTGCCTGGTGGCAAAGTAGGGTGTTTGTGGCGAAGGTCATATGGTCGTTCGATCTAGAGTTAGCCTCCGGACAAGAAATCGACTTGGACGAGCAGCTCAAAGGGTGGGGAATGTATCAGAAACCCGAGGTGCGCGTGAGGTTCGTGCCGGTGGTGCGGAAGGGAGAGCCTTAACGATGACCTTGAATAAATTGCTACTTAGGACCTAGGTAGGTGTTAAGTGCACTTAGGCTCTTTATACTTATAAGTGGGCTAGTACGATAAGTACCGCTCTCGCAGCGCACATCTTTTCTTTAAAAAAATAAAGTACGAATCACTATTCATATCTGTTAGCGTTCTTGGAAATATCCACCGCCAATGACCTCGCCGTCGCTTCTATCCAAGATCTCGTCGTCGCCAACGACGTACACGTTGGGGGTGCTCCTCCGTAATATGCTACCCAGAGTCGATCACCAGCGACCCTTGCGATCGCGTGTGTTCCGTTACAGGATGTTTGCCGTGAGGGATGCTCCTGATATTACAACACGTCGGTGCAGAAATCAGGCCAAAATGAAAAGGAAAAAGGAATTCCGTAGGTATATGTTGAGGATTACCTACCTAGGTAGGTATCTAGGTAGGTACATAGGTTAAGTATGAGAATTTCACTGTCAAATGGGTGTAACACCGATGTTTAAGACGTGCCAGATATTAATATGTCCATGCCTTGGTATTGTATCAACCAACTAGATTTACCATAAATATCAAAAGATCCTTGAGACCATTGGGCGTCTAACTTTTTTTGAAGCCCAGATACTCAAATGAGGGCAACCATCTTCTTTCCCGAGACTCCACCAGATGCCATAATCTCTAAGCCACTAATGACCCCCTGTAAACCATCTTCCAACTTCTTGATTGGATGTGGCTTGAGATTTCTATCATCCAGCAACCTCTGAACCATGGCAAGATATTTAACTACGAGCTCATAACTCTCGCTATTGGCTGGTCTGTCGTACCCCTCCCGCCCCAAGACTACTTCCTCGCCTTGGCCTTCCGCTGCGAACACAAATGTAGACCTAATTGCCCGTCTTCGACCTAGCAGCTCCCCTGGCATGAGTTCGAGCGACACGTACCGACCCCCGGGCCTTTGGATCGCAGAGTAGCAGATGCTCACACTGTCTACATCACTGATGCAATCAAGTACGTACTTCAGCCTCCCGCCAGTGTGCGCCTTGATCTTTTCAGCAACGTCGGGGGCTGCGTAGTCGAAGACAGCAGACGCGCCACGGTCGCGCGCTAGGTCAAAGTTGCGCGGCGAGCATGTCGCGATGGGGTTGTAGCCCGACAGCGCAAGCATCTGTAAGGCAATTGTCCCCGTGGCCGTACTCCCCCCGTACACCAGCACAGCATCGGGTTTCTCGGAGACGAGGGGCGACGAGGGGCTGCAAGCTAGGCCGAGGGCGTCCCGGGACCAGAGCGCTAGGATGCAAGTGGCGGTTCCAATTCCGAGGGTAGCTGCCTCAAGAAGGCTGATGGTTTGCTTCTCCGGAGATGGAGACGGTACATGGAGAAGTAGGCTCGCGCGAGCCCGCACGTATTCGGCAAACGCACCGTTAACTTCTCGGTGCGCGGGCGAAAACCCGAACGATACACCACTGACCATATCTCCGACCTTAACGGTATCCGGGCTGACATCTTTAGCCGCCCGGACAACGATGCCAGAGAAATCAGTCCCGACATACGACCCAGGGATTGGGTAGTTACTCGTGATCTTGTGGTCCGACGGGTTGATGGCTACGGCACAGACCTTGACTAATACGAAGCCTGGTGGAAGCGGGGGGATGGTGGAATTGACGACGAGATGGAGTTTCCCGTCGATGTCTTGCCGTATGGCGCGTTGCGATGCTGGAAGGTGGGTTAGAGACGCCATTCCAAGTTTTCTGCAATGAAATTAGGTGTACGTTGACTGATTCCACTATCTAGGTTGGACAATTATCATTCTCCTACACCATTACAATATACAACGAGGCAAGCCTATCGTAGCGTAACTAGAACCATCCATCATCGCAAAATTGTGCCCAAATGAGCTAGGTGCTATGGTCGCCTCAGAACGTACGTGACACGGTAGTATGCTGGCGGCGTAGATGTAGGTGGAGGTGTGTAGAGGGGGGTGTAGGCGTAGAGTGAATCGAATTGGACCCCGTGGTGAATCACCAATTTATGGCCAGCCAATAGGACAGGGAAGTTGGTCTAGAATTGAGCGTCATAAGATGATTTCGCCTTCCTGATTACTTAACCGGTGAAGAGCTGACTACTACTTACCCCTCACTCGGCCAGATACGCAAGCCAAAGCCACAATATTGGTTATGATGTTCCAGCATGAAGAGTGTACGACGTTCGAATAAGCTTAAGATAGGGCGAAGTGCGCTGTACTACCGACGCTACGGGTCCTTCAGATCCTTCAAAGCAACCTTGAAAGTGGATATTCATGCTGCATGTTCCCGAGGCATCCCAGTTCCACAGAATTTTATAATTATTAGATAGTACAAACCAACAAAGGCCTTTCAATGTACAGCTAGGTACCGATTAATGTTTCCAGGTTACCGAGGTATTGTAAATGAGCCTCCAAACCAACTCGTGTTGGGGGTCTTCCCCCCGCCCCGCCTGTCCCTAAGCTTCCGGAGCGGGCTCTTCTTTGTGTCTGCCTACCTGTAATGTGATGGTGATGGTGATGGTGACAGTGTTTTGAGTTCAACAGCAGAACTTTCACGAAGTAAATACTTGATAATGGCAACAGAAAGCAATGATGCAACAATCACGGCGGTCGCGCCCCCGGCATTCAAGGCTGATTTTCGGGTTTATGCCATTGTTGTCGGGTTAGGCATCGCGAACTTGCTGGCCGCATTAGAGAATACCGTCGTCTCCGTTGCAGCACCAGTGCTCTTGAAAGACTTGCACCTGAGTGACAATTTCGTCTGGATTACCAACGCCTTCTTCCTCTGCAGGTGCGTGTTTCACTTCTCCATGAGAACACACAGTTCAAGTCTAATGTTTTATCGCCGATAGCACAGCGACCCAACCTCTTTTTGGCCAGTTTTGCAACGTTTTCGGTCGGAGATATGTTATGTTTACGGCTATCGCTATCTTCGTCCTCGGAAGCGGCATCTGTGGTGGTGCATCCACTGGTGGTATGTTAATCGCAGGCCGTGCCATTCAAGGCGTCGGTTCTGGAGGAATTATCATGGTGTCGAGTATTGTTATTAGCGATCTGGTTCCACTCCGTCAGCGTGGGAACTTTTCCGCTATGCTCATGTCGATATTCGGCGTCGGATCCGCGCTGGGCCCATTTATCGGTGGTGCTATCGTTTCCTCAACGACATGGCGCTGGATATTTTACATGAACTTGCCAATCGGTGGGGCTGCATTTGCTATGCTCTTCGTCTTCCTGCGTGTCAACTACAACAGAGAGATGTCGTTTTGGCAGAAGCTAAAGCGTATTGACCTTGTCGGTAACAGCATCCTGGCAGCTAGCACTGTATCTATTCTCTATGCCCTCAGCTATGCCGGCACACGATACCTTTGGCAGACCTGGCATACTCTGGTGCCGCTTCTACTAGGATTTTTGGGGCTATTCATCTTTGCATGGCTTCAGATAACCGGATTCTCAGCAGAGCCCCTGATGCCATCGCGCTTCTTCCGGACCCGCACTTCGGCGATTCTGGCCGTCAATACATTTTTATACTCTGCCCTCCTGTACTGGTATATATTCTTCTTGCCCGTCTTCTTCCAGGCAGTGCTGCTTTATTCACCTCGCCGGGCCGGTGTTGCGCTTCTACCTATCTCGCTCCTTGGTATTCCAGGTTCCATGCTAGGGGCTATGGCGTTGACGCGTTGGGGTCGATACAAACCAATTCATATTCTGGCTTTTGCAATCCAGACCATCGGCATGGGTTTATTCACGCTACAGTGGGAAGAAACAACGGTGGCGCAGTGGGCGGTATTTCAGTGCATCGTGGCTTTGGGTGGAGGCATGGTGTTTAGCACACTATTGCCAGCTTTTCAAGCGTTCATTCACGAGCGCGACCTGGCAGCCTGTACGGCGGCATGGTACTTTATACGCCTATTTGGGCATGTCTGGGGCGTAGCTATTCCGGCGGCCGTCTTCAACAATCGCATCGACCAGCTATTGACTGACGGGGCTATCTCAGATCCTTCGGTGGCCAGACTTCTATCGGCGGGCGGCGCATATCAAGCAGCTTCGGCTGAATTCGTGGAGCAATTCCCATCAGCAGTTCAGGGCGAGGTCCGTGCTGTTTACAGAATTGCCATACAGCGAGTCTTCCAAATTGGTACCGTCTTTTCCGGAGTTGCGTTCCTACTCAGCCTGTTTGAAAAAGAGGTTGCGCTGCGAACGACACTTGAGACTGAGTTCGGTCTCGAGAAGAAGGTTGAGAGCAAGAAATCCGAAAGCGAAGCAGAAGTTGGTGCGGCAACCTGAGCACACCAGAGAAAAATTACGCCGACCAAATGACACCCAGGCGGAAAACAAAGGGGATTTTACCTGCTTCTAATCATTTCTCAGCTACAGTAACGGGATAAAAATACATGGATGAAATAGTTATTTTAGAATATATGCAACCTTTTCGACCTTTGTGATGAATCATTATGCTGCTTTTATAATTTTTCCTACCGTTATTTTACTACTTATTTAAGTACTTAACTTAGGTATGTACTTAAGTACTTAAGTAAGTATACATATGTAAGTAGGAGCTAACTGTCGAAGTTAGCCGAGGCATCATATGCTGAGGTGGGTGAGATCGGCATAGTTGTGTAACATATCACTGTACCTTAAAACGTTAGGCTCGCCTAATTTCCAACGAGCTTCCACTAAGTCCTCTAATTTCATGCCATTCCTTACCCCAAATACTACACTATGAGCTCGAATAAACTGGAGAGTCGCTTTGTCCCCTTCTCCAAAGCTACAAATATAGAGAAGCTTGACTCCCATACATATAGAGCTAACCTCGATGAGACATACTGCATTGGCGCAGGTATTATACCTAAGGACAATCCAATAGCTCTAGCGCATTCTAACCTTACTGTTCATCCAGTTCCCAATGGCGGGTACGCCGGATCCTGCATGCTCGCCGCAGCGCGCGCCCACCTAACCTCACGCAACCAACCCGACACATTGACCGTACACTTCGAATTCCCCGGCCGAACCGCCGCTGGCCCAACCATCATTACGATCGACGACGTGAAGCTTAGCCGCCAGCTATCCACCGTGCACATAACGCTATGGCAAGGCGATTTACTCTCCCACGCGCCGTGGATCACGCCGTCCAAGTCCCGTCGCGTCGTGCTCGCCTACGCGACCAACATCAACTTCACCACGTCCACCGGCATCTCGATGCCAACGGGGTACGAAGGCACGCCCGCCGCGACGCTCCCTCCCTTGCCCGACTTCGAGGCCCTTAAGAATACGGACAAAGACATGACGTGGGAGGAAGTCAAGATGCCGAGGGCGGCTGCAGCAGTTCAACGCTCGCTGCTAAACTGGAAGTTCTACGAGCCCCGCGAGGGTCCGCTGACCCCGGGGGTGCTGGACATGTGGATCCGGACAGCGAGTGGGGAGCATATCACGCAGGGCGCGCTGGCGTACGTGGTGGACTCGTTTCCGTTCAACCTGCACACGTTCCTTGCTGCGCCGGAGATCCGGGCGTTACTTGAGGGAGCGCAGAAGGAACCGGCCGATGCGAAGGGGGAGGAGATGCGTGAGAGGCACAAGCAACGGGCTACGATGTGGTTCCCTACCGTGGTCATGAATATTGAGTTCAAGAAGCTGTTGCCTGAGAGAGGGGCCGAGTGGTTGGCTGTTCGGGTGACCGCTAAACAGATCAAAGATGGGAAGTTTGATCTCGAGGTGCTGGTTAGAGATGTGGAGGGCGAGATGGTGGCGCTCAGTCATCATGTTGCTATGATTGTTAGTTTGGACAGAAATACCGGGAAGAAGGGGTCGCCTAAGCCCGCGCTGTAAGACTGATGAAGCAGCGGTACTCGGCACTCGAGATGGTAGGTGCTTGGTGTCTGTAGTAAGCCCCCGTTGTTACGAGGCAGAACAGTGTCAGAATAAATGACATTTTGGACCGCCCAGCAACTATCAGAGCTAGTTGACGATTATCGTCATATTTCTGCGGATATAACATATCATTCCTTTATGCAAGGTTTTATATCCAGCATGGGGGATTTCTGGGAGTGATTCTCCCTTTTTTCTGACGCTATTTTGGTATGACAACTTCCAGGTGGTCAGGAACCCTGACTTTTAGTCCTTATCGCCTAGCCCCGATAGGCGGGTATTAACGCGCTATCGCGATTTTCTCTGCTACTCCTAAACCTTCACTTCCACCTCGCTTTTACGAAGTACAACTGCGTCAATCCAACATGTTCCTCGTTCCGCATATTACCTCAGTCATGCATCTGCAACACCCAACTTTTGTTGAAGAAAGCACTCCTTAAATTCGGCGAGTATCGACCCAGGTGTAGAAGCATCGTTTTCCTTCGTCTCCTCGAAAAGCTGAGCATGCTCTTTATCTGCCCAAAGCTTGAGAAGCTCTCGTTCAGTGAAACCCAGGCTGTTCTCTTACACCGTGTAGCCTGTGTCTTCCGCCGCACCGCACAGCTGGAATATACCGCGGGACTTATACTTGAATCCCCATTCGGCAATCGTTCCCTTGATACGACGGTTCATAGTTCTGACGGGCGGCCCTATGGGAAGCTGCTTGGCTTTTAGCCCGTGGAAAAAGCCAACTGTTGAATGGATGCGTTCTTCCGACACATTGTCAACATCCGGCTTCGCCTCGATCAGCTTTTTCGACGTCCAAAACTGAGCTCTCGGCTTTCTATCGGATGATCTCGCTAGTCGATATGGCAACGTCATCGAGTCTTTGACTGTTACATAGTCTATTGACGCGTGAGCAAGATATTATCGCAGCATTATGAACACTAGGTAGCTGCGTACCTTTCCCCAGCCTCAACTCGTGTATTTGGGTTCGGGATTCCAGAACCCATCGGGTCTAAACTTGATATCGTCCTGCAGCCTAGACATCATCCAAACCAGAGCAATATGAGCAAGAGCCTCATCCTTCCTGCCGCCGCCTATATCGCTATGGTATCCTACGAACCAACACTGGTCTAGGGAAGTCCGTGCCTTCTCGGTGTTGGCGGTGCGTTTCCATACGATGGAATGAAAGTGGTGGCGGCGTTCATGAAGTGCAAGTGCTTGGAAGGCCTTATCGACGCCTTCGCGTAAATCAGAATGGATGAAATTTGGGCTTCCTGGCCGGTGCCGTCCGAATAAGCCCGGCAGCGGGACGCCAATCGAACTGACCGTATCCCAGACAGCGCAAATGTTAATACGGATCTTCCGTCGAATGTCTGACTCAAGATTTTTGCAGTACTCTTCTAAATCTGCGCTCTCCTTCTTCCAGAGCTTATAAAGCTCAGGCCAGTGGGTGAGCCCATCAATAGTAAGTAAGCCGCATTTTGTGATAATATCTACCATATCTACCAGGCATCTAACAGTAAAAGCGCCCCTCGAGTACCCGACTAGGATAATTTTATCGTTGTCAACATAATCGCGGCAAATTCGACCATATGCCTCTTGGATCTTTTGGTCGAGGCCTGGTATTAGTTAGTTTTAATTCGAGATCACCCCCACACGCTTAGCAACTTAAGATAAACGAACCTCGTCCGACTGCCTGATTCCACCAGTCCGGGGCACCTGGAGAAGACTTGCCGGCTCCGATCCCAGGGAAGTAATATGGCGATTGCTGGATACCATCGACTATGCCAGGCTTTACGCTCTTAAAGAGGCGATGGACATTAGTAATAGGTTTGTCGTCATTTCCGGATTTGCCCGTTCCGTCGCAGCAAACGATTATCTTCTTCATCACTGCCATTATTCCTAACGCTTAACTTTCTAGCCCGCCTATGGCGGCGTCAATGATCGTTCAATGTTCTCAGCCGTCAGGAGGGTGCCGGTGACTATTCCCCAAGAGTCTGCGTCCAAGCAGCCCGGTGTATTATCGATCTAATCGACAGCGACGCCATCCGGCGGGGTGACTTCACATAAAGGCAAATCGCTGTTATAATAGAACAATAAGGTCCCTTTGTATGGGTATCAGATGATCCCGACAGGCTACGAGCGCATCGCAGGGCGATGTTAATTATGGTTATCCCATCCCGAAGCCCGACCCCCACCCTTCCCAACGACCAAAGGCAGGCAGCCGTCGAACCAACAGCCACGTATGTTATATTCTGCATGCTGGACAGTGAGGCGGTATGTAGTCGCCGTCTCGCTTCGGTATTAATCAAGGGATGAATTGGTTGATTTGGAGAGAGTGGGTAGCTAAGAGTCGCATTAGGTAGAAAAACAATATTATGTAGGTCGGCGAAATGGCTACGCATCTTGATTTGACAACCACGAGGCTGCAAAGTGTGGAAACGATCTGAACAACAACAGTCAGCAATCTAGAGAAAAGCTACCTCATTTTTTGCAAGCCAATAATTGGATAGTTAAATTCTGATGTTTCGATAGGTGGCAAGCGCGACACTCAAAAGGGGCAAATTAGCCTAGACGAAACAGCCCCGGGACTCGAATCACATTGGAAATTACTGCTTCCCTCAAATTCTCGAAAGCTTCAACACTGGCCAATACACTGCATATAGCTGAGTTGTCTGTACGAAAGACACGACATCGTGAACGCCAACGCTACTTATGGTCGTCTAGACCTCTTTCTTAACAGCCACCATCTACCATATCTATCATCTACAGACTATCATATAGGGTTAGCTCAAGAAGAAGTTAAGAAGACACAAGAAAAAGCCCAAGGTCGAGCATTGGAATGGCCGTCCTAACACTCTCGGATCGCAGCGCCTTCTCCCACCGTTAGATAATCCGAGCCTTGTGTAAGTTCCTTTACCCCTGGTAATAAGGAATGCCTCATACATGATTCACGAGCTCTTGCCTGGATCACTGACTGACTCCCACTTACAGACTAATCCTCATCTATGATATCACCGAAGATCGAGACGAGGCGCGCTGGACGATCGACGGTACCCTACGCGCACGTTCTGCAGGGTGTACTGGTACTGAGGCTTGAACTCGAGTGGTTTAGATAGAGCAAACTTTACCACGAGACCGAATTCAATATTCTACTAGGGTGAGGGTGTCGGGTGGTCAGTCAAGCTTTCAAGATGAGGACGGAGTCAAAGAATAAACATGACAGAGAGTCAGTACTCTTATAGCCTTTTCTAATATAGTTGAATCGCTAATGTATTGTAAGCCTTGTAGATATCGCGACAATGATTCCAAGTTATTAAAGGTCTAGCATCCGGTTATACCAGCCCAATTTTCCTATTTTAAAATATCGGATTACGTAGTTTAGACTTTGAGCCTTCGTATCCTTAAGAATCTCGGGTCATCGATGGTCAACGCTCTTTGCTGATCGTATTAGATCTTGATATTCTATGTAAAGACGGAGTGCGCGTATCTGCCTTCTCCTCTTGTAATCCGCTAGGAAGAAATCTGCTCCTCGATTCGAGTCGGACGGATCCTAATGATATGCACAGCTATATTGACTGTCATAGACCTGCGCCATCTATTGCATCTCTTGTCAGTATTATGGGCGCACGTAGAAATCAAACACAAGCTCGAAGTGGTCAGTCCACCTCGCGTGGCACGGTTAAGATTGCATCCTCATCTAAATTGCCACAAATATGTTTATTTCCTTACCAAGTTGTCGTTATGGCCCTACTTAGCGAAAGACGACCAGTAGCCATCAACGTGGTCAGCACTAACAGAGTCTCATTTAACGAGGACGACTAATGCCACACCACTTTCCACAAAGGCCAGTTTCAGGGGCAAGGCCACGACCGTCTATGGCTTATCCCGCGGATCATCAAATCTCTTCTAAGTAAGATGTGCAACCCACGCCTCTCTCAAGGCTGCAGAGCCGGACGCCTCAGGCCACCTTTCCGAGGCCAAGGTCTCTCGTGTTATGACGTGGGCGCCTGATGGGCTGCCGCCAGGGGCTAGATCGGGGGTCAAAACGTAGCAAGGCGACAGATACGCCAACAGAGCAAGGTTATGGTTAAGATCATTGCCACATCTATCTCCCTGTCTGCCTTGTGAGGTAGCTCAGGGGTTGAACGTGACTCACGTTGCCGCGGACTCGTTGTCCACACGAACTCTGCCTAGGCTAGCAGAGAATTCCGCATGACTAGGTCGATTATAGGTCTAGCCATCCGACCATAAGGCGTTTCGGACCATCATCCAAGGAGCCTCAACCCTGGGAAACGGTACAAAGAGCAAATTTGGTGACGTGGCCAGAGGCCAGCATGCTATGCTGCCCCCATCTTGGCTGGCGAATACCGTGAATCTCTACGCTCATCTTTGAAAAACGAAGGAAAGGACCCAACGCAGGTGCCACCACCTTGGTTGTACGTGGGCTCGGGCTGGGTTCGAATGGTGAGCCGTAGTGCGTCAACACGAGCATCCAGGCAAGTATGCCCAAAGGGCTCCTCCACACACGAGCAGCCCCTTTTCCCATCCGGTACGAATCCTTGACCCCTGGATTTCCACAAAGCAGGCGTGTCTATGGACCGGTCTTCGAGCCTACAGGGAACTGCCCGTAATGAGTAAGTATCTTTCATCTCCTCCCCGACACAGGTGTATCTAAAAACAAAAGGCGCATTTGTCAAGTAACCAAAGGATACACAAACACTCTAACTAGACCTGCTATAACTGAAGCTGAACCGTATCTTTACAGTTCTGTCATTATGCATCTCTTGGCATTTGGGGGCTGCTCTGTCCGGTCCTAGAGTGATGAAGTCGGGATGGAGACTGATAGCTGATTCTGATTGGCTCCAGGCGTTGCCGCGCTGGGAGAACTAATTCTAAAAAGGAGGTAGAGTAGAGCTGGTCTCATTGGTGCTGTTAGACACGCCCCTCGGGGGTGAAGCTCCATCTGCCCGTATAATACAGAGGGGGCGCCCGTTTGTCACTGTTTCCGACCGTTACCCTCCGTTCCCGTTGCCACACCTCGCGCCACAGTCGTCGCTGTCTATTAATAGCAATTCCTCGCATTTACTCACTTCATTTCTGCACAGGGGAGTCTAATATGGAGATACTGGTACTATTGAGATCACATTAAGTGTATCTCTTAAAGTTTCACTTTTGATTTTCTCTATTGTGCGGTGATTGTCACGAAATTGGTCTTAATCAGTAAGTCAGGTTTCGTCGGGTGTGGGTCATTAGACGGTTGCTCTCTTGTGGGGCGACTGTGCCCAGGTGGTATGGAGGACTCCATTTCTGGATGCCAGAACTTCCAGTCCTTGTGGCTTCCATACCAACACTTCAACATTTGTATGCAGATTCTTGTTCGACCACCATCCCAATACCTCGAAACTCCAGCTCTTCGAAAAAGCAGGTTAATTCGCATCGACCAGGATACCTCCTTAACCAGGTCATGAAGGAGTCCTCCACATCGGCAAGGGTCTCGGAGTTTCTGTTCAACACACCCAGTATATTGGCATTGATTCTTTTCGTGGAAGCTTTGACAATGTTGGCAACGGCTTTCGCGAACGGAGCTAGATCCGAACCCCGATGAGGCGTTCCCAGAAAAGCAATGCCAACAGTGTGCCTTGCTATTTGCGTTAGGTGTTCATCAGCCGAATTTTCGGAGAGGGCCAATGTTTTTTTAACCACGAGTCCTCCAAGACTATGAGCGACAAAGATAATCTTGCGAGACACCTGGACTCGATATTATGAGCAGATTCAGGGGCAATTATCCACTGGTAACTCACGGAGGCAGTATTCTCTCTCTTCCGAGCTAAATCATTCATCAAATTCTTGGCGTGGCTTTGCAGATTGTTCTGCCCTACTGGCTGGAATAACTTGGCGACGTCTACATCATATCCAAAGGTAAGAACGCGGGCGTTATCAATCTCATTTGGGAGCAGATCGACTGGCCAAAATGTGCCGGTTTCTTTGTGAAGAAATGTCGTGTCAGCACAACCTGTCAGTCCGTGGAGGAATACAATGTCGACAATGGCATTATCTGGGACATGAACCTCTATGAGGTTGTAGATATTGTTTCCTGGGAACAGTCTTTGGATTGAGGTGGATGGAGCTACTGGTTGATTCGAATCAAGCGAAGCTGATGGGCCCCCATTATTGCCACCGCTGCCTGAGGTACCGGTATCTTGAGCGGCACCCTTCAGATTCCGGGGGTTGGGGCGATATATTTGTTTGAGAAGCCGTTTGAATGACACCATTGATACGGTGCAAAATCGAAAGTATCAAAGCATGGGCTTAGGAAGGTTTCTTGTCAAATAATATGACACTCGAGTCTTTAGTCAATTGAGAGGCAATCAATAGCACCCCAAGTCGCCGACTGTTGATGACACTGTTTAGAGAAATCAATAGAAAGCTGAGCTGAGCTGAGCTGACGCGATGGCTGAAAATACGAGGTTCAAGCCATCCCATTACTTACATATCTTGGACTATAGCATGCAGGCATGGAGATAACCTGGTATTATGATCTTATCGAGCATAATACAACCCAGCCTCCGTCCCGTCTCCGTCTCTCGCTCATTTCTACATTTCAATGCGCGACATCACACATAAACACAGAATCAACTGGTGGTTCAAATTATGTAGGTATATTTCAAAGTGTCTCGATCATTAATCAATCTTTGAAATAGGGAACGTTCCGTCTCGTCGTCACACGTGCCTCATCCAACTCTTTCCAAGCCGTTCAACCAGTCCAGACAGCGGGGCCGGGGGTCTTGTATGAAGTAGCCTTGCCCTGGTAGATGTCGACCTAGCTTCTGTTAGCTTTCGGCTATATCTATAAGGAGAATATCCATCGCTCACCATGATTCCAGCATCGGATTGAGCAGCATACGCGGGAATGGAAGTCAGGTAGCTGCCGCTAGGAGTAGCGGTACCCGAACCAGTAACCTTGATCTGAGCGCACTCGGGGTAGAACTGGGGGGTGTTGGCTTGGTGGAGAGCGAGCAGCTCGTGACGGATGAGGTAGTTGCCGGGCTTCAAGTTCGCGGGGATGCGGCTCGACCACTTCAGGTTCTTGTAGACGAGGGCGGTTCCCCAGTTGTTGGAGTTCAGGACGTCACCCCACAGTCCCATCTCATCGATCTTGAACCACTTCTTGCCTTTTCCGTCACAAGCAGTGAATTCGCCGTCACATGAGTAGAGCCACACCATCACCGGGCCCTGCTGGTGAGTCCACTGCTTCCAGAACGCTGTTACGTTCTGGCCGGCCGGGACCTCGGCCGCGAGGGGTGCCGACGTGCCGCCGTTGCAGGTCATCTTGGGGTCCGTCACGGTCATGATGGGGTTGTAGTCCGGCCATTGTCGCTGGATGATCTGAGCCCCGGCAACAGGAGAGAATCCCTGGTAGCCCTCGTACGTCTTGCCGCCGATCTCGTAGCTAGTGACCGCACCGTGGGCTGCGACCAGGGCGGGAGCGAGGAATAGGGGAAGTGAGAACAGCATCTTGACTTAGTGGTTGAGCTGGATGGTGCTTGCTCTTAGAGACGAAGAATGGCAGATCGAAATCCTTGGCAACCAGCGAGGCACGGTAGTATTTATGCTGATCGCGCTGGAGAACAGCCAGATTCGAGCTAGGCTAGGATAGGGGCAACGCAGTATTATATCTCCATGATCTATGTTAATCTAGACTTCGTGGTCAGGGTCCATGTCCATCCCCGGTGGATAGCGGCATTTGCCCATGCTCGGTTACAAGGATTGCTACTATCATTAGAGCGCCGACTCGATATTCGATATTAGCTTGAGCAAATAATATCCAAGCATATAGGTCAAGGGCGTATCCGACCATTTCCGCATAGCTGGAGAAGACTGGACTAACAACCCAGAATACGGACTGGCGGACCGGTGCCTCAACTTGGCGAAAAAGCATTCGGCCATCATCCCAGAACTATGAGCTCCATAGCATGAGAATGCCTTCGAAGCTTCCTCGGCCGAACCCAGCTATACCCTCGGCTTTGTATATGAAACTTGAATCAGGTGGTGGCGCTGTAGGCAAGCGATTGGAAAACGGCATCACAACTTTGCTATGCGGCGCCTGACTTCCCCACAGGCATGAATACACGGCAGCCTTGGGTCCGGGGAATGTTGCATTGCGGCGACAAATTGGGAAGTTCCCCTGCAGTCTATATGTGGCCGGCGTTATTCGTGCACAATGTGATCATAGCTCATATAGGGTTAATAGAAGGACTTCAGGCTATATAGGATAAAGCCCGCAGTCCCGCGCCTCCCCTGTCGTAGCCAAGGAGCCAAGAATGTTTATACGGTACCTATGCTTTGAAATACTCTTGACAATATGACAAGATTAGAATCAGCGTGTATAGTTCTGGAGAAAAGAGAATTCGGTAGAATTATGTGTTCACGATAGTACTCAATCATGCCCTCATATAGATTGTAACACGACTTGCACCAAACTGAAGTCCAATTATTCATAAATGTGTCGAGATAGATTGAATAACATAATATTAGGACAGCTGAGTATATAGAACCTGAGACTTTACTGTAGACGGACTTTATCAACTTGTAATACTTATATCTACCCCTTCTTTTCTCTACGTGGTTAGAGGTAGGTAGATATGCTATTCTCTGCGAAAGGTAGCTGATGTTGAATTTATCGGCGTAACACTCGAAGACCGCGGCTGCAACAGTATTCCAAATACTGTGTCAACAGATATTAAAATACAACCGGAGATCTCTACCTCCTATCGATTAACCCGCCGCTGTTGTAGCCAGAAAAGCACCGAGCCCTAAGCTTATCGAATACCTTATATTGTAGACGGATGATCAATTGAAACATATACTCCTATCGCCTCATCTCGCTTGGAACTTTTACGGCTCAGTCTCTAGCTTGATTTCCTTCCCCGAGCCCATAACAAGCAACTAGGGGAACAATGCACCGAACCGTCCCATACCAGCTTCCATCTCTCCTAAACCTCTCCACCCCCTCCTGGGCATTAGGAGTCAGCACGTCGGCCGTCCCAACAAGCCTGTTGAACTCCACTAGCCCTCGGGTTTCCTAGATCGGCAAGTTTCGGACTTAGATGCGGGTCTCGCTCATCCTAGCCGACAGACCAAGACTCCGCCGTGCCGTCTGCGACCCGCACCGAATCCCAGCCATCAGCTTCGGCGATCGCCGGGTTCGAAATTCGCATATCGGCAAGCGTGAGGACGGATCTCAAGCAGCGATAGTAAGCCTCCTTATCCTGAACGGTATCTCTCTTCGCTCGCCATCGCGAGCTGGTCCGCGCACGATAGACCCAGGACCAGTGCGATATTGGCACCGGAACTGTCGCTGGCGAGAGATACGATGTCGCTGTTAGCTGCTGCGTCCTGGAGAGCTTGCGCTAGCCACTTCTTAGGAAAGGGGTAGGGCGGTGTTAGCAGATGATGAGAGGGTACGAGACCTGGCCCGCGGAACCAAGTATTTAATGGGCATCATGAACTTTATAGCAGCGGCGAGTTAAATGTAGGTAGGTATGCGAATAAAGGCCGGTTCTGATTCATTCGAGAGTTAATTCATTGTGGTGACGTTATCAAAGGCGCCGGTTTTGAATAACTATCCTTGGGAAACAGGCTACAGGGGACTTTATAGTTCTAATTCTAATATCTACCTAGGTATGGTTCAGTAATGCTTTCTCTATGTAAAGTCGTAAACCATCAAGCTCTCCCTCCCTTTCGACTCCTTAAGAACAATAACCATCTCATCGTCGAAACCGACCCAGTTTCGTCGGTCGTCCCACTGGACAGCCGAGGTTGCATTCGGGCCGACATCATCTACCTTTTCTTCGTCATCAGCGATGGGTTTGACTATCGGGCGGACTTCAATGCTCTTGCCATGTGCTCTGCCTTCGAGTTCCCAAACTCTGATTTCTTCTCCGCGGCAACTGACACTAACTGCCTTGCCACGCGCCGTAATTTCAGCGTCGCTTATGCCAGAAGTATGTCCCCACAATCGGATACCGGGCGATATGGAAAGAGAGGTTGCGTTTGATGTGCAAAGATATAATATCAAGGTGTTGTCCGGTAGAGTAGCAAGGAGATAGGGGTGAGTATAGCATAGGTTAATAGGCCCCTCTAGTTCGCCGTCATGGAGAGAGGGAGGCGATGAGCTCGTATGCTGAGAGGGGGTGGTTGGCGGTGATGGTATTTGAGAAGGCGCTGTCCTGATAGGCACAGTGTATGCTAACCGGGTGGTCGTTATGTCTGGTGTGGATTTTGTCTTAGAAGTAGGAGAACGTAAGTGGAGATCTTGGATGCCTAAGGACCACCCTTGTAGTGTTGAAAATGTGTACGCGATGGAAGCCACAATTCCTCTGGCTGTCTTCCGAATAGACAAAGCCAATGGTGCCCTTGAAGTATGCGATTTGAGTGATGTGAGGAGATATGGTGCTTGGGATGTTCTTCCATTGGAGTTCTCCTGTGCTCTTGATTTCGAGTGTTCCATAGTGTGCTGATCTTTCGTATCTTGTGGACTCTGACTCCGTACGGTCTCATCGTCGGTAGCTTTGACGTCGGATTCCGTCGCGGTTGACTGATCCTTTCCAGGTGGTCCGTCAAATGTATACATAGATATAAGGACAGACTTGGTCGCTGTTAGAAGGTATGGGTATGAGAAGGCAACTCCAACCAACTCTCCATTGCTGGACTTCTCATGGCGATACCTCCGTAATAACTTCCTTTCTTGGACGTCCAAGCGCCATACGCCAAAGCCTCCGTCGGAGAATCCGACAGCGATATCCAAGACCTGGCCTTGAATATATTGATCATCTATTGTGAGGCAGCTGGGTGCTACTTCCGAATTAATTTCTCCTAGGCTGATATGTGCTAGGAGTTGCTTCGTTTTCAAGTCCCAAGCCCGTAATCCCGTCGCCACGTCTGCGGTTACTGCGATACCTTCAGTAACTTTCACGAGGACTTTACGCGACAAAGTCGTCTCGAGCAGCGATGGCTCCTGACCAAGTGGCAACTCCTCCACGACACACTTGCCCTTGGACCAGTTATGTCGGAGCTTGTACTGTTTCTTCCAATCTCTTGAACGGTCCTTCAGGTCGCCTACATGCATATCTACCCATCCTCCTCTTCTCCCGTCCGCCCATATCGCCCTACGCGACGAATAATGCAGCTTGCCTTCTCTGGCGGAGCCATCGCGGAATCCCGGAATGCGCATGGCGCGGGGAAGGACGAATCGCGAGTAGTATAAACGTTTCCATATTTGCGAATCACCAAATAGGTCGTAGAAGCGTCGCGATACTGGCGCGGTGTTTAAGAGGTCTGGAAGAGGTAGATATGTGAGGATGCGTACGAGGAGTTCGTCCGATAAGGGCGACAGGAGATCCGGTGACGCGGTGTGGCGGGTTCGCTTTGATACGGTAGATCTCGACGTGACATCAGCTTCGGAGCGTTTCCTTTTGTACGTCATCTCGAGACCCCCTTAGAGTCAAACTGGCAATTCAACACTGTTTGGGTATAAGAGGTAGGTACACAATATAGTCGGGGATCGAGGTGCTTGGTTGCCTGCGGACGAGGCCGATAAGGATAATGGGGTATTGGTTTTAGTGGGATGTGAATCGCATTCCGCCCGTGGGATTCGGCGGTATCGGATATAAAGTTTGAATTACGTAAGACACTTGACCTCGATTAGTTACATAATGTTTGAACATTTAGCCGATGATTAACCGCTTGCAGTCCGCTTTGTATATCCTCTGATGTAAGAGTAAACGTATCAAACCATCCCTCCCTCGCAACTTTTGATGGCGGCACAGCTTCAATAACATCTCCTCCGTGAGTAATCTTCGCAAGCACACGCATATCTGTAGACTATTTATAAATATACTACTATATATGTCCTCAGACCTCGTCGATCAGCAACGTCTAAGCCCGGACTACGAGTTGTCGGGAGACCGGTCTCATATATAATTGGAGAACAAAGGATTTTGAGAATGTAGTATTATATCGAGCACAGATGTGCCTGCGGATATAAAACTGATCATTTATAGACTAAGCCACTCTTCCGGAGTCCGCGGGTGCCGAGTCTCATGCGGACCGTCCCGACAAGAGCACGAGATCAACTTAAACCCCGAAAGTCAGGCTGTTTGGTGTGTCTTGGGACTACGTTCTCGCCCCTTGGTGCTATAGACTCTGCATGTACAGCGTTACCCGTCAAGCTGCCCTAATAAATTATTTATGCCATAATGGAACCCGAGGCGGCCGACGCCGGTGGCGGTCCCGGTTCTCCTGGCCCCCGGCGAGCAGTAAGTGAGAACCCGATACCTATCGGCCCCATTAGGTTCATTGTCTGTCGTATCCACTTAGAACCTATCATTAAATCGGAACCTGCTTGCTAAGTGACATTATGATAGTGCGACCAATGCAGACTTAGGAAGGTAAAGATCCGTCCCTACTGCTACCGTCTATTCTTGTTGAGGATATGGTTAGATCGTCAGGATTGTTAACATCGAATCACGTCTTGGCAGATACGCTGTGACAAGGAGTCGCCATGCTCCAACTGCCGGAGCGCTAAGCGGTCGTGCAGTTCCACAGGAGCCGGTCAGAAACCGAAGGAACCAAGGCAGCGGGTTCTGATATCCAGCCAATAGTAAGCAGGATATTACTTTGGCGGCACAGTCGACACTGAGTAAGGGATGCACTTACTAACAAGGATATGTTCTAAACTAGTGAGCGGAAGATTGATATGATCGAGGAGCGGCTCGGTGGTATCGAGACCCTCTTACGGAACTTGAGCCCCATCTCAGCATCCACGTCCTCCAATACGGAGGTTTTCACACGGCAATCGTCCGACAAGACAACGCCGTTGTCCGTGACTAGTCGGGATGACACATCAAGCACCGTCTTCGATCCCGAAGACGCAGGTGACTTCGAGGGTAATTCCTCGTTAGCCGCACATGCAGTCTTTGCGAGCGAGTTCCTTGAACATGCCGTGCAGGGAACTCACGAAGGCGGCAGTCCTAAGATCGATGCGGCGCTGTCCTCCTTGCGGCAAATTGCACATATGCATGAGACTCGACGGACTGTATCATCTTTCCATGAGTTCCGGCTGCCCGGCTTGAAGCAGCCGTCTAAAACCAACTTACGAGACCTCCCACTACCACCTATGGCACTTGTGGCGGAGAAGCTCCGGGAGATGAAACGTACGCCTTGTTCCGTATTCTCATTTCGTGCTCATGAAGCATCTAATCTTTCACGGCTCGCTAACCCTGGGCTATAGACGGCCCGGCCCCTATGATGCTTGCCGTCCTGTACTGTTTCATAGACGTCGAACGCTTTACCGACCAGTGCCGACGGGTATACTTCAATACAGACGACATCACGGATGCGACATTCATCCTCGTCATTTCTGGGCTTGCATATGTATTTCTCGAGGCGGGCCTAGGCGCCAAAGACCCCGAAGAGAAGGCCAAGTATGACACCTACTATGCGATGTGCCAGAAGAACTTGGAGACTGTATTATCACAGCTGAATCTACTCATGCCGGCGACGTTGGAAAATATCGAAGCTCTACTTATGGCGGTAAGTGTGACTTAACCCCTTACACGGGCGGAACATTGAATACGTACTACATGTTGGCGCGTAAATTCTCTCGCTAGATTCCAGCTGACGTATGGTGTTTATAGGCTAGCTTCTCAATTGATATCTCAAGGCCCTCCCTGGCGTGGCTCCTGAACTCACATGCAAGCCACATGTGTCGGACCCTAGGTCTTCACCAAATCCACACCATGAAAGACGACAGTCCCCAAAGAAAAGCTGACAAGTCGCTGCTATTCTGGTGCACATACATGCTCGACAAGGGGCTATCGCTGCGTCTAGGCCGGGCTTCCATTCTGCAAGACTACGACATCTCGCTGCCACACATCGCGCCGGAGGCCAAGGCGGCGTACCCGGGCACTGAAGTCATGACGCTGTGGATCAAGCACGCGCAGGTCCAGGGCCGCATCTACGAGCGTCTGTACAGCCCGGGCGCGCTGCGCCAGCCGGACTCGTACCGCGTCGAGCAGGTCGGGATGCTAGCCGCCGAGCAGAAGCACCTCATGGCCCAGAGCATGGAGCTGTTTGTCGAGTTCGAGAACTCGGACGACGCCGAGGGCCGCATGTTCGCCCTCATGCTCAAGTCCGACGAGGTCTCGTACCTCTCGTCCTTGGCCCTTACGTACCGCGCCATGCCCCCGGCGGGCACGCGCTCGCGCACGTTCTCTGATGAGTGTATCGATGCGGCGAGGGCGGCGATGCTTTGTCATCAGGAGGCTATGGAAATGATGGATGATCAGTCGCTGAAGATTATGTATATCCACTGGTGAGAGCTACCCCTTCATACCAACCCTTTTTCTTACGCCCTAAAACTCTCCTACTAACCTCACACGTGAAGGACTATCCTCTACGCCCCTTTCATACCATTCATCGTGATCTTCTGCCTCGTAATCGAGACCTCGTGCGCAGACGACCTGCAGCGACTTGCCGACTTCGTGCAATCCCTGGAGGCAGCGGTAGACCTATCACACTCGATCGGCAAGCTGCACCAGCTATGCCAGGTGCTGTACAACGTGGCGCAGCTGTACATCGAGGCCAAGGCGCAGCAGCCCGTGGACCAGGACATGGTGCCCGTGGGCAACGAGTTCAACATGTACCTCAGCCAGCTGGGCTTCATGCCCATGGACGAGAGCATGGGGAATTTCGACGTGGGCGGCGATAGCATGGATAGGTCTATGGCGCAGACGACGCAGCTGGGCGATTGGTTCTCGGGGAATAACTACGTGATGGGACTGTTGGAGGAGGATCTGTCGGGGATAAATCCTTCGGGTTGGCCGTCGTGAGTTAGCTGAGGATGATTTATAGGAGGTTAGTTCCAGGTTTTGGTTGAAGGCGTTGTGGAAGGCTAGATATTGGTTTCTAAGACGGATGGAAGCTTGGCTCCCCTCTCAAAATCTAATGATGTTCATGATCGTTCATAAGACCTCATTTGCGGGATAACTGGACGGTTTTGATGTCGTATATGGATATTCCAAACATACCGGCGCACCAGCACATGAAAATTAGAACTTGCATTTCTTGTCTTCTCTGAGGCCTTTCTAGACTTTGTCTCTGGCTCTGACTCTGGCTACCTACCAGCCGATGAGTATCGGTATATGTACACACCATCATGATTTTCTCTTCCCTTCCCTTCGCCTCCAACATGCGTACTCTAACTCCGTTCACGAACTGCTCTTGCCCAACCGTTCGGCCTCTAGCTCCTGCTCGGCACGTTGGTAATACTTGGCGGTGTCGACACCATGCTGGTTGTGGTTGACGAAGTTGAACCACGGCAGCACGGCAGTGAAGAGCGCCGAGTATCGCGATTGTCGCGCAGCCACGCCTTGCATGTGCGGCGTCAGCTTGCTTTCGCCGTATAGAGGCTCTCCGGCCTTCACTTTGTCAACCATCTCCCGCATGTCCATCTCGACTTCGCGGGCGTTTTCGGACATGCCGTAGAATCGTACTGCGATATTACTGTTAGTGTACCTAAGCATGCATGTAGTATTGGATTCGATTTTGAGATTATTTCTCGTAGCTATTCGAAGTTGTCGAAGGTAAAGGCACGGGAAACGTACAGCACGATCGTTGGTAGAAGTAGAGGAATCCGCCAAGCGCTCCGATCACACCAGCAAGGCGCAGAGCTCTGGAGAAACCGCCTCGGCCGACTTGTGATGGTGCGAACTTCTCCATCGCCAAGAGCAGGCCCGGACCTGCCGCCGCGGCTACGGTGCCGTGGACGTAGTCTGATGTCCGGGCATACCTTACCACCCTCTTGAAATGTCTGATTTACCACCACATGTTAGCAAAGTACCATAGCATCGGTGCACCGCCGAGAATCGGGTCGTTACGTACGGGTCATTGTCGATGAGCTAGATATCTCTCGAGTTAGTAACCTGTCTGCGCTCCAATTGGCGTAATACGTACGGGGTACTCGGACTTGACGACTTTGCTAGGGATATATGATTGCTGCGGAGTGGTCGCCATGGCTCGCGGAGTCGAATTGGGCTCCCCAATAGCTATGGTGTGCTGTCTAAGGTGCTCCTCGGATTCAATTGAGGTCAATCTTCAAGCTTCGAAATCGCCAAGTTCGGGGAAATCGGATGAGGTAAGCGGGGTTTCCTCGGCTATTTTCCAGGTGTAAGTGACGCTTTGACCACTCATAGCTCCGTCATCAATTCAATTTATTGAGAGCCGCGGGGTGCCCCCACGCCTAGTCGCGTCTTTCAATTATGCGACGCGTTTTGCTTGTCTCTATTATAGTCTAGAGGCTTCTACCATCCTGCAACTCGATACTTCACCGCAGAGCAAATATAGTGAGTATGGCGTCCCGAAAGGCTGCAGTACCGGCAAGGCCGGTCAATAATGACATCGACAATTACGATGTCGACGATGACCCCTTCGCCGAGTCCGGGAACGAAGCTCCCAAAGAGACACAATCCAAGAAGCGGAAAGGGGCAACCGATCTAGGAATTGACGAGGCTGTAGCTGTAAAGAAGAAGGCTAGAGCACCAATTGTCAAACTAGATGAAGGGAGGTTCGTGTTACTAGCAGAAGTCCGTGTATCAATTTAAGATATGGGCTGATCAATCGTAGATTATTGTCTGAGAAAGGCATACCGAGACTGCGACGAAAGGCGCGCGATCTGAAGTTCAAGAGCAAGGGGCATGAGGTATGACTAGCCCGTTCATATCCCCATTTAGCAGCCAAGAGTAGAAACTAACTGCTGTCTAGTTCTCCGACACCGCTAGACTCCTCTCGTTCTACCAACTATGGTTTGACGACTTATTTCCCAAAGCGAAGTTCCTAGATGCTGCGGCCATGGCAGAAAAGGCAGGCCACAAGAAGTACATGAGAATGAAGCGGATGGAGTGGATCGATGAAGGAAAGCCTAAACCTACAGGAATGAGCGGAGACGAGGAAGACCTTTTCGGAGAGTCCAACAATCAGACAGAGGAGCGTGCTCCTGCAGTATTCCCTGCCAGAGTTGCCCCGATATTTCAAAACCGAGGGAGCGAGAAGGCTCAAACACCTACTCGAGACGACGTGCCTGATGATGACGATGATTTCTACAACGCTACCCCAATAGCAAAGAAAACGACACTGCCTGCAAGTACATCGGTGTTTGGAAATGGAGAAAAGACTACAGCACCTGCGAGTACTTCGCTTTTTGGAAACGGGGGTGAACCAGATGAGGATGACCTGGATGCGCTAATGGCCGAGGAGGAAGCGCAACGCACAAAACCCACTTCGCTCTTTGGCGATGGCTCTGGGAAGGCCAGCGGACCACAACATGAACCAGAAGAAGACGATTTAGACGCGCTTATGGCCGAGACTGAAGCCGAGCAAAGACCCCCGACTAAAGTTCCTGAGCCTGTCTCGAAACCCACTGAGGCGCCTATAGATGATGGCGAGGATGATCTGGATGCATTAATGGCAGAAGCTGAGGTTCAGGGACAGCCAAAACCATCGGAACCTCCAAAATCGAAGGAAGCAACGGATGTACCTAAAGATGTGGCCGACGCGGACGAAGAGGAAGCGATGGCTGAAATGGATGGTTTATGGTGAACGTCAAGCTTGGCAATAGCTTAGTGTATAACGGCATACATGTGTGTAACGGCGTCCAGGAGTTTTCCTAACGATAGTGCCATGAATGCATAGTTCCGTTTTAGTAGAGTTCTCAAGGAGGGTTTTAGATACCATGAATTGAACTTGCAGCAACTATGCTCTCCACCAACAACTACCATACATGTAGCGAAGACAGCTAATACATAAACGTTCTCTTTTCCCCAATCCATATTACAAACACCAAATCGTCCCAGATATAGTCTGTTCTATCGCTCTTGCTCATCCCCTGATATAGCTACCTAGGTATCTAGGTACATGTACCCATCGTAAGAGTGGGGAGGAATAAGCTTTATCGATAAGACGGAATCAGCGTGCTCAGCGTGCTCAGCGGTCACGTCGGGCAGCTACCAACATCCCCACCAATCCCACTTCGCACACACCCTGACACCTTGCAAACGTCATTTAGCGATAGCATTGTAAACCTCCTTCACTGCCATCTGGCGCCGTCCTTTGCGTCGAATTCGGCGTTTCAAAGAGATATGGCGTCTCCAGATCTGCTGGAAGCTATAGAAAAGCTTCAGATCAAAGACGACATCTCAATCGACGACATCCTCTCGCAACAAGCTCCCCGTAAGCGAGTAAAACAAGATCCTACTGCACTCAAAGCAGAGCTCGAGCAGAAATTTCTAACCCCCTCCAACACCTTCTCTACCGAATGGCTCAACCGCCTACAGCAGCGATGGGACTGTCAGACCGACCTCACGGAGCTTTTCCGCATTGCGCCAACGCAGACCCGAACCGTCACGCGCTTTCAGCGACAAGGCCTCGAGGGCAGAGTCACCGGGTACAAGAATGTCACTGTACCAGCAAATAGCGCGACTGCCAAGAATTCGACGTCTCTAATGCGCAAGCCCGGAAGCCGCGCTGACTTCGTACGAGGAGCAGCCGGCTTCTTCCCTTTCGCACCCGGGGGCCTGGAAGGTGTTGAGGCAACTGCTGCAATAGAAGATCAGATGATACGTTCCGGTGGTACTGGCGCCCAGAACAAATTGGAGCGCGTCATCAAGCTTGGTGCCGAAGGTGGACTTCTCGAAGTGGCCCCCGGTATGACAAGAGGCATTGACTTTAGCAAGAAGAAGACCAAAGTCAATGAGAAAGAAGCCAAGGCAATCGAAGCGGAACTTGATCAAGAACCAGAGCAAGGGCCAGAAACTGAAGATGCTCAGGGGCAAGCAGAAACCAACGGTGGCGAAGAGGAAGATGAGGAGGGAGAATCTGAAGACATTGATTCACTACTACCAGTCGAATTCCCAGCCTTAGAGCCCCACGGCAACCTTGCAGCATCTAGTGCGAGAAAGGCCGGTCGTGAATGGGCTCACATGGTGGACATTAACCGCGACATTACTAATTTCCGAGAGCTCGTTCCCGACATGGCTCGAGAATGGCCATTCGAGCTCGATACCTTCCAAAAGGAAGCCATCTATCATCTCGAAAATGGGGACTCTGTTTTTGTGGCTGCACATACATCAGCTGGTAAGACGGTCGTTGCCGAATATGCGATCGCCTTGGCTGCAAGACATATGACGAAGGCTATCTATACGTCACCCATTAAAGCCCTCAGTAACCAGAAGTTCCGAGATTTCCGGCAGACTTTTGACGAAGTTGGTATCTTGACAGGAGATGTCCAGATTAACCCAGAAGCAAGTTGTTTGATCATGACTACGGAGATTCTGCGAAGTATGTTATATAGAGGCGCCGACTTAATTCGCGATGTGGAGTTTGTCATCTTTGATGAGGTCCACTATGTCAACGACTTCGAGCGTGGTGTAGTCTGGGAGGAAGTCATCATTATGCTTCCGGAGCATGTTTCGCTCATCTTACTGTCCGCGACCGTTTCCAATACGTACGAATTTGCCTCCTGGGTTGGTAGGACCAAGAAAAAGGATATATACGTCATCTCAACGCCGAAGCGACCCGTGCCCTTGGAACACTACCTATGGGCTGGCAAAAATATTTACAAGATCGTTGACCACGAGAAGAAATTCCTTGAGAGGGGATGGAAAGAGGCGGATCAAGCGATGCGTGGAAAAGATAAGGTTCTCCCAGCACCCGCCAACCGTGGCGGCAGTAATCAACGGGGTAACCAAAGAGGGGGTCCTCAGCGCGGTGGTCAACAACGTGGTGGTCAGCGAGGCGGCGGCCAGCAAAGGGGCAGAGGAGGACCACCAAGAGCCAGTCATGCTCCCGGTCATATGGGTCGTGGTGGACGACCAGGGGGCTTTTCTTCGGTCAACCAAGACAAGAACTTATGGGTTCACCTTGTGCAATTCCTAAGAAAGTCGAATCTTCTGCCTGCTTGCATCTTTGTCTTCTCCAAAAAGCGATGCGAGGAAAATGCAGACGCATTAAGCAATCAGGACTTCTGTACTGCGCAGGAGAAGAGTCATATTCACATGATCATCCAGAAGTCAATTGCCCGCCTGCGACCTGAGGATCGAGTTCTGCCACAGATTATTCGCTTGCGTGAGCTCTTGAGCCGAGGTATTGCTGTACATCACGGTGGTCTCCTGCCAATTGTCAAGGAAATTGTCGAAATTCTATTCGCTCAGACCTTGGTGAAAGTTCTCTTTGCAACTGAGACCTTTGCGATGGGTCTGAATCTGCCGACTAGGACCGTCGTGTTTTCCGGTTACCGAAAGCATGACGGCCATTCGTTCCGAAATCTCCTCCCTGGAGAATATACCCAGATGGCTGGCAGAGCTGGTCGTCGCGGACTTGATCCCGTTGGATCTGTCATCATTGTGCCTCCTGGCAGTGCTGACGAAGCACCGCCGGTATCCGAACTCCAGAAGATGATACTAGACCCGCCTAGCAAGCTGCGGTCTCAGTTCAGGCTGACATACAATATGATCCTGAACCTTCTGAGAGTGGAGGCGCTGAAGATCGAGGAGATGATTAAGCGCAGCTTCTCCGAGCACGCCACTCAACAGTTACTTCCAGAGCATGAGAAGGCTGTCAAGGTTTCGGAAGCTGACTTGGCCAAAGTAAAGAGGGAGGCGTGCAAAATATGCGACGAGTCGCTAGATCAATGCCACCAAGCATCGATGAACTACAAGCAGTTGACCCAGGATCTTTACAAGGGCCTTCTAACTATACCCATTGGCAAGAAGCTATTCACACAGTCACGACTTATCGTCTTTAACAAGGATGGAGTCCGAACTCCGGGGATTCTATTATCGAACGGCGTCAGTACGAAGACGTCGGGAGGCGAGCCGACTGTTCACGTTTTTGAGATCAAAACTGAGCGCCAGACTCGTGATTCAACTGACCTATTACCTTTTATTGATTTATTCAGATCGCTATTCACACCTCTTCCACGTCGCCAGAAGTCCATGGCTTCCAAGACCGTTCATGTTCCGCTAAGCGACGTTGAGTGTCTCACAGGAAAACTTACCACAGGCATTGTACCAGATTGGTTCGAGCCGGGAGAGTCTCGTCAGAAAGCGAAAGACCGAATGTTGTCTATCTGCAAGACTTGGGAATCGGACATTTGGAATGAAGTTAGCTTTGCCAAGATCAAGAACTTGCCGCTCCAGGAGATTATTGAGAAGCGCCGACAAGAGGAAGCGGTGATAAAAGCCACCGCTACTATGTACTGTCGGAACTTCTTGAAACACGTAAGTCTTTAAATCCTTCGATATCCCCTCTCATGGGATGAGGATGCTAAACATCATTCCAGTTTGCCATGTGCCACGATCAATGGCTTATCAAGGAGCACATTTCATCTCTTCGCTCAGCCCTTGCAGATCAGAACCTGCAACTTCTACCCGACTACGAGCAGCGTATCCAAGTTTTGAAAGACCTTTCTTTTATTGACGAAGACACTCGCATTCAACTCAAGGGCAAAGTTGCTTGCGAAATCCACTCGGCCGACGAACTTGTCCTGACCGAGCTTATTCTTGACAATGTCCTTGCGGAATATGAACCAGCCGAAATCGCAGCGCTGCTCTCCGCCTTCGTATTCCAGGAGAAAACCGAATCGGTGCCTAACTTGACGGGTAACCTGGAGCGTGGCATGAAGACCATCATCGAGATCAGCGAGAAGGTCAACACGGTGCAGACCGAACGTCAAGTTATCCAGAGCGCGGACGATAGCAACGACTTCGTGTCGCGGCCCCGCTTCGGGCTCATGGAAGTTGTCTACGAATGGGCGCGAGGCATGAGCTTCAAGAACATCACGGACTTGACCGATGTGCTCGAAGGCACGATTGTGCGCACCATCACGAGGCTCGACGAGACGTGCCGCGAAGTCAAGAACGCAGCTCGCATTATCGGCGACCCCGAGCTGTACCAGAAGATGCAGACGGCGCAGGAAATGATCAAGAGGGACATTACTGCCGTCGCTAGCTTGTACATGTAGCTTATTACCCGTGTATTTAGGTGGCTAAGGGGTGTTAGGCTTTCAAGGACTGGTCGCATTACTACATGATATATCGCTGCCGCAGGTCGCATTTAGGGAGCATGGAAAAGAGAAGTGGAAAAGCACTAGAAGAGGGTATGATTACGACATGATAGGTATGATAACGCTTTCAATGAAAAAGGAGATGTTCTTGGTCAAATGTTGGTGTTAGGTGATTTCTCTACCTACCTAAGCCCCTTCCCCCCTCCCTAAATCCCAAATCCTAACACTTTTCACCTCTTTGACGTTATGTCTATGGCAGAATCCACTTAACAGCTCACCGAGCGGCGATTTTACGAGCAATCTCCCATACAAAAGCGGTCTCTTCAGCGTTATGCAGAATATAGCAATCATTTTCCAATGCCGCTAAACTCGCAACCCCAGGACAAAATGGGTGTCACGGCGGATAGCACCGTGCCCATACTCTCCCCGCCACAAAACTCGGGCTCTTCACCGCCCGCCAAGACATCGCTTCATTTCAACCATGGCCGACCGATGACTTAGACGACATCGGCGAGTCGCTATCTAAGCTGTGAGAAACAGGGCGACGATGCGGCTTGGATGCGGATGCTCATGCGCATTGAAACGAGCGTGAGATAGCGTCTCGGACTGCAGGCAGGGACGATCTGCTCGCGCGCCATGATCTCACTCCTTATGGACGATTTGGCGAGGTTTGGCGTTCTCATGCCCAATGAAGTTCGAGAGTTGTTCGGATATGAGCGGGGCCGCCGCAATTCGACTATACCGGAGCAAGGTGGGGGAGCTCCGGAAGGCAGTGAGGCAATAGGAGCGGAGAACGAGAAGATCGGTGAGCTTAGAAGTGACTACTTCGCCGGCGCGCGGTACGACCACCGACTCCGAGATTGGACTCATTAGGACGGACTTCTCTCAGTCAAATCACAGCAAGGAGAAAGCAACGGCACACCTTGATGAGGATGGGTCAATTTTTCCTACCGGTTTTTTGGGAAGACGGACTTAAGGATCACGAGCAGGAGGATATAGCCGTCATTGAATATGTCGAGCACTATAACCAGTCATACGATGAAGATAATTGGCACGAGACCCATGTGCGGCCACCCTTTACCCTGCTTGCAGGTACCTACCTACCTAGGTGCATACCTAGTATAGAGGATCCACGAGACAAAGTTTCCCCAACCCCTATCCCAAGTGCGGCCCCAATCCATGCCAGGCGTCCTAGGTAATTTTCGTATTGAGAAGCGTCGTATATAATTTTAATCATTCCTTCCCGTATAACCTTGAGATTTGTCTGTTCACAAACAGTAAATCAATATATTTATTGACTCATCTTCCCCCCACCTTTTTTTTTACTCTCTGGAAACCATCGCAACCTTTTGGTTTCCCACCATTTAGGAGTAAATATTGCATGATTCCATTCATCGCGAGAATACTTATCCTTAAGTTCCACGATTTCAACGCATACAAAAACAGTGTGTTCAGCCAAGTTGGAATTAGCAACCTGAAGCTTGACGCATAGACCGACCTCCCACCACTCCTTGTTTACGCCCACGTTTTTCCAAAACCTCATCAAGCGCGCTTTCGACCAGGATTTGATAACGTTACCCCATTCATGCGTGAAGTAAGAAAGAAGCTCGTGAAGGTGACCGTTTTTCTTTTTTAGAACAGAGGCCACGCACATATTACTTTTTAGGAGGCCTTTCAAATGATTCTTGGTCATACAATATTGCACCAACCCCTTTTGGTTGCGAAACAGCCTGTGGAAATCCTTATCAGCCGTCTTCTCACGCAGAATTGGGATAAAAGCCACCCAATAATCGTCATCCGACCCAAGAATAACAGCAAAGGGGAATGGGTTTCCCGCGCTTCGTTTGACGAGTATTTCACGTGATGCATCAATTCTATGTTCTCGACTGCGCAGATACTCTTCGGACCTGTAGATAGGACTGAAGAATAACACTGCGTGGGCACCCTCCTGGGTAGTCGGAAAGGTTATTATCCGAGTATCATCGGCATAGCTCACGCCAGGTAAACAGTAGACCTCATTTATCATAAAGTAATCGTCATTGTTTGGAACTCTCACGAGGCTAAAACTATTCGGTCGTGGTGAGGGACGAATCGAATTAGGTGGTGCCTTTATTAGTAGAGTTTCTATTTTTCTCGAAGGCCAATCTTCCGCGGAGATGAGAACTAAAGGACCGCACCGAGCAGTATATCTATCGCCCCAGCGCAGTATAGGAATGCCGATGTACTCTGTACTGTGGCCCTTTACGTAGCAAGATATTACCGCAAATCGGTTTGGCACTTGTTCCCAAATTGGCAGCTCGATACGGACCCCGTTATTGAACACGATTGGAGGCATGTCCGACTGCAAGTCTTGCACCGGTTTGACATCATGTTCTGTAACAAAGTCCGACGGCGATTCCGCGAGTAAGCCATACGATGGTGAGGTTTGGGGCGAGTCCATAATAGACCCATCCACGGGCCTCAGATCTGATGGCAAGCTCCAAGCAAAAAGAGTATGGTCATCTGAGTTTTTCATGATCTCCTCCTGGAGTCGAATAAAAGACTTCTTGCCTTCGCCGTATAGTAGGGGCATATTAACATTAAATATACCCAAAAGCGAATATGCAAGATCCTCTGTTCGTGTCGTTTCTCGAGTCGCCGCCCAAGACATTCTCTTGGCTATACAGATATCATCAAATATGCCAGTTGAAAGAACAGACCGCTCTATGCCGGTGATCTTCTGGAGCTCATCTTGTAGGTCGTGTTTTGAGCCAAGGATATCCCAATCTGCGGAATAGAAGTAGACGTCCTTCGGGGCGATTAGCTCTTGCAAGGTCCATCCTCTGGTAAACCAGCGGCTTTCACCCAATTTAGAAGCATCCCTCACATCCCCAAGGTAGGCATAACAGATTGCAGCTTTCATGTACCATCGAAACATAGAGTTTATAGCTTCTGAGAGCTCGGCGTTATTGGTCTTGTCGATACAGCAACTATAAACAGTTAGCCTTGATACTTCTCCTGCCTCGTTATCGAAAACCTACGTGTCCACCCAGGCCCATTCCAGACCATCTTTCAATGCTTGTTCACAGCAAAGCTTGATTTTCAAATACCCCTTTCGCAACGAGACGTCCGGTGCTGACACCCAATGTTGGAATGTGCATTCTTCGTCGCCCCAGGTGTGAGACAGTATGGCGTAGGGTGGAGTTTCATTGTCATTGGGAAACTCGTGGATATTGTACGTTTTTGCGTTTAGAAGACGCATTCTGCCTAGTAGTCGTCCAGATTTAGAGTAATAAACCAAGTGTATCGCAAGGTTGGGGGCTGAGCGGTTCTCTGCCAATTGGCCCGTCGATAGCACAGCCCAGGAATACTGCGACGTTATTAGCGAGTACTGTATGCCATAACATCGTAGTGCGGCTGAGCCACAATCGGTAAAGATCTGTGTAATTCTAATAGGTACGGAAAAGGGGGTTGGTTCCTCCTGGGGCGGCCATATTCAGGTCAGCAGAGCCGGACGGTTGCCCACCTTGCATTATATACTCCATGCATCAAACACCAAAATCAAGTTTTTATATCATAATATCCCTCGCGGGACACAGGATCGGACTTCGTCATTTCTCCAAGAGCTGCAGCTGCATCGCGTTGTAATTGGACCATATAAATATACCTATTGTACGAATGGTGTACGGGTGGGGGTAAGTCCTACCAAGTCACAGCCCATTCTTCACCGCAGCCTGCCTTATATAAGGCACCTGTTTGTTGTATCATGTAATGACACGTCAATGTATGTCGGAAACTACACCACTAACACACAACATAGGAGTATAGCAGGGTCAAAGGCTGAGCTACAGAGACACCAATCACGTTGGAGTTTTATTGTGTAGGTATGCAGCCAGCACCGACCCCGACTGCGACCATATGGGAGGGTAGCTGTATGTATAAATGAAGATATCTTTACTCCATTAATGTTGCAATCGTGTACCACACCGAACAGCTCTACTACACGCTCGCCTGATTCATGGCCCTGTTTCTTGTTCTCGCATCCATGTATAAGACTTAGGTACCTACCTAGGTAAGAATCGTCTAGCTTCAGCTGCTTTATCGCTCCTGTCTCCCTTCGCTTCATAAGCCCCTAGTCATTCATACGACAAGCTAAGTAACAATGGATAGTTTTGACCCTCCGTCCCGAGCTTGGATGCCTCGAGTTGCCATTTACACTACCTTCCCTCTGGCAATTGTGTTTATTATCTTACGGATTTATACCCGCCTGTGGTTTAAACGGGGCTTGGGATGGGACGATTGTATGCAACGCGTTAGTCTTTTCGGCTTTACTATTAGATATGCTAATCATTCCTAGATACATGTTTAGCCTCTGGGGTAAGCTGTATTTCTGCAACACAATTGATTCTATCATAGACTTATCGTATATTGCCTTCAATTTCCGTTCATTCACGCTGATGATGTTTTTCGTTAGTTTGCGAGCGCTGGGTTCTGTTGTACACTCTTAGCGCAGGGTAGCCATCTTCAGTGATGCCTTCTCCAACCGCTACACCCGCTTACTCTTCACCAGTCCTTGATGATACGTACGGACGCCACTTACAGGATGTGCCACTTAGTGCGATAACGGGGCGGTTCATGCAGGTATTTTGTCTCTCTAAACCCGACATAGTTGAACCCAAGTTGTCTGTAACTGACCTCTACTAGGAAACCTGTGCCATATTATCGGCGTACTTCTTCGCTGCTGCCTTGATTAAAATATCGCTTCTCACCTTGTACCGTCGCTTATTCTCCCCTTCGCCCCGCGCCAATATCATTATATGGGTTGCCCTCGTCTTTACCACTCTGTGTTATTGTGTCTGCCTTGCGCTTTGGATCATATACAGCGCCCTGCATAGGGGCGACGGGGGTTGGACAGGGGCAGCCTTTATCTTGAGAATATTCCAGCAGGCCCCGACAGTCGGTGTTACTACGGGTACTATAAGCTCTTTGTGGAGACGTGAGTTAAGTGTAGAATTTTCCCAAATCCCGGGTAAGGAGATACTGAACTGTACGAGTTATGCTCATAGGTACGCCAGTGGAGGAGATTCGACCCCGCTCGGCTTGATGTCCTCGCAAGGCTACATTTTACAATTGATGATGATCAGTTCACGAACAGGTACCAGCTTATACGCTGGACAACACCCTGTTCTCGTCATGTACTTTTACACTGAATACCTACCCACATACTACCTTAACCAATGCTGAAATATTCGTGATTAAAGAATTCGTCTGGTGGGAGATGTTTCATGCAACCAAGCCGCTATAGATATCCGGATCAGAACCCAGATGAATTAAAAGGGATTTCCCAATAGTGAGGCAACGTCCAACTACACGGTATCATATACCATCAAATAGAGCACACATAGATAATGAATAAGGCTAGTAGGATACTCTGCCAGTGGCAGTATATGTAAATACGAAGATTGGTAATCTCTAGCTTCAACTAACGGGGTCTCTAGAATCGCCACGCAGTAAAAGAGCGCAATGTCTCTATCCCCGGCCAACAAGCAGCGCGATACTTACGCCTAAAAAGAAATAGGAGATACCGGAACGCCTTACCCATCCCTTATGTCGTGATGCTAAACTAAGTCTGCAGCAGCAAAGCTCTCAACGATGCTACATCGTCCATTCGTAACTTATATGTACCCTGCATGTCCACCCCGATCATGCTCAACCCGCCGCTACCTGCGCAACGCGTCCCTCCTCATTCTCTCCCTCATCACCGCCATCACTTCCGCTCCCGTTCCCACTCCCATTACCTCCATCGCCGGTACCTGCGTCGCCAGCCTTCTAAGCCCGCAGGGCGCGCAGCCTTTGCTGCAGCGCGTCCTCTTCCTCGGCGGTGGGCTCGGCGGTCTGCGGGAGGGCGGGCTCGGCCTTGCTGGGCTGCGCGGCGTTGAGCTGGGAGTTGAGCTGGACGCCGGCGTCGTCGGCCAGCTTGCCGAGCAGCTCGTGCACGGCCTCCTCGGACACCTGCTGCGATGTCGTCTGCGAGATCGCATCTTGGTAGATGCCGTTGTTCACGGCGTACTCTTCGTTCTGCTGCTTGAATTGCTCGAGCGTCATGAGGGTCTGCGGGGGTTGGTTGGGCGTTAGTAGGATGATGAAGGAAGGGGATAGGTAGAGAGAGAGAGAGGAGAAACGTACACGCTCCGGATTCATGTTCCTCTGCGCCGCCGTCATGGTGCGCGAGGACTGCCCCATCATGTGGGTCATGCGGTTCATGGCGTTGTTGGCCTGGATCTGGGCGACGCTGAGCTCGGCCATGTCGGCCATCTGGTCCATCTGCTGGGCGAGGGCCTGCTTGGAGAGCAGGACCTTGGCTTTCTGGTAGGCCTTCGCGGTGTCGCCTTTCTTTAGCAGCTCCTGGATCTGTTTCTTGAGGAGTGGGTCCTGCTTCGCAGCCTTCTGGGCCTCGCGGCGCGCTTGCTTCGCTTGGAACTATAGTGGATATACATATTAGCGAGGTGGTGGTGGCGGCGGAAGGTAATGGAATGGCAACGTACGCGAGCCTGGAACTCGACTTGCATATCGCGGGCGAGTTGTCGGTTCGACATCTTGACGGGGAGTGGCAAGCGCCGGCTCTAAAGTGAGACTTTACGAGCGAAGGGTTGAAAGAAAGGATCGGAATGACTTGGCTCAAAAGAATGGTGTATTCGTTCAGTCGCTGAATATCGAAATGGCTGTAAAGTCTAAGTCGTCAAAAGGTCGTTGTCGTTGTCGATGTCGTCGTTAAGATGGATGGAGTGCGGTTCGCGGTCTTGGGCCAATCGGCCGGACATTTCCTCAGTGGGGGCGAAGTGTGACGAATGACGCAGTTTGCCGGATTTCGCTGGGGTACGCGGGCTCCAAGCCACAGTCTAGTCTTCTTATCTTTTAGCCACACACGGCTTATCGATAACACGACACTTAGTCAGCGCTTCAATCGACACAAACAATTTCCAACCAGAAATTCAGAATCCAAAATGTTTCAAATTGGGATCCAAGCAATGTACTTGTGACTGTTGATCGACTAGATCTTCCTTCCTATTCATCGGCCATTTCTATTGTTTGATTGGTATACCTGATTACATGAAACGATATGACCATACTCCTGATTTAGATGCAATAACTCGCAGATAACCAAGGAGTAATTGTTTCTACGTAAGGGAATGCATACTGCCTAGTAAACTGTTGCACGTGTATTACTGTGCACCTGTACGCTGCAGGGAGTAAAAGCATGCACCTTGCTTTACTATGCCTCAAGTGCGTGGATGAAGGGAGAGATAAAGTGATATGCTCCTGTTAAATCCAGAGATGCTACCGTTTACGCTCGGCCAACAGCTTGAGCGGTTTTATTTCATACTATACGCTTATCGTGGAGGTGATCATCGAGTGCGAAAGCAGATGACGTTAGAAAGGGGCTCTTCAATAGGCGATTAATGACGAGCTGCTTGACATAATGGTATCAGAACCGTGGAAATCTTGTGGCTAGTAGAGGCCATTGGTGAGACCAGGGAAGACTAAGAGCTAACTAAAGATAGGGGGTCGTCTAGATCTATCACTAGTACTGGAAATAGCCACCATATTTACATAATGCCCCTTAAGTCAAGGCACTTATTTAGCAACGGCGTCAATGCCCATGATGCGAGACAAGTAGATTCTTTCGATTAACTTCGCATTCGTTCTAGATAGCCTATGGTATGCTGGCGCGCTCTCACCTAGTATACCTGGGTACATAAATAGCTGAGGTAGGTTAGGGAACGCCGTATGCATTGTCATTGAATACTCGCATGCGATTGGCTCGTCGTAAAATTCCAAGAATGCTCAGCCCTAAAACCTGACGTGGGCGTTAGAACAATATTGGAACACACATATCAGCGCATAATAACGAGATATGTAAGCACTCGTATGCTTATCTCGTCGACAATGGGTAAATGCTCGACATCGTTCGATCGTCGCTTAATCGTTGCCGAAAGGGATAGCACATCGTGCGTAGCTCTTCGTTAGCATCGATTCATCGCAGCGGCGAACTAGCATCGTATCTACCGTTGGTATTCGTATTAGCGTGTTTTGCAGTGCGTAATCATGGGGGCCTCGTGGGCGCTTTGGTTATGGTGTCCGAGCTCCCCTTGTCGGAAGATGGGAGGCAGGAAAGGGGCGGCCGGACAATATCCTTATTGGTCCTCGGGACTACTTATCGAAAAAGGGGGACTACCTAGAACTTTGGAGTCCGCCCGCAGTCTCTTGAAACAGTCGTCATGTTAGATCCCAACCAGCACGCCCCGTCTTGACTTGCCGGTGGTTTGACTCTGGAAAGATTCGTACGTATGTGCGTATGTAGGTCACAGCAGACGCTCGGTAGGATTGTTTAGCAAATGGAATAGCGACCGAGGATTCCAGAGAAAGGAGGGAGGAGATTGTCTTTCCTCCAATCAGGGGTTTAGCTGGTACCTTGGTATGGAGGGCTCATCAATTGGAGAAAGCAAGCATGTGCCTCTATTGTATGCACGAATTGCAGGTATGTTTTACCACCTACCAATGTGGCTAGGTGATACCTCAGATTATCAAATCCATATGACCCCTTATTCACCTCGTCCCATTAGAGACATGCATTGTAAAAGTGCTGCGATGTTGCGCCTCCGTCCAGATCTGCTGGTTGATTAAATCGGGTTTGCGGGGAAGATTGCGAATTCGAATGCAACATTCGGATGATCCGAGATCCACTGCATTCTGCTAGGGGTCCGTCTGTGTGTGTGCGGAATTTCGGCTGCGCAATTTGAAGCGGAAGGTGTCTGGGCTTGTGGAATTGAAGAGTTACCGGCGGAAGGTCTGGGAGGTCACCTTAAAACAATGTTTCATCGTTTGAAGGTCGGGCGTAGCCAAGACTGGTTGGGAATCGTTGTTTGTCTCTGCTAATCTGACGACTTTTTAATCTTCCTCAGATTTACAGTCTGACATTACACAATAATCCTAATAATCAGCTAGTGATTTTAGATTAAGCCAACATCGCACGATAATACCGAGAGCGAGATGGTTTGATGCGGGTGGGCGGCTAGCGAGGAAGGCTGAGTGTGAGGCGTAAGAACTAACAATGATTCTACATACAGGTACAATACAACAGTGCTGAAGTCATCAAATCAGCCTAGTAACCATTAATAGACCAAGACCAATGCATTATCACATAGGGGTGCTGATTCCTATCTATTCTTGATTGGTTATCTCGCTGATTTGATTTCGAATTCCCAAAATGTCGAAATCGATACCGGATGAAATCATCGTTGATCAAATAGGGGTCTATTGAATTTGAAGACTCCCGCATTCCCCCCCAAACCGTCCGCCTATTAGTGGAGATGGTCACGGCATTGATCTTACAACTTCCCGTATTGGCAGCTATTTTGTATCATGTATGCGGCTCTAATTCGACGGTCGAGATCTTCTATTCGGTCGCGGCGGTTTGCTACAGGACAGGTAAGACGATAGGTAACAAACCATTGCACTCCCTATTTTAGTCTGTTTTGTACGCGCGCATGAACGCATGGGGTCAATTTTGCCGAGCCCGTCCCGGAGCGAAGTAACGGACCCTTGAATATGGAATCAAACTGGTCTTAGGGCTGCTCTAGCAAGCCACATCGAGGCTTGAAGGTCACGATTGTTGTCGCCAAATGCGAATGTGGGGGATTCGATGTGGGATCAGGAGGAATGAATTTAGAAGCAAGCTGCATTAAAGGATCATGGGATTCTAGAATAAATCGAAGCAATCTAAGCCAAGCCTGTACAACTACGTAGTTCAAGCAAACTTCAATCACTCTAAATAAAATTCGAGTATTAACTTGGGACTGATGATCTTCAGTCGCGTTGGCGATCGAGAAGGGGAATGGATATTCATATTGGCAGCATGTTGGTAATGGCTTCATTGCCGGTCCTTTGAATCGGCCCCTTCACGGTGCCATATGTACCGCGCCCTGTTCTACTACCTACTAGGCAAGTAACTGCCTAGGTAATTTATCAATACAATGGATGAGTGCCGTTTTACTAACAATGTTCCCATGTTTAGACTTCTGGACTTGTAGCCGCATGAGCCTGGCTCTTCCCCAGATTCTCGCCAAGTTTGCGCTGGAGGGAATGCGGACGGGTTCGGTAGTCGTTCCGCCGCGGCTCGCCGGCCACTCTCGCTCGGCGGCAATACAGGCTAATACCCAAGGCACTTGTTAATTGCACTTATATTGGTCTTCTACATTCTTCGTTCTCCCTTCCACAGACTGTTTCGGTCCTGTCTTGGCTTGAAAAGGTTGAAGGGATGACAAATTGTGGGTATGCTCAACTAGTTCTGGTTGGAATTCAGTCTTGGAGTTTGATGCCTCGAGATGTTGGGCAGGGCAACAAGGTGAACCCACAAATGCCTAGATTAACAACAATCTAGACGTCACGGAGAAGTCATCTAACGCCTATTCTTATTGAACTCTAAAGCTTAATTAAAACAGCGATAGCTATAACGCCATCATGATTGCACGTCATGAAACCCTTGTGCTCTTCTTGATGAGGGTATATGCAGGTGAGCGGCTACACTAGCTGACATAAATTTGGCGGTCTTCAAGGTCGGTCTCCAGCTCGCTGAGCTGGCTGCTAATAATAACCACTGAAAGGCTTGGGGCTTTTCCGAATATGCCTGTATGGCGCCGATCGTATAGAGAAAATAGAGGCTGAGAGGATCAGTCCAGGGGGATTTGGCCACTAGAATTGCGACAGGAATAGCTGGACCGCACTAACAATCCCTATTCGTGGCACATTCTGCGTATCCGATACGGTGAACAGCGCACTAAAGCCTCCAGCTATGCGTTCTGCCAGTCTGCTTAGAATAGGCAAAACCAGCCAATCCGTAAGTTTGTCGAGTGATCAAGCCGATTGATTAATTCAGCTAATGAGCTGGATGAAATGCGAATAACGATGTAACAGCGTCGAGTCGCACACCAAATTGAGAAGGATATTAATTGTTTGCCATTGCAGAGCCGGGCCGGAACGATGGACTGGGTGCTGGCAGGCTTATTACTTGGTAGATTATTAGATGGAACTGGAGAGAAAAGGGAAGTGCGTGCTTCGTGGTGGAAGGAGACTCATCCGTCTCGGTGGCTTGGTGCCACAAGGTCCACTTGCCTACTTGAGATTGATCAACCCCTGACATTCCCTCTGTGCCCTGAAGCCTCCATCCCTGGTCGTGCGCCCTACCTAGGTAGCAAGGGGGTGCGTGGTACGTAGCCAAGTAGCCAAGTATCCATCCTTAGCCCCACCCGCAGACCCGGTGGCTGACACATCTAAGAGCGAGCAGGGGGGAGAGTTGCTGCCTCAGGCCACAAACTCGCTCCTTACTAAGAGGACACGTTGAACATAAAGAGAAGCTGTTGTCTCCCATCCTTCCCACCCGAGAGCTCAGCCAGTCTAAGCACCAACCCTCAACCACCAATCACAATAGACTGTTATAGACCACTAACACCGCTACAAACCACTACCGCCACTACCAAGATAGTGGCCACGCTGTCCTTTGTGCTACACTTTCGCTACTGCCTGCCGTTACGCGTCTGCCTCGCCTGACTCGACAACGGCTTGACTCACCAAACCCTGTCCCGGCTAGACCATGCTTTGGCAAGGGTGAATCTGCTGCTGTTATTTGTATTGAGGAATTAGGACGGCACCTCTCTACTTTCAGCTCCATTCATTCTCTTCTATACATAGTATAGCTAAATCTCCGAAGCAAGCTATCGGAAGCAATACTACCTAGTCTTGCTCGTTTGCTTGCTTGCCATTAGCTAGCCTCGCAACAGAAGAACGAAAGTCCTCCTAACAAACCACCAAATCAACCAAGATGGATACCTGGGAGAGTCAACAAACCGCTACCTCGACCCCTCAAGTCAAGTTCGAGGCCTCTCCTGCCGAGTCCTTGATGTCGGCTCCCGGCGACATGTATCCTTCTCTCTTCGCCACCCCTTCTGCATTGGAGAGCGTCATGACTCCTCAATCGTTTACCAGCGAAGAGAAGCCGGCTGCCCCGACCTCGACCCAGGGCTCGCCGTCCCCGGCACCTGAGAACCCGGAAAAGAAGCCGGTCAAGAAGAGGAAGTCGTGGGGTCAAGTCCTCCCTGAGCCCAAGACCAATCTACCTCCGAGGTAACATTGCTTACTATCACGTCAACAGAGGATCCCGAGCTAACCCATACAACAGAAAGCGAGCTAAGACTGAAGATGAAAAGGAGCAACGACGAGTCGAACGAGTACTTCGAAACCGTCGTGCCGCCCAATCTTCCCGGGAACGCAAACGTCAAGAGGTGGAAGCTTTGGAGCAACGGAATAGACAATTAGAAGAACTTTTGCGAAACCAGCAGAAAACGAATGAAATGTTGATGGATGAATTAAACAAGCTCCGACGGGGCTCCGGTGTTGTCAGCCGGAGCTCGTCCCCACTAGACGGCCTCCAGCCTTCTCCCCTGACTTTGTCCCAACCACTATTTGGCTCATCGCAAGATGGCCAAACCCAAGATAAGCCAGGCATGATGAACGACTTCATCCTCATGCCTGAACAGGACGGCACCGTCGATCCTGCCTCCCTCTCACCTGAACTAACTCCTGTGCCCGATGACAACTTGGCCAATTCGTCGATGACTGAACAGGTTGCGACGGCCCCCGCCCCTGTGGCTACTTCCTCTGACGCGACACAACATCCAGCAGCGGTGTTGTGCGACCTGCAGTGTCCGTCAGTGGAGGTTCCGCAGTCGTGGATGGCCTCGCAACAACCGTCGCCTCCAGCGCTGTCACTCTTCCTGCAGCTTCAAACGCTGCTGATAGCCTCTTCGGTGATGCTTTCAGCATTCCGACATCCTATGACGCTGATACGTGGGGCTCTGAAGGCCAATTTAGTCCTTCATCCGACCCCCTCAATTTTGAGTACAATAATCTGGCTGGTAACTCGACCCCCCAATTTCCGGACTTCGACTTCGACCAGTTCCTCAGCACCGACGACGTCAGCGGCGCAGCTCCAGGCGCGACCGCGGGAAGCGACTCGGTCGCCCAAGAACACCCGGACCCAGCTTTCAGCCTCTTCAACTCTGAGAATCAAATCCCTTCAGAAGCTCTTAACCAGCAGCCCCATCTTGGCGCGTCCGCTCAAGGATGCGACGATGGAGTTATTGCGGTTGGTGTCTGAGAAGGGACGCGATGACCAAGTCGAGGAGCTGGCAACTGGATCCCCGGGTATCAAGGGTGATCGGAGCCGTGGACCGCAGACGTGGCCAGACGGCACCAGCTTACCGTCGCGAGAGGTATTGCTCACGTTACTATGGGCAATCACCGTCGAAGAACGGAAATTATCATTACTATCGGAGGAGGCGACTATAGTCTCCTCGCCAGACTCCCGACTCGGATTATCAAGCGTCCCTGGACAACAGACATCAACAATATCAACAACATCAACACAGAATCTTGTATTATCGGTGACACCAAAAAGGGAGAGAGACATGGCGGAATTGGGTAGCGGAGAGCGGATAAGGCTCTCCCCATAAGGAGTTCAGGGGTTAAAATGGTTATGGGCACACAGGCAGGCGTACTGGAGCGGTGCATGAATGATATTGTAGTGGATTTGACATGGGAAGCTGGGCTTTGTACCATCACTATGTGTTATGAATTGAGAGTATTCATACTTTCACTGCTGTTGTTCGAAATTGTGTTGTGATGTGTTCAATGCATTGTGAATGTCTAGAATTGTGTTAACATGATTTTATCTTATACTCACATGGACTTATCTTAGTAGCGAAGAGTCAACGGCTTTATATGAAAACATTGGCAACATACAGCTGACAATTTCTTCGTTGCTATCGACGAAGTCATACTTTTTAATAGTCAAAAGGGGTAACTGCTTTCCCTCTTCTCCATCTAACGTTATGTCTCAAGGAAGAAGACTTTATTACTGGGGACTTATGGAAGGCGAAGACATACCTAGGTATTTATCTCATCATCATCTACTAAGAACGAATTGGATCCAGTCTACCATACGCACTAAACATAGTGAAGCAGTCCATTCATCTAGCAGAGTCATAGTCATAGTCGAACACGTGCCATGGTGACTCAAATCAGGTTTTAGGTTTAGATGGACCCACCCACCGCGGTGAGTAGCGAGTGTATCATTTATTCTCTATATAGTGTATAACGGCTCAACGAGCCAGTACCGTTTCCAATGCGGTACGTTCTATCATGTTGGGTATCTCCCCCGTTCTATCCTGGTCTAAGTTCGCCGTGTAGCCTTGACCCCGTATCCAGTACGGTACTGGCAACACGCACGTCCCTTCTATATCTAATGCGGCGAAAACACACCATCTATTCCGAAGAACCGGGGGTCCGGTTCGTGTTTGGTTGCTTTTTCATTCTCGTTATGTCCCAATAGGAGTTGACCCGCAACGCTTGACTACCTAAATACCGGGCAGGTACCTAGGAGTGGGAGGTAGGTAGACTTATGAGGCGTAGTCCCATTCGATCTTAGTGCGGCCGACGGTCAAGGGCGCGATGTCCTGGAACACGGTGGGCGAGACGTCGATGGAGCCGGAGGCGCACGAGGGGCACTTGTCGACGACCTTGGCGGTGGTGGTCTTGTTGTCCATGCTGATCTGGATGGTCTTGCCGCAGGCCTTGGGGTCGAGCGCGAACTGGGCCGGCGAGAGAGCGACGACCTTGTCGCTCTCGCTGTTGGTCTCGCCGCACGAGCCTAGCCCCGGCGTGTAGTAGGTGATGTCTCCTGAGAAGGCGACTGCGTAGCCGAGAGTGCAGGACAGGGCGACGACGAACTGGGTGAGAGACAACATTTTGATATGTGTGTGTGTGTGTGTGTGTGTGTGTGTGTGTGTTGTGTTGGTCGTAAAGCGTAGAGAGTGAGTGCGAGGTATGCCGTATGGTTAAATATCCCGCGGTGTCAGAGAGTGACAGTACGACTTCGAGTCGTTGGTTCTTCTTGGATGTGAGTCGTTAAAAGACGATGAGTCGAGTTCGACAGTGAATGTTTCTCCGCTTCTTCTTGGTGAGAGAGCGAATTCTGAGCCGTATTGGGCAATGAAAGACAACAGGTATAAAGAGTGACCTGCTAGTTTTAAAAGACTGGAATATAGAGAATGAGTGAGAATGAATGCGTTGATGAGAAGGAATGAATCCGATCGACTTGGGGAGGCTCTAGCCCGTTTATATATCCGTTTCGGCGGTCTCGATGTCCTATCTTCCGCTAGTCGGGTGGCTACAGCCCTGACACGGCGCCAACGCCTTACGCGCGTCGGAAGCACGATGAATAACTGGAGACTTGGTCTTGCGGACGTTTTGAATCATGGCGCCGTCGCTCTGCCCGACTTGAAACACCGCGGATGATTGCCTCCGGCGCCGGCCCGCAGTTTGCCAAGACGGACGGCCGCTCTTAGTCGTGCGGGATGCCTACGTAAATTTTTCAGATCCCCTGGGGCTAACGAGTCATGTTACTATATAGTAAAGAGGTCATCGGTCCTACTCATCGAGCCCCAGTGGTTTGGTAGCTCATCTGTCGTGGAACCCTTCACGACTCAGAAACAACTGGGGTATCCATCATAAGAATACCTACTTGGTAGCCCACAAGCCACGTGCTTGGGGTTTAGCAGCCCTCGGGCGAACTCAGAGTCAGTTCTCGGTAAACCCGATGTGGAATGGCCCAGGGGAAAATGAAGTCATCCATGGTTTAAACACATACTGCCAGTGTTGGTGGCTCCCGAGTCCCTGGCTAACGTTAGGGTTGTGGCGTGAAGACCGGAGCTATCCTCCGCAAGGAATAAGAATATTCCAGTCCATTCGACCCCGGAGGATTAATTATATCTAAGGAAGTAGTTCACACCTTTGCTGAATTGCAATCAATTGCCCCCGGAGGTGTTGCCCCGGCTGGGGTCCGGGGTAAGCGATGAAGTTGAATTAGACTCCGGTCATAGGGCCCAAAAAGTCAACATGCTGTGAGCTAGAGAAAGCCGTTACGTCCTAGTTTGTCTCAGGTGGTTGCGTCCTTCTGAATCGTGGGCTATTCCGGCTTCTTCGACTATTATTCGCACTCTTAAATCGCCATCTTTATGATATAACCTGCCCGCTATGTTTGGTGAGGTGGTTCAGCATTAATGTCATAGGAAAACTATCATTGAGATATCTTCACCGAAATGGTCTGGTGATCAGCAGACTATCTGGCGCCCATGCCGACGAATGGCTTGCAACATCATGACTCTTGGTCCGTCACGTGTTGACATAATATTAGGTAAGTTGAAAGAAGGAATGGATAAAAGTCGTCATTATTAACTAATTAAATCCATTAGGGTAGGCAATCAGTGGTAGCCTCAGCATGATCATGCCCCTGAAGAACTGAAATGTTCTTGTTTTTTTTATACTCGACATTGGCGAGAGAGTAATGTTTCCCATAGCCCACAATAACAGACGTCGGAGTCAAGAACGCGTGGGCTTTCGTCCTGGTCAAATAGGAAAGAGATCGGACACTTGGGCATTGATATCGCATGGTTTCCAAAACCACCTGGATAGATGTGAGATTCAAAGAATACATAGAGCTTAGATAATGGGCTTACTTCTTCCCAGTCTCTGTGAAGCAGCAGAATAGGAGCGCAATGGGCCAGCAAATGAATGCGGCTACTACGGCGACGCAGAAACCGATGGTCGGACCTTGGTGAGATCAGCTTAGCAGCCATTTGATGCATCTAGACTACAACTTGACTTACCGATGATCTTGATGCCGCAGAGGCCGACACCTCGACCGCATTGGATGCAGACGACGGGAAAGGGGAGCCCGCAATCAGCCATCTCGAAGCCTTGCTGATTGACTTAGGTAAAGTGTGAGCTTGAAGCTTGAGGAAACGGATGTTGATGGTTAGATGAATTGTTGACGATGACGTCGCACTGCTATCCCGGAAGAGGTTAGTGCAGTCTTGGCTATGCTGATAGCTGATAGCCGATAGCTGATAACTGCGGCAAATGCGAAGGAAAGTTTTCACACCGTTAAATGCACTTTAACTGATATTGAGCGACTCAATGCAGCAACCCATCTTAATGGGGTACCGGGGGACCCGCCCCACCACTTGAAGAATCTGATTTTCAAGGAGGCAATCTCTAAATATACCATTTCTGGACTACAGACGTCATCTAACTTACTAGAAAGCCCTCTACGCCTTTCTAGTCCGTTTGGCGGCTTCCACTCAGTGTAGAAGACGCGCGACAACTGGAATGAATATACCTGCACAGCTTGAACGGACGGTGGGCATCGGCCCGCCCCATAAATCACGCAAACGATGACAAGCTAGATCAAGATGCCATAATATCTGTTACTAAATAGAGATTGGCTATCTTACTTGCGGCATATAAGGAGCGGCTGGAGACATCATCGATATCATCAAAGAGTGAATCAATGCAGGAACAATCTCGCCTAGCAAATGCGGTACCCCTGAATCCACCAGACTTTCCTTAAGCCTGGATAGCAGCCTCATTGACCTTGTCGATGTCCAGGCGGTGGAAACCACCCTTGGAAGCAACGTCCTTCTGCAGCTCCACCAGGCGCTTCTGGTCTCCGGTGGGGTCAGAAGACTCGCCGTCGAGGGTCCAGGACAGGAACGAGTTGGTGTAGTTGGGCTGGAAGTTCTGGTCCAGAACGCCGAGACGCTTGCCGTACCTGGTGACCTTCTCCCAGTCGCGGCGCACGTTCTTCAGGTCCTTGGAGAAGTAGGCGAAGGAGCGCTCGAAGATCTTGCGGTTGAGCTCCGTGCCCATGACCGGCTTGAACTCGACGTACTCGGCGAACGCCTTGGCCGGCTCCGCGAGCACGTAGTCCGTCGCGCGCTTGACCGCCCGCATGAACGCCCGCACCTTGTCTGGGTTCTCCGCTAGGAACTTCTCGTTGCCGATGTACAGGATCGTGCAGAAGCAGCAGCAACCTAGCTCAGCCAGCTCGTCGATGCGCAGCATCTGCACGTCGCTCTTGGGACGGCCCTGGGACGCGAGCCATTCCTCCAGCTCGACCATCTGGACGTTCTCGAGGCCGATGCCGGCGTCGATCTCACCTTTGATGATGGCCTTGGAGACGTTCATGCCGCATCGAACAGCGGTGTAGTCAGCTGGCGTCATGCCATAGTGCGAGGTAAGCTCGTCAATTTGGATCTAATAAGTGATTAGCGAATATAGTTGCACACAAGCAGGCGGAGACATACCTTTCCGAATTCACCAACATAGCCAATCCGCTTGCCCTTAAGCGTCTTGAAGTCGGAGGTGATTCCACTGTCCTTGAGATAGACGACACCCGTGAAGGGCTCGTCGAGCAGCGAGCCAATCGAGAGGACGGGGAAGTTACGGGCTTTCGCCTAGACCACAATTCAACTTAGCTTGGATTAATGTGAACGATTAATGGGCGACTTCTTACGGCAAGAGTGTGGATCATGGCCTTAAAGCCGAGATCGACCTTTCCGGTGCCGATGATTTCGGTGACATCCTGTCTTATATGAGTACTAGATCCTAGAATGTGATATGGTTCTACTAAGCATACGCTGGGATCATTTGGTTCTAGGAGAGCAACCTTGATACCCTCATCCTTGAAGTAACCCTTGGCTTGAGCCAGGTAGAGAGGAGCGTGATACGGCGTCGCGTGCCTACTGGCGTTAGTAAATGTTCATCTGCAGTAGATGCCTCCATGCTTGCCAGTTGGTCAAGAAGGTGATCTTGTCGGTAGACATGGTGGATCAAGTCGAACTGCGACAGTCAATACTCAGCTGTTCGGGTAAAATAGGGGGAAGGGGGAAGCAAGCATGTCCTTTCGCTGGAATTATCCAGATCAAGTTTGAACGGTATAATCTCAGCCCTGATGTCTCTCCCCAGGTATGAGGCCCCCCCTCAATAGAGGTCGAGGGAGGTCATAGCCAGATCGAGAACATCGAGCACCCGCCATGCGTTTGTCCAACGTTACCTTGATACTGAGATAGCTCCATGATGGCAGGTGCTTCCAAAGACCATACCAATGGGGTTACGTGTCGATTGTGTGAAACCTTGAGCTTGAGTTTGAGCTTGAAGCAGAGAGGTCGATGGGAAGAGAAGAATCTCTACGCGGCAGTAGAGGGGCGGGAATATCTTTAAATAAACCGGACGAGGTGAGGGGTAGCTATACTCGGAACCTATAGTGGGTCGGGTATGCAGTCCATCATCATTTTGATATAATTGATCGCCGACCCGTTCCCTCCTGAGGGCAGGCTTTTTTTTAAAGCAGCAGTAGGTTGTCTAAATCCGGAGGGCTGGTAGGTGATAACGCTTCACATGTCCACTTTAACGATGTTGAATGGTGTTGATCTACCCGTTCTGAAGCGAAGGAACCCGAAGATTGCTACTTGCCGCCGAGAACGGGGAGCCTAAGGTCTGTTGTGCATTAGTTGAGAGGGATTTGTTGGCCTGTGTAGTAGGGTTGGCCCACTTATGCACACCACTACAATATACGGAAGTTACAATATGTAGCTTCGACGAACTTATGATTATTCAAATAATTGGAAATAGAAGATATGTGTTGAGGAGTAGCGATAACCTCTAATTGGATACCACCTTTCAAGGGGGGAGGGGGGAAATGAATTTCTGATATGGCCGTGAATACGTGGTGATGCGTTGCTTTATCCCCTTTTCTAATCATTTCTCTTGTTGCTTACTTGACAATTGCTATCCTGGAGATTGGCTCTTTTTATGGCGTCGGTTTTGGTAGTATCGTCTACCTTATTGAGACGCATAATGTTTGCTCATGATTCCGACGCCCGAAAGCGGTAGCGGGACTACGGCGTTAGCTCCGCTCCGCACCCCGGCCCTGGTTCCACTTCAACCCGGCTCAGGACCGTTTCTATTTGAGTGCAGTAGGTATACGAACACCGAATCTATGGGAAATTCGTATATTTTTATAAGATCACTGGCTACCATAGCATTATTCATACTCTTTCCATGACCGCATCCAAAGCCTTCTGATATCTCGCCCGCCTAGAAACCCGACCCGCTGTTCCGTATGTCAGAAATGTGGAAAACTGTCACGGCTGAAACCCATACCCAAAGTTCCCATTAAAGCACTAGGATTGACTTGAAAGTCCGATTCTTCAATTTGAATGGAAGGGAGACCATGCGCACCTATAGAAAAGGGGGCCTAGTATCATAGTGTAACCTGGAGTCCCATCACTTGTGAGACTGCTGCGCTTCCAACCACTCTTTGGCAATATCTTCGTGCTTGTAGAATTGGACGGTTTCTCCCCATCCTTGCAGCCAGCTAATGATACGTTCCGACATTCCGATTATGTGTGCCATCCCAGAAGTATCAGGATGCATTAAAATGGGGAAAACGAAATCGGCCGAGTCGTTGGCCCTCTCGCTGTCGTATTCGCCCTCGATACGGGGGGCATTCTCCCATAGCCACATGAACTTATCTTTCCACATCTGTTCCACAACTCGCGTGGAGACGTATCCCATACTTCACACAGATGTTAGCGTAATTGTTGTACCAGAGTAGTGCCAATGTTCGCGGTGCTTACCTGTTAGGGAGATGCGGAAGGTACTGTAATGGCATCATGTCCTCATTATACCAACCGCAGGGGATTTCAACCAACGGTCGTTTACCAGACTCAAGCGGTCCGATGGTAGGCTCCGCGATAGCCGTAGGCTTTAGCCAAGAGGAAGCAGGCTTTGAGAAGTCGATCTTCTCGATAGGTGGATCGGCTGGAGTCCAGTATGGCTGGGAGTCGTGGTGCATGAGAGACGAGTTGTAGAGGAAGCCGAACTCGCGAAGAAGCTCGACGGTGGTCTCCCGGATGGTATACATAGGGGCACGGTAGCCACGAGGCTTCCGACCGTTGCACAGTTTGGTGGCGACTTCGATGCATTTCACTAACACGTCGCGCTCCTGCTCAGGAGTCATCTGGTAAATGCCCTCATGGGAATATCCGTGCAGGCCTATCTCAGCACCGGACTCGACGACTTTCTTTACCGAAGTAGGGAAGGTCTCTATGGTGTGGCCGGGGACGAACCAGGTCACTTTGTCTGCGATATTTTTCCGCTTCAGCATGTTTAGCAGACGGATTGCGCCAACTTGACCTGCAAAAATACCCGAGCTGTAGTCGGCCATATTGTTATCCGGGTGGCATCCGGTTCCGAGCCAGTGGGAAACGGCATCAAAGTCAAATGAGAGCGCGACCTTGACACGCTTCGGTCGCTTAGTCAGGGTGCGTGGGATGGTGCTCTTGCTCTCCGACGCGGACTCTGTGAGTGCAGCATCATTGAATACTTCGTACTCACAGTCGGCTGGCATACCGGCGTTCACAGGAGCCATATCTTGAGGGCAAGAAGATATGACGATCACCAGGTCCGTCTCGGCCCTCAACACAACATACTGGCCTCTCTCGCTTGTTGGCGGTCGGATATCTAGTCCTCCGCGGTGGTCGACGACAACGTTCATGAAAAGGTTTAGGGGGTCCGGGACCCAATCATCTGAAATCTGGAGATGGGGATATTGATCTGCTGGAAAGCTTTCCTTGAGGGCTTGGTGCATGTTGTCGTGGCAGTTATCATGGTATTCTACAGCACCGAGCATGCGATAACGTTCACGGTCGCATGCTGACCAAACCATGTCATGTACACCCGGCGTCGTGTCTTCAACCAGCGTGAGCATGGGCTTCCGACGCGTGCTGTAGAGGCTGTTACCCACTCGGGGTGAGATGGAGAGCAGAATGGTGCGCGAATGCACCATTGAGAGGTAATCATGATTGTCGTTGGGATTGAAAGCCCAGAAATCAACTACTTGCTTGCCATGTGTGTTGGTGATCTTGAGATGCTGACCCTTCTTGATGGGGAACGCAGCAGCTTTACGGGCCGGAAGTAGCGTCATTACGAACGTGTTTACCTCTTGGGTGGAATGATAATATTATGAGAACAGTAGTAGTTTACCTAGACAAGAATGAAAAAGTCGCCATTTTTCCTGATATGCAAGATAATGCCCTTCATGATCTTCTAGAGGCGACTGTGATACGGGTTGTACCGGCCCTCAATCACCTAGTAGGCAATTGCTTTACGGATATACTGAAAATACAGTAGTAAATAACACTATACGTTACAGCGTTAGGCTCGGGGATATCGGCCGCCTAGGGCCCTATATCTGACACTCTGCTGTGCCACCTAGGTACCCTACAAATAAGTACCTACCTACCTAACGTCCCGCTGTCTTTCTCACCCAAATCCAATTATTCCGTAATCATTGAATGATGGCAGCTTCAGAAGTGACGCAAGAGATACTTCATTCCGTCCCGCTTATAGACGGGCGCACCCTCTCATATGCCATCTACGGCAATAATGATATAACCGCACCAACCATCTTCTACTTCTACAGCTATCCAGACTCCCATAAGGGCGCATTGATATTCGACGAGGTCGCCCGGAAGCGGGGCATTCGCATCATAGTTCCGGACCGACCCGGCATTGGGCACTCGACCTTCCAGGCCAGGCGAAAGATAACGGACTGGCCCGACGATGTCCTTCGCTTGGCCGACTCACCAAATGTTAGGGCAGAGAGATTTGCAGTCCTTGCGACGGGAGGCGGGGCTCCATACGGTAAGCGAGCGATGGGCTTATTCTCGCCTTTCATTCCAACCCATCACGGTTATCTGACTGCTATCTAAAGCCCTTGCCTGCTGCGCCAAAATACCCCGCAGCAGGCTAAAAGCTGCTGGAATCGTTGCTGGTGTCTATCCTTCTTCGTTGGGGATATCGAATTATCCCTTCGCGACCCAGGTCTACCGTTGGGTCGCGCCATGGATACCTTATCTTATTGAACAGAGCATTGAGTCGTCATACGGCGTCGCAGCTCGCGATACCGATCACCCAGAACGGTTCGAGGAGCTTCTGGAGAAACGTAGAATGGTGCGATCTGCCCAGGAACCTTCTGCTTCAGGACAGAAGACCAGCGAGATCCGCAGCATTATGATAGCCGGAATGCGAGCCGCCTTCGACGGGGATGGAGCCAAGACAATGGCTCAGGACATTCGGCTGGCTATGAGTGATTGGGGTTTCAAGTTGGAGGATGTGAATGTGGAAAAGGGGAGATTGGTGATATGGCATAGGACAGGGGACCCGTCAAAACCGCTAGAAGTGGCGGAGAAGGCGCATGAGCTGTTACGAGGGTCGGAGTTGAGGGTTCAATTCACAAACGCGGATATCGGAGATGCATCGGTGATTGAGAGGATTGGGGAAATTTTAGACACCTTATCAGAGAGGATAGAATGGTGAGAGGTCGGAACATAGGACTGGTTAATGGCGTTCATGGAGTTGGGAAATACGGTATATTCATAAGCCTTTCATTCTACATCCAAGACCCCTCGTTTCCTGCTCATCCCTAAGCTCACGTCTCATAGAGACCCCTGATCGATATGTCAAACCTGGGTCAGTCATCTGAGCAACATTCACCCGAACTTAATTCTATATCTAGAGATCTAGCCCTACCGAACCATTCTTATCTACGTGCTACCACACTCAGGCAGAGGCATACCGGCAGGCTTCATATTCTGAAGCACCTCGGCGGTAGAGTTGTTCTCGAAAAAGGCCATGTGAACAAAACCCATGGTCGCCTCGCAGCTGGAGTCGTATATCTGGGCCTTGAGCACGCTACCATCTGGCCAGTTGCCGTTGGTGAAGCACTTAATCTCGTTCTCGAGCTGGTCGAAGGCGTTAGCCGCGTCGAAGGTGGGATTGCAGGGGTCGGCCTGCGCGGCCTCCTCGTCAAAGCGAGCCTCTAGGATTGCACCGTTCAGCGCCTCGTGCTGGAAGCTCTGGCGGCGACCGAGATGATCCAGACCTCTCTTCTCGAGGCCGTTGGCGTAGGTGATGGTGAACCGCGTGCCGCTGATATGCTCGCGAGCAGCAACGTCCATAAGGCCGTGGCGCGGGTGCCTGAACCTGAAGATAGGCGCAAGAGGGTGGAGATGTTCGTCGTGGCGGGCGCCCAAGCGATGGTCTTCGCTGGCGTACCCGATGAACTCGGACTCCCCAAAGGTTTGGTTCAGCGCGTGGCTGATTAGTCGTTCATGTAATATCTGGTAGCGTTCTGGGTGCAGCTCCCTCTTGGCAAAGGCAGCGAGTTCGATTGCGTCAAGTCCCGTTGCAAGCCACTTCGGCGACGAGCGGGCAAACCATCCAAGCGCCTTGATTCCCGCGTAAGCGCCTCTTGCGGCTTGACCTATGCCCACCACCGAGCCGAGGATCCCGACGACGCAGTTGAAGTTTCCCCACGCGCTTCCGTCGTCGGTAACACACCCCTGGATCGCTGATATGGTACCAAGGATTGTCAGCCCGGTCAGAGCGATTTCGCCAGCGGTGGCCCAGCTCATGCCAGCGAACCAGGCAAGAGCAGGAAGAAAGTGTTCGTGAGGCTCGATAACAGCCAAGTCGGTGGTGGTAGAGATATTGCGGCCCGTGCTAGTCCTGAAGTGTGCCACGTCGGGCGTGAGAACGGCCGCAGCATGCTTGTTCTCCGTCAGGTTGACGTATAGGCCCTTCCACGTCTCCTTTGCCCCCGAGAGGGCACGCTTTTCTTCCCAGGGGAAGTTGTTGGGCTGCCATTTCGTGGTATTGAAGGCCTTAGTCACGGTCATGGTTGAATTTGGGATTATCTCGGCCTTGCAAGTCCTGAGGCTGCTCCCCATTAAAAGGAAGCCCACGAAGAGAATTCCAACACCCATTTTGGTGCAGGTTTTGCGGTAGTATATGATTTGATCGCGATGTACCTGTCGTGAAAGGGGGAGCAGATCGTCTCCCGTATAATAATCTTTAATGAATCGATAAACAGACTGAAAACTGGAGGGGAGAGTCCAGGATGAGGAAGTGTTTTCGTTGTCCACCGGCTGATATCGAGGAAGAGACATGACTGCGCTGCCGTATTTTAAACCAGTTTCCTCTCTACCAGAGGACTCGGATTTTAACTGATCGTATCAGTTGGCGTGATGCATTTGTCACTGTGAATCCAAAAATAATGCTCTAGTTCGTCGTCTGAGCCGGCGTATGGCTCAGCCGTCTTACCATCCGAGTCTCCTTAACTCCGCCGTTTGGACGGCGGTAAGCACGCATACACTCTGCCGCCAACATGCTTCTCGCGGCTGAAATCGTCCATGTTTTTCACCGTCTCTTCCGCCCAACTTGTTTCATCAATGAGCAAGTAGCACCAACAGAATTTTACACATGCCGGCACTCGAATCCTTTAGATGAGGCTGAACCAATAGAACCAGTGAGGACCCGGTTAAGTCGTGGTGTTGTAGTTTTTTCAAGCTTTTGAGCCCAACACCACTCAGCTAAAATGGATCCGCCCTGTATGTGCCTCTGAGGGTCCTAGAACTGGCTAATTCTACATTTTAGTTGAACGGGTTCACCCGCATTCCCCACCGACGATATCTATCTAAGAGATGGTGTAACCTTAGGTCAAGGCCAATTTCATTCCCGTGAAGAATAACGTCTATGAAGCAGAAATGGGTTTCATGCATCGCCGTGTTGATAGAGGGTGTGTGAAATAGTCTAGTAACAACTCATACGGACGACCATGCGTTGATTCCGGTCGATGCCGCCATCGTGAGAGTAAAAGTGAGAGCCGGATGGGGAATATTGGTCAGAGCGCAAATGATCTAAGCCTCTAGGACGGGTTCCTAGAATAACTTATTGCACTTCTAACAACGCTGGAGAATTTGGAAGCTTATCTGGTCAGCCGTCGAATGAGGAGCCTGTAGGCCCTGCAAGTAAAGACTTTGGTACCTGCGCATATAGCACCACCACATACCCCACGGCATATGTAGTTGGTAAGCGATAAAGATAGATTCTCATCTAGCGCACTAGCTAAAGCTTGATGAACATGTGATGAAAGAAAGCTATACCATGGAAATCTGGTATTTTAAGCAATATTGACCTATCGCAACTGTCACCACAAGACTGCCTAGGAGGATTATACATGTGACCTAGACGCCTGGAAGCGGCTGTGCTACTCTACAGCATAACTTTCAAGTGTATTAGATCCTTCACTACGAATATTCTATCTAGGCACAATCGCTTATGGAGCTTATGGTGTGAGTATGGGCAGTTCGGAGAACATACTATAAGCAACTTCTTCCTACGGGTAACAGGCCCGATTAAATTTCAAATCGATCTGTATGTACAATGATTCTTTTTATGATTAGCGATCGAATGAGGACTAGAAAAGCGAAAGTGAGTCCTTTGCAATGAATGAGCTGAGTAAGGCGACTTTTCGATAGATCCGATTGAAGATGAAGAGAAACGTAGGTACCTCGGTGAGAATTGCCTGTTTCCTGTTTAGGCAATGCCGCTTCACGCGTTACCTGATCGGGATTGGCGTTCGGCATTCGGTGCGCACTCCACCCGGAACTGGTTGGTGGGGTCGAGAAGCAGGAAGTAGCTGACTCGATCTGCCGCGGAGGGCATTCACTTCATGGCTACCAAGAATCACTAATAAGAATGTCTCTATCTCTTCTAAATAGTTTAAAGTAGTTTCAATGTCGGATAGCAAAATCTACATGGGTGCTTCTCGGGGAACTTCTTGAGTAGCGGACCCAAAGCGGGAAATCTCGACAGAGCCGGCGCCGGCGGCCCGTTACTTGGTGCTTATTAAGCAAATGTGTGCCCGATTACAAGCACACCTCTCCATCCAGCGACGTTTTACATCAGATATTGATGCCTACATAATTCAGGCGGATTGCTCCGCATGTTTTATGTGTTTGATGATAGCTGACGGTTAAGACATTATCAGGTGTATTGGGACTACAGCCCAACTATCCATACTGGTACTCATGATCAATACCTAGGTCTGATAAACTTGAAGATGGGAGAAGAACACTTCAATGTCTTAAAAGTGAATGGGGAGCGCATGAACTCTCTCTTACATGAGTCGTGTCAATTTGGAATAGGTCATCGATGGGGCCGGTTCGTTACCTAGAACTTCTCTTGTCCCAGGTAGAAGATCTTATAGTATATTGAAAGACTGATCATAAAGTCTAGTGGGCCGACAGAGACAGGCATGTCACGCCTTTCTCTAAGCGATTCGGACAAGGGGGTTAGAGACTGGTTCGTAACCACCACTAAGAAGCTAGGTTGTAAGGTGGCTGTGGACGCCATGGGGAACATATTTGCTGTTCGTCCCGGTAAGCGAGACGCAAATCCGACTTATATCGGGTCGCATCTTGACACTCAGCCACGTGGTGGGCGATATGATGGTATCCTGGGAGTCCTAGCTGGAGTTGAGGTGCTCCAGGTTCTGAATGACCACAATGTGGAGACGGAATACCCCATAGGGATCGTCAATTGGACCAAGTATGTCATTTCCTTACCCTTCCACTAGCCCTGCTCTAACCTAGGTACTCGACAACTACTATTGCTACCAATTAACTGACTGATATGATGTGCTAGCGAGGAAGGAGCACGGTTCCCCATAGTCACGGTGGCATCGGCAGTATGGGCCGAGGAGATCCCCCTTGAGTGCGCTCACAACCTGCAAGAAGTAGGGGGTGGAACAGAGACCATGAAGTCTGAGTTAAGTAAGATTGGATATCTGGGCTCTACGCCCGCAAGTTATCGTTCCATGCCCATGGCAGGGTACTTCGAGTTGCACATCGAACAGGGTCCTATTCTAGAGGCCAACAACCAGAAGATCGGGGTTGTAACTGGCGTACAAGCCTACAAATGGTTCACGGTTGATATTATTGGACAAGGTATAAGGCCACTGAGTGCTCTGAAAATACAACAATGGCACTCGCTAATTATGATCCAGAGGGCCATACAGGCACCACTCCGTTGTCTGATCGTGCGGATGCGTTACTCCTCGCTGCGCGGATGATCACGCTATCAAATCGATTGGCCACCAAGCACGGCGCCGTCATTACCACGGGTATCTTGGACGTGAGCCCGGGAAGCGTGAATACTATCCCAGGACACGTGCGTTTCACTTTGGATGTCCGAGCACCTGCAGACAGCACGATCGATATAATCGAAGCGGAGTTAAAACAAGACTATGCGGCTCTGGCTGCCGGGGAAAATGTCGGTGGCCTTCTTGACGGAGCCACGCCTGGAAAGCCGTTACAAGTCTCGTGGCAGACCGATAGTGTGTCACCGGCAACTACGTTTCACCCTAAGTGTATCGAGTTGGTACGAGTCTCGGCTGAATCTGTGACTAGCGATAAATGTCTATCTAGGGACATTGCGAGCGGTGCTACGCATGATAGCGTCCGCACCAGTCGACGGTGTCCCACTGCTATGATATTCGTGCCATCGAAAGATGGCATTAGTCATAATCCTCTGGAATATACAAGCCCCGAAGACTGCGCTCTTGGAGCGGAGGTCTTGCTTCAAAGTGTATTAAGATATGATAAAGTTAGGAATTCTACTGGAATTTAACGGTAAGCACTCTTTATGGTGGTCGTTGTGAAGATAACTAACAATTATCAGTATGGTACATATGAGACGGAGATGATCAGGAGGTACCTAAGGTACATTTCGCCAAACTGTTGACGGTTTGAATTTATAGCATGCTTCGGTATGTCTCTCGTGTTTATAATGACTATCTGAGTATCGCTAGGAGAAGAAACTTATACATAATGGAGGTATGCTGTCAATATAATGACTTATAACAAATGCTCCGCTGTGAGAAAATTAGGTGTACAAGTTACAATTATAGGGAGGTTCCACGCTGTAGCCTTTAAAGTTACGGTGGGCTTTAGCGCTGGATAATGGCGGAAGGCTTAATCGCGATTTGGTGCTTTACGCTGTAGTACCTAGGGCTACAGCGAGCTCGAGCGCTATAATCCCTGTATTTACAGCGCATCGTTTGTAGGGGGCGTAAATGATTCGGCGGTTTAACATAACTCTTCACTACAGACCTTGCCATTGAGCGTAACGGGAGAAAGCCAAGTCCATGCCATGTGCCAGTCCATGCAGGTAATATAAACAGTGACCAGAGTTTGGTTCAACCTTGTATAGATTGCTACCTAGTATAACTATCAAAGAGTGTAACCTATAACCGCCTGGCCACCGAAGCCACCTATCATCCCGACTAACCAAAACAGATAATGCCGCCGATACAAGGAAAATATAACATCCTTGCTTGAGTCTAAGGGACGTAAAAGGTGAAGTGGAGGCAGTTGTTCTTGCTGGCTACATCGGGAACTCCAGTTCCTCCCTTGATGTATGCCTTGCCGTGACCCAGCTCCTTGTACTCCCAGTCCACAGCGGCTTGGTTGCCGGGGCCTTTCCAGTTACCCTCGGTACTAGCGAGAGCCTTCTCTCCGTTGGGCTTCTTGTCAAGAGCCGCGGCCGGTGCGCCTTTGAGAATGTCCTTCTCAAATCCGTTCGACACATTGGAGCCGTCGGTCGAGGCAACGGTGGCGGCGCCATCGCATCCCTGCTCTAGCGAGATGTCGCCGTGCGCGCCCCCGTCGCTAGATGCCTTGACCTGGAACTCGCCCCACGTAGCCGGCTGCTGGTCTCCGCGCTGAACGCGGCCCTTGAAGCTTGTGGGCAGATCTACATGAACGGTCTGGTTGGGTCCGACTTCGACATGCTTTAGCGGGTGGTCGAAGTTAGCGCCAGCCTCGCCGTTGCCGTTCCAGTAGTTATCGTAGAAGTAGTACGTGTTCTTCCTGGGGGACTTGTTGGTTAACTGGATGCCGGGGCCGAGTGCCTGGGGAGCAGCGGCCATCTTGATACCGCCAACTATCGAGGCCGCTGAGAATGCGGCTGCTTCGACTGACTGGCCAGTGAATGGCTTGGATGGGTCAGGGGCGGCGTTGCCATCCTGTGAAATGTTAGTAAGTGATCGAAATTTGTAGACATTGGATCTGGACTAGATCTTACGCTGTAGATGATGAGAATATCCTTGCTGCCGTTGCCTGCCTTACTCTGCGCATTGTCGGCAGGGTTTCCCCCACTTGGGCCCCTTACGAATTGTTAGCACATTAATATCAAAAGGGGAATCAAGGGAGGACTCACCAAGCACCAACGCCAATGTAAGTTCGGCCATTAGCGAAGGTTCTTACGAACTCCTCAAGGGGCTGGAAGTCCTTAGGGGCGGCGATGCGCTTGACATTGCCCTTGCCATCGAGGAAGACGTGTCCATTGAGCTGGTTCTTCTTGTCCTGGGGTAGCTTGTGGTATGCTGTGTTGCATGCCTGCATGAAAGTCTCGTGACCCTTGAACTTTCCGGCAGGGTCGCCGACTTGCTGGCAAGTCATGTTGCCACCGGCACCGCAAATGTTGCTAATATCAATGGTGTCGTTACCCATCCAACCATGCTTGGTGATCTCGCATTGCTCGCCGATTTGGCCCTCGTGGACGGCAATGATGGCACCTGAGGTGCCATCAGGGGCTTCGATGCTGGCTTCACCGTTGGCCTTGATCGTCAGGTCCTTGTTGCCATTGTAGCCGTGGCACTGGAAGGTCTGAGGGTGGTTAGACCTGTTGTGGATTCTGAGGTAATGCATATTTGTTAGAATTGTTCTTGTAGATCTTGATATGGTGTTGTGCTGTAGAGATGTGAGGTGAATCGAAGGGGGATGTGGAATATTTTATATTTTAATGGCCACAGGCTTCTCAATGCACCATCTCACAAAGCCTTACCAGCGAATTGGAGAACATGAGACATGGAATGATCTTAGTCGTCGGATAGCCCTAGCCCCCAGTCCTCAGCCCCATGGCAACACCTTCGAGGACATCTGCAGTTTGGACTATGCGAGCTCGGCCGCCGCCACTATCGTCACAAGTGTCAAAATCAAGTCCTATACTCAAATCCAAACTACCATAGAGACGCGTCTCCAATTCACGGGACTTAATAACGCGGCGAGGCGGTCAGGAGTCCAAGTCTTTGCCGCAAAGGAACGTTGGCGAGAATCGGCCTTGACTCTTATCTCATCAACCAACATGTTCTATTTGACCAACCAGAGCGCGAGCGCCACAGAACCGTTGTGGCTACACAGAGCCTGCTGACTACGCACAGCCTTACCCCTTAAGTTGATAGTCAGATGGAAACCATGAAGTAAACTGCTCACCATCGCTAAGGGAGAATGTCATATCTGACCCTTCTCTCCAGGCTAGGGATTGTGTGAAGACATGTGATCTTCGACTATGCCAAGACTTCGTTAGTTTTGCAAGAATTGTTGGTTTGACTGGCGGTATTTACGAGGTGAGCTGACGAATTAGATAACAATAATAAGCTCTTTAAATAACTGGACTGGCAGCCATCTTAAGTTGAGATAAGCCACTATTAAGTCAGCAGCCATGTCTTCTAACTGACACCTTGATGCCTGGCTCAACCCCCAAAGATGGTGACAAAAATCGAGTAAACGCGCGAGTTTAGATTAATTCATTCCAAATCATCATCTGATGTACAAGATTTGTAGGTGACCGGTTCTAGCCCATTGAATCGAATGTAGTTAACTGGGAAGTCCTAGTCAGATAGACTCAGGTCAGTTTAACTAATTCGTCGAGCTTGGCAATATGATGATGCACGTCAGCATGAGGCGTACCTCCGCCTCACCTCAGCCCGCCCGGTGTACAAGTCTCCGAGCCCTGAGCTGGTGGTGTGGTACTTATTAAGTGAGGTATATAAGAACCCCTTAATGTCTATCATTGGCGTATTAGAAGCTATTAAGATCCAAACCACTCAAGCCTCAACGACAATCTCTAAACTCATTTCTCTTATAACATTTATTCCACCAGTATTTCAAAATGGTTATCAAGAAGCGCCAAATTCTGTGGGATTGGACCAACTCTTCTGGGGCTGGAAACCCAGGTGACAAGATCAACCAAGTTCCTTTCGGTGGCAACTGCCCTGTTGCCTCTGTCGTGAACTGGAACGCATGGGTTCCCCCTGAGCTCAAAGACCGAGTGCCATTCCGGCCCATGGTCCGTGTTCTTGAGAGCGCATCCGGCAATGACTGGGCTACGATTCAGAACACCAAGTATCCTATAATTCTCTTCTTCAATGAGCCTGAACGCGCTGGTATTACTCCAGAGAAGGCACGAGACATTTGGTACGGTCAAATGCTCCCCCTGAGAAAGAATAAGGGGAAGAAGCTCGGTTCCCCAGCTGTTGCGTCTGTAAGTTGCTAAGCTAACTCCTCATACCCCTATTTGCCAGAGCTAACCACTATACTAGGATGACAATGGCAAGAAGTGGATTGAGAAGTTCATGTCACTTGTGGCAAGCGACCCGCCGGACTACCTCTGCTTGCACTACTACTCGACGAACGGAAATGATGCTATCAAGTATATCCAGGACATGCACAACAAGTTCCCCAAGCACAAAGTCGTAAGTATATCACGAGCCTAACGTAGAGGTCCATCTCCGACTAACGTGTTTGAAGATGGTTACTGAGATTGCATGCATCGACCGCAACTACCAAGCCGTCCTTAACTTCACTGTCCAGGTTTGCAACTGGATGGACAGCCAGGACTGGGTCTTCGAGTACGGCTTGTTCGACTTCCAGCGCAAGGTCGCCGATGGCTTTGTTAGCCCAGCCGCTCAGCTCATGGACGGCAATGGAAACTTCACCGAGTTAGGTAAGCTTTACGTTAGCCAGCAACCCCTGAAGGTACCCGGAAAAGCTGCCGTGTCTGTAAAGGCATTTTCTGTGGCAGAGGCTCCCGAAAACGAGGAGGCGAAAACCGGAGGGGCTGTTTCTCATGAGCTTGACGACGCTGTCTTCAAGAGCAGCGAGGCTACTGCGGAAGTCGAAGAGTTCAGCGTAGCCGCAGCCCTCGGACCTGACCAGCAGAAGGCTCTGGACGCCCACAACAACAAGAGGAAGGCGAAGGGTCTTAAGCCCCTAGTCTGGGACAACCAGCTTGCTAAGAATGCGACGGACTACGCCAAGCACCTTGCCGCAATCGGCAAACTGGAACACTCATCCGGCGACCAGCGCCCGAACCAGGGTGAGAATCTTGCATGGTAGGATAGTGACCTCGCATACTGAAAATGCAGTCAAATGAGACAATCAACTGACACGAGAAATGTACAGGGCTTCCAGCACCAACACGCCTTTGGTCATGTCCGCGAACATGTGGTTAGACGAAGAGAAGAACTACCACGGTGAGCCGATCGGTCAGGGCAACTTCGGATCATACGGCCACTACAGTAAGTCATCCCTAGATAGCGTCGCCCTTTCTATGCTGGTACTAACATGGAATTTCCACACTTTAGCCCAGTGTATGTGGAAGTCTACCACTAAGCTCGGCATGGGCTCGGCCAAGGATGCCAAGGGTGGCGTCTACACCGTTGGGAGATATTCTCCTCCTGGAAACATTGTTGGCCAGAAGCCTTACTGATTCTCCATCTAAACTGCTATGTTGATTTAGGGGCGTCGGGGAGGGTTGGTTAGCTCGGTTAATTGGGTGGCTCTCTTTTACTGTGGTTCAAGATTTTGGGACTATCGTGGATATGTTCGTTCTTGGCTGCTTTGACTTGAAGAACCGCATCTATTATAGATGTGGAACCATTCATTAGGTACATTAGTTAAGACAATATTACATCTAGGATAAATATGCACGTCCAAGCATCCCAACTCATCGTGTTTGTTCATGCACATTTAGAGAATCATGAAAAACTGTTACTGTCAGGGGAAGTGCCAAACCATAGCCCTGAATAGGCTTACGTACAGATGGGTGGGACATAGAGCGAAAGCGAATAATGGCAGCGCACTAGGTACTAAGACGTATAATAAACCTTATAAGGCGCCTACATATGCCCCTGACATAGCCTGACCCTTTGCCCCTGGGAACAGCTTCACAAGCTTGCATATATTTTAAAGGAGGCTCACTCTCCATGTTGATACATATCACATTACGAATGCCAACGGGAATTGTGAATCACAACATCGTGCATACCTGAAAGTCTTTGAAAGCAATCTCAACTAGCACCGTTGGTCCTCTTAACACAACGCAATCTACTACAGAAACCAGAAAACCTCGTCCTTAACTGCTTAACCTCTTCCATGTTGCAACCCAAAGCCCGTTCAGACCCCAATCCCTACTCCATTATCCTTCGTCTACAACTCCCAGTAGTGTCGCCTACCTTCATAAATCACACCTTTCGCTGGGTGACCTCCGTGTCTCCGAGTACGACAATCCTGACTCGCTTCCTGTCGAAGAACTTCTTCTCATCCTCCTCAATCCACTTCGCATTCTCTTCCTTGGTCACAACCTCGACGAATCCCTTATATACCTCCTCGTTCTCAAACACCATCTCTGCCAACACATCGTAGTCGAAATCTGCCTGCGATCCTACGATCACAGTGGCGTTCTCGCCTTCGGGGCGCTGGATGTATCGGCGCGTGTGCGATAGCGGGAAATTCGCGCCTGCCATCTCCTGGATGACAGACATATGCGCCTCGTAATGGTGTTTGAACTCTGCCGGGGAGACGCCGGGAAGGCGGTGTCCGAAAATGAGGGTCTTGAATGACATTTTGGATTTGAAAATCGGGATGCTTATCTGGCTGCGTGAAAGGGGGTGGAGACGGGTCAAGTGGGAGTGGGCTGCTATGATATCGGGCCTAGGGCTAAGCAGTATCGTTCGAGATTTCAGCTGGATCTGTCTTCTTTGACTTTGCCTTCATTCAGACGAGAAATCGTCCTCTTTATACAGGATTTGAGGGTTCCGGTGAATGAGTGTCGGACCCCTTGGGACGAGGTTTACTCTACATCTCGGGACCCCGATGGCATCTTCTAGTTACTTCCATAATGATTCTCAATGCTTCCATAGTCTTTACAGATGTTCCTATAAGCTTCGAGCTGTTTCCAGAGGATTCCGTATGAATTAGGGCTCATAGGAAATTCTTAGGTAATCCCGTAAACTACAGCTGGTGGGCCGTGCGCAGGCACCGATGACAGAACATCCATCTTGCACCGGAGTGCGCCAGTTCCAATGTCGGAAGTATTTGCTGATAAATGGAAGTAAAGGCTTATTATTTCGTGGCGGCCTCTTGTGCATTATGTAGGTGGCTAATGTCCTGTTTGAAGGATACCTTCTCAATTCGTACTCGCTGCTTGACCTTAACCCTAACCCTGAATCATACCGGCAGACCACAACCCTAACCCTGAGTATGTACCCCATGCTAAGGGTTACACAAGTCTGCATTTTGCCATAGGGGCTACGACCTGAATGAATTAGAGAGAATAAGATTCCTTCTTTAAGCAGCACATGAAGTGCCACACATTTATTTCATTCATTACGAGATATTTAGAGAAACTTGCCCCTGTTGCTGTAGCAAGACAGGATGACCACTGCTTCATGGCTAGTGAACTTGTCAGCTGATGTGAGGCAGCAAATAATCATGGTTAAATCTTTGCGAAAGATGTTCAGGATCAGCAGTACTGGGCATGGGAAGTACATCGCAGAACGAACCAAGATGTGGGTACATGTACCGGGTCACAGATTGCGGTTGATGGAACATCAAGTCTCTATACATATGGTTATATTTGAAGTGAAGTACTTCGCGGTACGGGGAGCAGTAACCCCTTACGCTGAGGCACTATCATTGGCTCCTTATGCTTGTTAGTACCCCGTATAGACTGCCCAATAATATGCAAGACCCCTCACGCCCGTTGTGGCAGTAATACGACATAGCCAACAACATGAACGGACCTGGACTTTGAACAAGTAGGTACCTAACTACCTACCCAAGTCACCAACGACGTAGTGAGCGGTATGATCGCCTTCTCATAAGTTATCCTACATGGAGGTACTGTGATTCTGTTCGTCCCACGCACTTTATTTACACTAAGACCAGGAAATTGACCCATTTGAGCACGCTATTCCTTTTACCCCTTACCCTTGCACAGTTCAGCAATGCTTCCACCAACCCTGGAAGTAACCTCCGGTCCGGATGAGGTGATCATTCCAAGCCAGGACCCATGGTATACGGCCTTTCCCGACTTCGAAGCGTATAGCCCCGGAACAGTCCTTCGGATCCGAGCTGTTCCAGAAAGAATGATCCCTTTTGACCATACCTCCAAGGCCTACCATATCTTGTACCGTACCACCGGCTCGCGATACCAGCCCGCCTGGGCAGTGGCGTAAGGGCCCTTGGAGCCTTATCCCTTATAAGAGTCTTTGCTAATTGTGAGTTAGGTCGTTATTCATCCCAGAGACGCCCTGTATCTTGCCCTCAGGTCACAATCCCCTGCTGTCTTGCCAGCCTGCATATAACTCAGCCAGTGTTGACCATAGCCCCTCGTACACCCTCTTTCAACCCGTGCCCCCGAGCGTGTACGGTATCCCCACCGGCTACGCTAGGTTTAATAAAATGTTAAGCCGAGGCTGGTTCGTTGTCGTTCCCGACTTCGAGGGCCCTCATGCTGCCTTCGGAGCCAGCGTCTTGGCTGGTCACGCCACCCTCGATGGCATTCGCGCTGTGCTTTCGTTAGCCGGCAATGATGATGCTTCGTTACCGTTACCCAGCGACGCAAGCCGGTTCAAGTGTGCAGTGTTGGGTTACAGCGGCGGCTCCATCGCTTCCGAAAAAGCCGCCGAATTGCAGGTTCAGTATGCTCCTGAATTAACAGGCCTGGTAGGTGCGGCACTGGGTGGTCTAGTGAGCAATATCGGATCGATATTTGACGTCAATAATAAGTCCCCTACAGTGGGTAATCTTATTCTCATATTATTAGGTATACCAAACAGATATCCTGAGGCTGGTTGAAATATTGATTCGTGTTCCGTTAGGTATTATGCACGAGTACCCCGAGGCGGATACCTACATACGCAGCCGTCTCAAACCCGAGAGTTCTGAAGCTTTTCTTGAGGGTAATAGCATGCAATCGTTGCAGGCCTTTCACGCCTTCGCGAATCAAGACCTATACGGCTACTTTAAGAATGGCCGGACTGACCTGGAGGACTCGCCAATCCTGCGCAAGATTAAAAAGGTTGAATGGATGCTTGGTTATCACGGTGTACCGGAAATCCCACTTTTCATATATAAAGCTATTGGGGATCATATGACCCCCATCACCGACACTGACGAACACGTTGCTCAGTATAAGCGGTTCAACGCATCTGTACTGTACGAACGCAACACGGTTGGTGACCATATCACGGAGATCGAGAACGGTCAGGATCGGGCGATAGAGTGGTTGGCTAGCCTCTTCGATGGCACGTATGACGGCGTTGACCAAGGCGTGCGGGTCCGCGATGTCACCGTGGATATCTATAAGCCACCCGTTATGTAATATGAGAAGCGTCTAGTCAAGTATTAGAAAGACTACTGAATCGACCGACCAGTATATGCGACGTTGTCCTACTCGGGCTGATCATTAGCATTGGTCGTGATCTCGAAAGTAGACGATCGGCGTAGCATACCACAAGTTCCCGTTCCTAAGGGAGATCCGAACAATTATAAAGCAGGAAACTGAATTGAGGAAACAAGTGGGTGTACGTTTCTATCTCTATAGGTCAGTATGGTTTGATACTTAGGTGTAGGTACCTTGGGTACATATTTCGTGTGTACCGAAATCCACGAACCCCGAGGCGTTTGTCCCTCGCGACTAAATTGAACAGCCGACGTGAAAGAGAGACCAATGAACCCCTTCACGTTTAATATAGTAGGATGTTTTCAAATGGAATATTCCACTGAAGATCTAAGAACTTTATAAGTAAAGGGGGAAAAGCATTCTGATGTTATTGAGTGTGGTTGCAAAAACCCTAGGGTACATTATGCGCATTGTCCACCTCTCACAGGGGAAGCATTGTCTGCTTCAAGAATAACCGTGATATCTGCTTCTCCGGAGTCGTTTACACCATTCCAGCCGGTGTTAGCATCAGTCCTTTGGCCTAGAGGTATTACCAAGGATCCTTTGGTTTGTTTGCTTCCACAAAATCGTACCTGCTAGAGGCCACAGGACCGAACTCAGCTCGCCTCTTTCTGGCCCATTCTCGATAAAGATCACTACCAACGTCCAACTTGTCTTCCTTGCGATAGATGATCTCATACGGCTTGAATACGCCTCTTCGCGTCATGTAGCTGGGTCCTAGCTCTTCTGCCATCGCATAATCAAACTTCATCCAGCCACATCCCACTCCTTCGAAATGTATGAGCTGCCACCAATCGGACTTTTTTCCTTCGTAAAGGTCGTCCAGATCGTAGTCCTCGACCGGACTGTCTTCGGCTGTCATGTAAGTGAATGTGCTGCGGAACGTTCCTGATACAAGGTGGACGTTTCCTAGAATTAGTTCGGTAGGACTGAAGCGTCTGATGAATTCGAGGAGGCCAGATTCAGACACGAAGATGCCGCGTAGGGCAAGCTTGTTGAGAGGGTGTGGACTTGCGGCTTCGGGTAACACTAGCGATGTCGTTGGGTCGGGGTTAACTTCGTCATGGCTAGCTTGTGGGTCTTCTGTTCTGAAAACAGATGCTGAGGTATTCTGACCCATATCGTACCAGTGCACATCGAGATCCTTCAATGCTGGCATGGAACTCAAGAAACGCAGAACTGACCGGAGCGCGTTATCTGAATACCAGGCTTGAGTTTGGTACCCTGTTCTGGGGAAAGGCGATACATCATGACCAGGAGCGGACGATAGTTCCCAGGACAAGTTAGGTGGCGCCGAAAGACTGATCTTCAGTGACTTCAATGATGTGAAGAGGTCTCCCGCGGAGAATTCCCGAACAAGGCTGGAAAATACGGGCGTTGAAAGGCTGCAACCAACAACGGAGTGGAAGACATCTAAGGTGTCGGTGACAGGTAGTCGAGATTCGTGCAACGCCGCCATCGTGATTAGGAATGTTCGTCCTGCTCCATACCAAGCACCTCTCCAGGAGTGGTATACGTCTTGTTGATTCGGGCCGATCTCACCCGGGGCGACGGTGATGCGTAAAGAGGAAATGCCGGCGGCTTGGGAAAACCGGCGGATGTTGAGGAATGCTTGGGTTAATAATTGCTGCACTTCATGGGCCTCATCTTTCGCGGGCTGGGCCCGTCTCTGATCCCTGTTGCGATGCAAGACACCAACAATGGTACAATTCTGAAGGTACAGCGCAAATGTTGGCGTGCTTGTCATACTGATGAATTGCTGTAGGCATTCACGGTTCAAGACAATTGTTTTATTTCGCAAGAAGAATTTGTTGAAACAACCTCGAGTAGCCTTCGTGCCGATATTGTGATTGACCGAGCGCAGAGATGCGACATCGTCGAAGCTGAGATATGACGCGACCATATGAATAACTTCGGGCGGAAGAGAGTCAAGATTGGCAGGCATCTTGCAATGTTGGGTCGCAGCGCGGGCGACGTTATGCTGGGGAGGTGTGTAGAGACGTGGATGGGATTTGATTTCAGAAGGATGCCTTGATTAATGTGAATCGCCGAAAGCGCACATGGAATTGAATGTAGATGCGGCGAGGAGGGTGAATTGTTGGCAAGGCTGGAATCCCAACATGTGAAGAAAGGTGAAGGAAGTTAGCGGAAGGTCGCCGAATCACGAGGGCAACGCGCCGACACAGTGCATGATAAACCCCAGGTACCTTACCTAATCTCTGATCACCTACCTCGGTACCTTGGTACATATACTGAAATTCGGCGCTTTCCCAACGAAATCAATTTCCATGCAATTATCTGCGGTTTCCTTAATCACGTTACTTGCACAGGACGCCGACACCAGCAACCACTTGCACAAACAGGTGATGGCCAGTACTTAGCAGGTAGGTACCTAGGTAGGCACCTATTTGGGTAGGCCAATCGCTGGTAGTGTGCAGTGTATTAACCAATGTTATAGAAAATATCTGAATATACGGGCATGGTGATGCGTTATGGGCCAAGCACTTGCACCTACCATAATGCCAGAAATATTAAAGATCTCCCATATCCTCCAGGAAAGATCCCGTAGTATTAGGACAACATCTACATCCAAGTGTACGAAGTCCATGAGATACATAAGGGTTGGGTGTAGTCTGGGCAAGGTTACGGTCACATAGGTACCTAAAGCGAGCCATTCCTAAGCAATCGATTGAGCTGCTAATATCGTCTGCAGCACGCCGACCTTTTCAATACATATAAAATCCTAAGTAACAACGCTTCCCAAGTGTTGATTTGAGATATTCGACTCTTTGATGTCCACACACCAAAACGTTGGATTTGGGCAATTTCCTATTTAGGAAAGTCGCACCAAACACGAATCGGCAACCGTAGTAACTCTGCCATGCATCGGGCGCGGAACAATCGATGCCAACTGGGCTAGAGACGGAATAAACGTAATATGACTCTATATTTCAGAAACTACGATACTGAACACTTATTCCCGTAAGTTAAGAGACAGCCTCATGGTAATTCAGTCACATCGCACAGGCTTCAAATCATCAAGTTGTGTTGATTAGTCACCATCTGGTGGGGACAGGGGACAAGTGGGAGAGCTGCTTACGGCAGCAGCCCAGGATTAAAGCGGATCCGTTACCCGCCACATTACTAGGTCACGTGAATATAATTTCAATAATCGTGCTTTGCTTACGGATTCTGCCGGGACGTTAGTCACCCAGTTGATTATGTAAGCATTCAGTTACATAAGCCTAGAACGTCTCCAACTTAAACGTTCCTTACGTAATCTCAATCAGCCTTCAACCCACACGCTTTCGCATCGCGATGCTTTACCCTATCGTACGGATAGGCATTGTCATCTAACAGATTATATTAAAGACAATAATATAAATGCGAGTTGCAAATTTTCGTCCTCTGTGCCGTGTTCTATGGACCAATGCCTATTGTCTATGGAATAAACTCGATTGAATATTTATTGATGCTAATATCACCAGGTGAAGCTATCTACCTAAGTTTTATGAAGGGTTTCTAAAGCGTGTGCCTGCACGTTGCAGTTCATTAGACAAGATATTTCCTTCCTTTGAACTACCGTACCCATCTTGGTCCTCGCTGGGATCTATCATATTCCTCCGCAATCAATTTTCATTACCCCTATCCGATAAGTCGTGCTATTCACCATTCAGGGGCTTGCTATTTTTCACTATCTACGAAAAATAGCCGGTTCTTTATTGCTTCCCGGCCTTGGATCTCTCTGAGCAGCATACCGTTCCGGATCTCTCTCATTCATGGTGTCGCTGACTAGATTGTCTGTGTCAGCATAACTCAGGATGAATTGGCGTCGCAAGGCGTCGACACCATTGGCGATAGAACGTGCACCAAGTTCCCGATTGTAATATCTTGCGCAGATCTCCTTACACAGGCCTCCATCATCGTATACGGTGATATTTGCTTGGCCAATCAGTCGCTGGTTTCCTACGTTGACGGGAAGTCGAGCCTCATCTTGCATGGCTAGAAGAAATTTGCGGCAAACGACTACTTGTTCACCTGGGCTAAATGGGAAGTATGGCGCAATCGTGTCGATACGACCTGTGACTGCAGCCTTTTGATAATGTCAATATCATATACCTCATATTTAGCATCATAAACGAGACGAACTAACCGAAAAGCGAGCCATGAAGCGTCTGGCAAGGGTATCCTGAAGGGGTGTAATCGATATCTTGTCTAAATCTTCCTCCTTAGACTTGGCGAAGTTGTTTGTGTGAAAAGTATTGATCGCATCTTGGCCGTAATTACTCGCTAATATCCAGATCACTTTTCGACAATCCAATTCGTGGTTGTCATAGCCCCCACGACGATCGCGGTAGGTCCCTAAAAGACTTATAAGCATTGTTTGTGCAGCTGAAATGATCGAACTAAAGGTACATACCATCGTCCATGACTCTCAGTAAAGCGTTCCAGACGTCCTGTCGGGTTTTATCAAACTCATCTAGAAAGACGACGCACCGCTTCCCCTGGTTCGCGACAAGAAAGTTATTGAGAGGTGCACCAGTTGTGTTGCCCTGGTACCCATATGAAGATCCAAATAGCGCTGCCTGCGTGTCAAGTTGGGTACAATCTAGAGTAGTGGTCGGAATTGAGAGCAAAGAGCCCATTTGTTTCGCGAGTTCTGTTTTTCCATGGCCAGATGGCCCCACAAAGGCCATCACGAGAGGTTTCGCAGTATCAGCTGCCATATGAGCGAAGACTGTCTCGAGTACGAGTTTCACCGTCATCTCCTGGCCAATTATCTGGAAAGGCAACTTGAGCAGCGCAGTCATATTATGCGATCTTGCAATCTGTACCATGCGTTTGCTATATCGACGGAGACGACTAGCCCGCCAGAGATAATATCTAGTTGTCAAGTTGAGCGACTTGACAAGGACTTCTTGATACTTTCCAACACACCATCTTTCGGATTCCGGGCCCCGGGTGCCGCTATAACCGTCCACAACTGGCATCTTGATATAGTCCTTCCACATTGCTATAGGTATCACCAAGGGGTCTGCTCCATGGGAGAGAAGAAGCCTGACAACTTCAAGATGATTGCCGCCAACCTTAGGAGAACGCATTATGGCAAATGCCAGCAGGGGAATATCGTCAAAGTCTCTACAGTTAATGTCGAAGTCGTATTCGAGAAGCGATTGAATGATTTGGGCGTTTTCTGTATCGATTGCATAGGTGATTACGCGGTGCCCTTCGACACGGAGCTCAAGTATACTGCTAACTCTCGGTTTCGGGAACTGCTCGATATACTGTTTAATAGTGTCTGTATCGCACCCTCTTGAGAGTGCAGTGGCTAGTGTTTTCGGTGAAAGTTCATCGTACTCCCAAGCAAACGCAACGCTTGTGGGAACATCCGTATGGTTAAAATGCAATTCAGGAAGGCCGCGAAAATGCTCGGTCGGAGGAGATTGGGGCGCTGGAACGAAATTATCCATTGGCGGTAATGGAGGTATGTCCTCTTTTATGGGATTATTCTCTAGCTCTGAAGGGAAGTCCTCTGAAGGAAAAGTCTCTGAAGAGGAACTTTCCGAAAAGGAACTCTCTGTCGGAGGCGAAGTTTCTGCCGGTGCCCAGATCAACGCGTCCTTCCACCACCACATCTGGCTTGTGCAATATTAAGTACCTAAGATGCTTCGGTAGATTTCTGATTGTATGCGGATATGGATATAGAACTTGAGGTACTCGCCAGCCGAGAGTATGGATATAAATACCCTTGTGGATAGATTATCCATGGAACAATAAGGTTTATAATAGAATTTGTAGCTTCGATATAGATACCGTGCTAGTTTCTCTTCCTTGAAGCCGAGACAAGAGTGAGTTACTTGGGCATTACTAGAAGCCTCACCAACATATTCGAGACGAAGCTAAGACCGGTATGGAAGGTTAGCAAAATCAGTATGATGCTTTCTAGAGCATAGATTCCAGACCCACACATTCAGTATGATCTACAGTTCGGTGTATAATCGTTACATGACTGTAGCCGAATAGGTAAGTCAGGTACCTATCTAGGTGTCTCTCCGGGTGTGTGGATACTACGGAGTGAGGCAAGTAGCCGTCCCTGAAACATGTTAGGTTAGATATCACATGATCTTGAATGTAAAGTCGAACCTCCAGAAAATTCTCGTGTACTCTGACGTTGTCGTAGAAGCTCGGATACATCTGCTAGACGGGAGGCACGCAAAAGAACATTGGTGAAGCCACATTCTAGAAGGGAAAACGACTCGAATTGAGCGCCTAAATAGAGTTGCTATATAACAACAGTATGAATCACGGCCTACCACAGGTTCTTGTGCGACACTGATTTCACGACCAGCTCCATTGCTTGCTTCGCACTATATCCTCGAATTCTGTGTTTTCCATTACGAGCGCCTATTAATGGTGGGAGTTACCTAAGTACGACACCGGGTCCTATCATGCGACGTTTCTTCAACCACCTTTCTTTCCAAGCAGTTTCTCCTATAGCTTCAAGGAGATCCCACATAGAGAGATTGAGGTTGAACAGGAATGCGCTATGCACCTACGGAAAAGGGGATTCAGGGGTCACGTTAAATCCGATAACTCCGCATCAAGTCGCTATCTTCATCCGTTATACACACTTACCTCGCCCTCCAACCACAATAAATAAGTTATTGATACTAGTATGTCAAGATGGACCAGTCACTTTATTATATGTTCTTGACTCAATTGGGCATATACGGTAATGATTAAGGGTATGTGTAAACAGGCGCCAACAGCGATGGTAATAACACATTAAATCGAACTTTTTCTTAATCTTCTGAGACTCTTACTATAGGCGCGACAATTACTCCAATCTCTCGAACTCTAGTGACTATTCATTTCTGAATGATATCCTTCTATTTAGCCTCAACGACTAGCTTCTTCGCCGAGGTTCCTTTCTTGAGGAGATTTAACGCCTCCTGAATACCCTGAAGACCATTCGTTGACACAACCTCTGGCGGTGGAGCGACCTTGTACATACCCTGCGCCAACGCCTCCACGAGGAACCCACCGAACGTGACAGGCAGTATCTCCTTAAACATATCGACACCGCCAGTGCCAAAGACCATCTTTGCCTCGACACCCTCTGGAACGTCTCCTGGGTTGACTGGATTGGAGGAAGCGACGAACAGCTTCTGCTTCGACCTGTGCGAAACTCGGCAAGCGTCCGCAACACTCCCAACAGCAAGGTAGATACCAGCGCATGTGCCTTTATCAAGCTCGGCAACAACGTCGTCGATCGCGGAAGGGCTGTTATAGTCGAAGACCTTATCGGCGCCGAGCCCCTTAACGTAATCGAAGCTTCGAGGGGAGCAGGTGGTGATGACCTCGAAACCAGCAGCCTTAGCTAGTTGGATACCGTTGCTACCAACAGCTGAGCTGCCTCCCCAGATCAGGACAGACTTCCCGGTGTTGGTAGGGTTGAGAGTTGGGGGAGGGAGACCTAAGAAGTCTTTGCCAAAGAGAGAAAATGCGGCGGTAGTACAGCACAGGGGAAAGACGGAAGCTTGGACGGAGGATAGCGGATCTGGGATCTTAGCAGTCAGGGTGTAGTCGACGGGGACGTAGTCTTGGAAGCCATTGTTGATAGTGAATGCAAAAACACGGTCTCCGACTTCAAACTTGGAAGCGGCAGTAGATCCAACAGCCTCAACCACACCGGCAATATCTTGACCCAGAATAACTGGGTACTTGATGAAAGGAAGGGCCTGGTCCTGGAGCATAGCATCGCAGGGATTCATAGCCCATGCATGAACCTTCACAAGAAGTTGACGATCTTCGAGCTGGGAGGGAGTTGGTGCCTCGCGTATGACGCCGGGCACACCAGGCTTGTCTTGCCAGAGAGATCGATTTATCGGCATCGTGGGGGTCGGCAGCGGTTTTGAGAGTCGGATCGTTAGGTGGATCACAGGAACTTGGTATTACCATGTGGAAGTTCGTCGTCGGCTTAATGAGTTAATATTAAACATAAGTTCCAGTTTACCTAAGAATTTGTTCCCATCTTGGCAATATTGTGAAGCTACTTATATGTCGCAAGTATTGTATATGCGGAGATAAATCATTGGTGTCTAGTTGCATACTAAATAGGACCCGGAGATTAGGGACGGACTTTGCTAGTTTTCCGTACATAGAACGATCCTAACCGATAGGAAGGTCACCCAGCCCTTGAATAGAGGTAAATACGTAACGCAGAATAGGGAACTATTGTACATTAATGCATTGTCATAATATATTGTGGGACGTGACATGCTCTACTAGATTGGTATATTGAGGTAGGGCATTGGTGAAGGTGGAGTCTAGGAGTATTTAAAATGGCGACTCTTTAAATGGTTAAACGGGTTCCTACGTTCCGGACAGGGTGATTAGGTCAGTCTTGCAAGGTCAAATATGCCACTTCATCGCGGGTTAAGATGTTATGAATAGAGAGTCTTTGTTCTTCAATAGTACCTAATACATCGTACGATTCGAACAATCTTAACTTTCACTAAGACCCATTCACTTGCCAGCCTTCTGAACAAAGTTTACTGCATTTAAATCTCTGTATATTACAACACAGGTAGGATGAATCATTTGTTAGGGCTTTCTTTAGGTCTTAGGACAGACACTTTCATGGCAAGGTAACCAACTGCATTATACTAGTATGGGAGTCGATCACTCAAAATTGACTCCGTTTAATGAGACCGCTGCATAGTTGCTAATTAAGCAGACTTGACCATCATAAAGAGTGCTGGAAGGCGGGAAAGCACTAGTTCGTGCGATTCAGATATTGGTAGAGTTCAAGGATAAGGAGATGGGTAATGAATTTCATTGTCTATTGCTTATTATAGGCAGTCTGCCTTTTCTCAACTAGTTTATAATGTTCAAATATCTTTCTTGTAGCCGCCACAATTACCGCCGTAGATCAACGTATAGGGGTAGAGCTACCTAACTTAACCATAAGCTCACGCCCTGACAGTTCTCGCCTCGATTCAATTAATACTTGAATGGATTTGTCATAATTTACAGGTACCCAAAGATGGTAATAAACTAGAAGTAAGGGATCGGCAAAAATATTCCCATTTGTGGGATGGGACCATTCTGCTACCGTTAATATAAGGGCTGTTCATGGGTAAGTCAATAAGATTATGGACACACACAACTTTAGAGGTACCTACCTGTTAAAGCAGAATTAGGTAAAGTGTTGTCGGAACTCTAAGCCACTATCACTATCATCATAAATGTTCTCGAAGATATACGGAGAAAGTTCTTCAATGTAAGGAGTTTCGAGAGAGCATCATATCACATATTAATATAAAGCTGCATATAGGGCTACACGGTGTATATAGATATATATGCATATTCACGGGTTTAAATATGCTTTTGAGCCAGATATGTAATTACTTAAGTAGCTTTATTACTAGGCAGAATGGCGTCAGAAAAAACGCCCCACGTGCGAATAGTACTGTAAGATACAGTACGTTCTAGCATAAGAATATAGCATAGTATATCACAGTATCATTCGCACATGGGTCGTTTTTGCTGCTGCCATTCTGCTAGGTAAGTTTAGCTTCATGTCGGGACCTGGCTGATTATGTAAGCCCTTCGCACGGTCCTAGAATGTTTCCTTAGGTACTTAAATGTTCCCTCCTGTACGTAAATCTTCCCTCTTCTAAATACGTAATTAACCAACCATCATCAACCGCACTTTCGCATCTAGATGCTTTACCCTATCGTACGGATTGACCTTGTCATCCAATAGTTCCAAAGATCTTCATAGTGATTGGTATTAGTTACGATGCACATGATGTATTAATACCTCATCATGAGCAGCTATTCCATGGCTGAGCCACGCTACCCTGCTACACTGCCCCGTAAGCAACTAGCACAGGTCACCCTAGACAGCAGCATGCGGATTGATTCTTTGAGGCTATCCAACAACTCTATCGCCCTTATTCACTAGTTCGCAAATATTTTATCATCTCTTCCACCGTTGGTATGAACGAAGCACTTTGCTCAATTCTTTCTGGAGAGAAGGAATGGTACTTTGACACAGAAGGGAGATATATTAAATTCAACGACGACGGCACTGGCGAGGTGAGTGCGTGCGATTGCCAGCTCCGCGTTCGTCAGTTTTGCTGAAGTCTGTTAGTTATGGTGCCGTTGCAACTTCAACTATTGGATTGCTGCACACTTCAAGTGGAACAGCATCGTGCCGTCGCGTGATCCGGGCCAAGTCACGAGTATCACCCAGAACAGAACTAGCCCTCAGCTTCTCGGGGAGCTTAATCTCGAAATAACTCTGACCAAGCAGTTACCGCAATGGGTACAATCCTCTATATTGTCAAGAAGTACCTTGGTCAACGAGTACAGTCTTACAGATGAAGCATTTCGACCCAAGTCATATACTATCAGAATCGAGAAAGGCAACTTCATGGTGCCTTGCTGTGTCGGCTACGTCTCTAGTTCGAAAACACCCAGATACGGCCTTCGAATGTTATTTGACAAATCGCCATACCCTCCGCGATCCCAATGGAGGGAGCCAGAGCAAGGTCCGGATGACTGTCAATTTTGGGATCACATCGAATTCGTTAGTCGACCTGCTCCCGACCTGGAAAGGCAAGGACAAGCCATGAACGATACATATCCAAGAGGGTGGAGCGAGTGCGTGGTTTCCTAAGTGTATGAATTTGTTCGGTCACGAGGATTTTATATACAATAGTACCTACCTAAAAACTTAAAGACTCTCGGATATAGACGCAGGATCGCTCACGCGAATTTTCTTCAGATTCTATAAGAGACCCGATATGTACGAATCATACCCTTAATATATGTACCTACTACCTGGGCATAAGTTTACGTGGTCTCATATTCAGGTTCACCCCTATCACAGCGGTAAACGTGATAAAAGCGTAAGGAGTAGTGAGAATGGCTTTATTCATTTTCTCAAATTAGGCGACGCATCCTAGGATATGACGTTATGACTAAAGTTATGCTACCATCGAAGGGCTTTAAGGCAACTTATAGATATGCATCCATTAACACCTGTTAAGTATGACGTTCCAGCTCCGGTCCTTCGAGAATATCTATAATCAACAATTAGTATACCAGTCGGACAGCTGTTGCAGAGAAATTTATGGCTTACCTGCCCATGTGTGTTAGTGATCCAGTTGTTACCACCGGCATAAGTAGTGGACTGGCAATTAATCAAAACTTCGACGGCATTACTAGATAATGTCGTTAGTCAAACACTCTCGCCATAATTAATATTCTGGAAGGCTCACTCGGCAACAATAAAACAATCAGTGTGCAACTCATTGCTGGAGTCGTTGCACAGAAAGATACCCGCGCCGGAATTGCAGCTACTGACGGTACAACCGCCTGCTCCTGGCTTCCCCGGAGGAGCGGCACAGTCGCCGTTGGCAATGCTGTAAAGATACCTAACCCCGGCGCCAATCGACTCGGCGTTGACATTATTTCCGTAGGCGCAAGTCCAGTCCTGTGCGAAAATCACGTATTAGAGACTGAAAAAAGCTTGCTGATAGAGTAGTTCGGAGGGGCAAACGGTTATACATCTGAAGTCGTTGCCCTTTTCGCAATCGGCTCTAGATCCCTCCTCCTCACTGTTGAGTTGTTGCTATTTAAGCCTAGATCGTTGTCATAGTTAGGGTTCATTATGATGATTTGGTGGTAAATCTCCTGTGAATCGGCATGCGTCAGATTCTATCCTTGAGACCAAAGAGTCGGAGCTTACCTCCGCGGTGCCAGTGATAGATATCGCAGGCTCGCCAGGCCTAACCTGGCCCGTCCATGTTATTTTAGATGTGACTAAATCACTAACGGTACGCCTAGTATTCTCGGATGGCAACGCCTATGTGGTTTTCATTAGCGAGAGGCATACAGCACCAAATAATGCTATTATGAACATACCGCCGAACTTATGGCTCCTACAAGAAGGCCGGCGAAGATTGAGAACAGCTTCATATTAAGGCATACGTTCCTGTATCACCTTGCTCCAATCTGTGAAATAAATGTCTAAGTACTTAGGTAAACATTGGCTACTACGGCAATTTGATACTATATAATGTGAAGACGTGATGCATATCCTAGTATTGGTGCCACACCCCAAATCAAGACAACGTCACTTGACCTGTCTCTCTTATTCAACCACTTGGGTGTAATAGGCAAGTGCCATCACGCAAAATCCAACCGGAAATTTGTCCTCTTATCGGCGAGACTTTGGTCACCTATAATACTCAACTAAGACCATTGCCACCGCCAAGCCACCTCCTTCACTTCCTTGGAGCCCACCGCGATTTAACTGCCCGCTTGTGTGCTTGTCGGTCTTATCACGCCGCTATTGGTGGAACGGACCTACATAACAGCCCCAAATAGGAGATGTAACGTAACCAATCACATTAGAATCTTGATACTGGTGAACAGTGTGCATATGGCTAGTACCTTAATAGTCCATGCTCTCCGCCAAGTAACTAGGACTAGGTAGGTGGTCATACGACGTATTCAGAGCACCAAGCGGATTGAAGTTACGGAAATAAATAAGCTTAAATTAGTCTACGTTCAGCGGTAGTCCATATCAAGTAAGTAAACCGGTGCTCAAAACGTGGCGCGATACACCGCCATAGAAGGTATGTAATACTACCTGCTATCATTAGGGTAGTATTTGTTACAATGACCACGTATATATGAAATGGCTTGTGAGGGGTATATAGTACAACTAGTAAGCCTTATTAGAGCTCCTGGTGGCACAATACGGCACAGCGCTAGCGAAGTGAGATTCAGAGACAGTTTGACCCGGATTATCCGGCACAGGCGAGCTGGAAGAAATCCTGGCCTAATACGAGACAGCCCTACAGATAGGATCGTCCGTGGAGATATCGGAGTTACTAGAATAGGAAATGATTCTAAAAATATACCTCGGAACTTCCCTGGGAGCCTGGTAAACCCCTGGTAAAAACAACGCCACAATATGCGTAACTTGTAGATCTTTTGGTGTGCCTTCTTCGACTTGACAATGTTTCCATATTTGGGAAGACCTCTCTAGCACATAATCAACCTAGGATTCTAATGTGTTGTATGCGACCAAGCTAATTGTTGAAACTAGTCACCTGGACTTCCAATAAGCCACCCATGCTTAGGTGATGGCATGGTTACCTCGAGGTTTAATTGGAGACCATGTCTCCATGTGCGGTCCCACGGCATTCGAGCTGCGGGACCCCAACAGGTTAGGTAACAGCAGCCATCTGGGCTATGTCTAGCGGGACCTGTGGAGGAGGTCTCAGATGTCTCATGTATAAGACGCGGCATCCGAATGCGCTTACCATAATGTCTAGTAGAATCGTGCGTGTAGTAACTTGTGGGAGCCGAAATGTTGTTCTCGACGTTGTCGGCATGTTTGCTGGCTTCTCTAGCCTATGTCGTTCAAGCCCAGTACCCGAATCCGGGTGCATGCGCTGGCGATTGTTTCACTCATGACCCAGCTGTCATGAAGCGCGCAGATGGCAAATACTTCCGATTTTCGACCCTGGATCTGATTGGCATCTGGACGGCAAACGATCTCTCGGGTCCCTGGACACGAAGTGGTAGTGTGATCCAGGGCGCCAGCGTCATTAACATGCCCGGGAATAACGTCGTGAGTACCTGGAGCCTACATTTCTTACATTCTGAGATCAGCATATACTGACACCGAAATGCGACTTAGCTTTGGGCGCCCGATGTAGTCTTCATCCGTGGCATTTACTACTGCTTTTACTCTGTATCGACCTCTGGGAGCCATGTTTCCGCCATTGGCTATGCAACTTCGACCACGATGGAGTCCGGATCTTGGAAGGACCAGGGAATTGTGGTTACCTCGACTAACAGTAGCCCGTATAATGCCATTGACTCTAACGTCGTGAATGGCACGGGCTCGAATGAGTGGTACATACAGTGGGGCTCATATTGGAATGATGTCTACCAGGCACGGGTAGCTATCAACGGCGAGTATGTCTTCAGGTCAGGCAACGAACATCAGATTGGTTATGAACCTTCAGGGAACCATAAGATGGAGGGGTCCTTCATCTATAAGCATGACGGCTTCTGGTACTTGTTCCTGAGCAGGGGCATCTGCTGCACGTACAATCCGAGCACAGACCCAATCGACCAAGTGTACCATATCACGGTGTGCCGAAGCAATAACCCTGCTGGTCCCTATACGGACAAAAGCGGTGTCGCCTGCACCAAAGGCGGAGGTACTACCGTGCTCGCTAGCCACGGAAACATCTACGCCCCAGGTGGACAGGGAGTCTTTCACGATGATGCACATGGTGATGTGCTATATTATCATTACTGTAGGTCTTCGCCTTTCCTCTCATCCACAACAGCAGTTCGTTCTCCTGGCTAACCTATTGGATAGTGGATCGCAATGTAGGAGTGGATTATTCCCAGTCTAAATTTGGCTGGAATGTTTTGAAGTGGGTTGATGGATGGCCTACGATATGAATAATAAGACTCTCTGACCGAGGAACTATCAATAAGAGACCAAACTAGAAGATATGACTAATAGGATAAATCTACTCCAAAAAGGACACATGTTCGTGGACTTAGTCTTCGCGCGCTACCGAACATATCCATGAACTTCCGTGACTGACCGCACAAATTCGATTTCCACTAGCACGCCAGATTCCCAATCCAAGAAACTCTCCATTGATAACATGGTACGTGCCGCAGAGAGCATATCGCGACCTCTCGCCCGATGTATTGAGTATTACATCGTATAAGCGAGGTACAATCCGACGCTGCACAACGCAGGTAGTCCTCAAGTCTAGGCCCGGTGATTGTAACGGTTCTAGGGCAGATATCCATTCATCGGTGCCCTTATCTTCGCCGAACACAATTCCAGCGCCCTTCCCGCTACGTATTGGTTTTATGATATAGCCGTCCTTTAGCTCCTCGGACGATTTGAACATCTGGAAAAGCTGCTCCAACTCTTGCGAACCTGGAAGTATTGTGTCTACAACTCCATCGTCGAGCACATGGGCCTGAGCTGCGGTCAACACTCCGCGTGTTACCAGCGACTGGAGCTCCTGCTTCACAATGCCGAGCATGCGCTTATCATGAACCAATAAAATAGTTCGCATGTCATTGAAGCAGCGCAGGCTGATCTGACGCAGAATTTCCGGCTGTAGAGCAAATAGCTCGCGCTGGTGCAGCTCGAGACCGACTTGTTGGATCTCTTCCACGATCTCCCCTTCAGGCGTGGTTAGTGTCGAATTCCCAGAATCAAAACGCACCTCTCCATTATCCTTCGCAAGGCAGCAAAGTCGGTAGCCCCCGTCGCTTTGAGGGTCCGGTAGTAGTCTAAGGTCCGAAGGGCTTATCAGCCTCGGCGTGACACCTAGGTGACGCTGAACGGCGTCTATGAACATATAGATATCTATTCCTGGTTCTTCACCTTTGAGCAGGTGCAGCGGGAGGTCCGGTTTGAAGAGATTGAGTAGACCGTCAACAAACTGCCCACTATTAGAATCCGAAGCAGCCACGAGGGACGGAGCTTTGGCAATACCTTAGTGGCACTGGTTGCGCTGGCCAGTCCACTATCTCCTAGACCCATATTGTCTAGAGCTTCTTGCCCATAGGCCGCATGCATGAATCCATTGAATGAGAAACGGGCATTGATTTCCGTGATTCGAAATCTTTCCGCCACTACACCGTCACTCCTCTTATGCTCCTCCACCAGAAAGTCGGGCCTCCATGAACCCCGGCATGCCGAGTACTTTTGCACTTTATCACGCGGGGCTTGCTCTTCCAACCACTAATGCACGTGTCAGGTTAAGTTGGGAGCTGGGAGCAGCGGTTTAAAATCGCAGAGCACGTACTCGTAAGAGATCATCCTCTTCCTTCTCTAAAGGCATTCGTTTAGGAAATTGTGCTTCATTGTCGGTCCACCATCGCTCAACAATGTCAGCGATAGCAGCAGCCAATGCCTCTTGTAGTTCTTCTAGTTGTTGCCGATGGTCCTTGCTAATAAGGATTGGCCTGGGACAGGCGAGGCGATAGGAGTCTTTAGGCCATATGTGAGAAGGGCATAGAGACAAGATGTTCGCCTGAAATTCGACATTCTCCTCCATATACAAGATGGCCTTGGCAGTATAGTGAGCCACAGGCTCATAGCCATTAGGCCCGACCCTTAGATGGACCTGTTGCAAGTCGGAGCCTGCCGAATTTTCCATGAGGAACAAGTAAGCTATACCAGCGAAGATAATGAAACCAAAATTGGAAACCCTGAAAATCGCCGGTTGACGTCTTTCGATGGCTATTAGTACTAACATCTTGTCCAGGGGTCATAAAACTACTTAAGGTAACACATAGGAGAAGATGGGTCCCTGTCTCACGACATTAAATGATATGCGGTAACGTAGGGCAGCCGTTTTGACCGAATCTGCCAAAACGTTGATTCGATTTATGTATTAAATTATATATTGAATATATTGTTCAATTATAGAATAGATTACTCGCCAAATGATTTAATAAACTGTTATAATATCAGCCATTCATTCATAAAGCTTACGCGTCAATCGATCGAAATGTCATAACGCCTCCGTTAAAAAGCATTGTGAATATAACGATTGATGGCGTTATATGCCCTATATTTACAGGGTGTTACAAGGTCAATGAAGTCGATCAAACAATATATACGATATACATCTCAATATATTAGAATTTAATTGATTGTTTGGTTTCTATCACCTCATCCGCTCTCCGTGCGCTCGCTATGCCCCACCCCTGATGTCCACTCTTCTCTGTGGATGTTAAGTGATTGCGTGTGAAACCGATGCGGCTGCTGAACCTGGTTACTCTCATGTTACTCCGGCTGTCACCGTTTCAGAGGAAGGAATTACCAAACTTTCAGTGGTACACGGCGGAGCTCATGGAGGTTTGCTGGAACATATATAGGTAGATTCATGAGCCTATACAGCGTAGGACTTTAGTCGAGGATAGGAAATAAGCTTAGTACTTTGGGCTATACTGACTTTGTCGAGCTTGAATCACGACTCCTCTTGGTATCTTACCAGTATTCTAGCAACTATGCATCGACTTGCCCGCCCCCTTCACAATTCCTACCAAGCACCTATTTCACCACAGGGACCCTTCAGGCTTATCAGAAGCTCCTTGCCAGCATCTGCATGTCTTCGTCACGGAGCTCACTCCTTTTCCACAAAAGCTCCGATGATGGTCCCTTGCTTAGAGGCACCCACTCTCAATTCCGCCAGGCAAACCGATCATGTTAGAGAGGTGTCTGAACGACTGAATCAGAGCGGTATTCTCAAGATAAGCCTCGGCTTTTCAGACAACGATTGCAAATATTTGGAGATGCTTCTCCTCAGCCTTCATCAACACCACGGCCACCAACTACCCATCACACACAGTGCATCCCGCGGCTGGTTCTGGGATATTCGCCCGAGTACCACCAGCTTCCAAACCGCCAACTGTCAAGCTAGATCAGAGACGATGAAGCAATTCCCTTGGCACACGGATTGTAGTTTTGAAGATCCGCCACCAAGGTACTTTGCTCTCCAGGTGCTTCAGCCCGACCGATATGGAGGTGGAACGTTGTCAATTTTGAGCGTCGAGCGCCTAATTAAATTGCTCTCCCCACAGTCCAGGGCGGCTCTTATGTGCCCTGAATATCGCATCACTACACCGCCGGAGTTCGTTAAAGATTCTACCCCTCAGTATATAGTTGGTAATCTCCTCATGGCTGACAAGGGGGGTCGAGAGGGCGTGATGCGCTTTAGGGGGGACATACTGGAGCCCCTGACTGAAAGATCGGTCCAGGCACTCAATGAACTCAAGCAGGTTTTGGATGGCATTGGCGGTCAATCAGATTTGACTGTGAATCTGACCTCTGATGACCTACCGGAGAAAAGCATTATTCTTATCGACAACCGCCGATGGCTGCATTCTCGAACTGATGTTAAGGATCCAGAACGGCACCTACGGCGGGTACGGTGGGATGCGGTTCCATTTCAGAGTGTCTTCAATGAGTCATGATTTATGTCGCGTAGAATAACGCTAGATTCATAATCTGCTACAATTTATTTGTCTAAGGTATTTCATTCATGAGACCCTATTATACCGCAATCATGGGATCACGGGACATAACGGTGACATGTCGTCTGTCTTAGTAAATGATATCTATTACTTCACAGCAAACGTGCTGGAGCTTATCGGACGCGTATAGCTAATTCATAATAAGGTGGCGACGCGATGATTGTCAATATCCTTGCGTTGATCCGTGACTCTGTAAGTGCCTCTTATCGTGCGTTGTCCGGGAAAGCCGGGTCCACAGCATCAACCAGCGGAAGTTCACATTATTTGCGACAAAGCGAATGAATCATCTGTAACAACCCGAACTAAGTACAACTTCTTTCAGTGGGCGAAACCGATGGTAACACGACATAAAAAGACTAATCAACTTCGTAGATTGATATGGAAGCTAGGTACATACCGTAGCTTCGGGACCGGTAGAACAATCGTATCCCGGGTAGCTAAGTTTGTTTCGCTATAGGGTTACCTGAACACTTACGTTACCTAAGTCTAGTCTCTTCTACGTGTCGGTCGTTACCGTCTCATCCTAATAAGCCTAAGGCGTACAGAGCTGCGATGTACCGAAGATCTGGAATGAAATCAAGGAGACCTACAGACGCCGGTGCGAAGACTGCGCGACAAGACAATACAGGTATCTACCCCCTAAAGCGCTCATAGAGTACCAAGCTGGTAACCCTGGGCCGATATTCCTGACAGCGGAGGCCTGGGTGCTTGAACGTTATTGGGGTCTTGAGCAAGGGGCAACATGTTAGGCCAAAACTTCAAGTGACTTCATCATTTTACTCACAGGAGCTTGTGTTTTGCCGATGTCAGGTGTGACTCTGAACGGGAGGCGACTGAGGCCTTCAAGATCGGCTACATCATGTGGAGGCCTACCAGTGGACTTATACGATGCCGGTACCCTTGTTGAGTTCGCCTTGCGTTTAGGTGTGTCACCTTTACCTCTATAGTCTAATAGACTATTTGGTACCTTGTACGTGCAAACTGTAGACTAGTCATTTGATGTCACCCGCTTCAGGGTTTGCAGGTACAGGTAGGGACCAACTATGACAAAATTTCGCTATTAGTACTAATTAAAATCGCTGTTTCGACGGCATAGCATGAAGCAATCAACCCGTCAATAGCTTTTTTTCCGCAATGAATGCGACCAATTTATCCCACTTGCACACTCTGCAGGAGAGGCGTCGTTTCCGAGGGACCGTCCGTAGCATCGCCGCGTGTAGCATCTTCGCCCTTAGCTAGTTCGCTCTCAGCAGTTTCGTTCTTAACATTATCCCCACCAGCGTTATCAAGTTCTTGATCCTCCTGCGGCATGTTTAGGAATTTACCATCAGCGACTTTCCTCACAATCCAAGTGCCTTCCTCTCGGGCCGATGTGAAGAAGGTCTGGTTTTCTTCAAAGCTTCTGCCCCCTGTCTCAGGCGAGAAGAAGAAGGTTAACATCCCGGCAATCATGTTGGTGGCGGCGAACACCAAGAACAGCCAGTGCTTCATATTGTTGAAGCCAATAGGGGTAAGCAGGGTAACAAGGAAGTTGGCGATGCCCCATACTATAACGCTGATGGCGCTACCTCTTGCACGTGCTCCATTGGGGTATATTTCGGTTGGAATCAACCAAACGGTCGTCAGCCAGGAGATTCCGAAAATGGCCGTTGACAGATAGAGAACGACCGAACCAGAAAGCTCCACCCAGAAATGAGATTCTTCGGAGTTGTCCACGGACATGCTACCGAGGTAGGCCAAGAGTCCATAACAAATTGTCAAGCCTAAGGAACCGTAAAGCATAAGCCATCTCCGACCATAAACGTCGATTTGCTTCCAAGCGAAGAACATAGCGGCAAAATAAAAAAGATAGTTCCCTAAAGTTGTCCGTTCTGCCTGTGACACGCTCAAGCCTAAAAGCTCAAATATTTGCGGGCCATAGACTGATACTGCGCCGTAGCCTGTCAAAGCTTGGTTGATTTGGCCCATGATCGTGATCATGGTGGCATGAGACTGACTACCCCACATCATGTCGGAGTATCCAATGGCCTGGTTGCCCTCATCTTCTTGAGCCGTCTGTAGCTCCTCGAGCATAATATCTGACTGGGCTTTGCCGTAGAGGCCTTCAAGGGCGTCTGTCGCGTCATCCAATCTCTGCTTGCTGATTAACCAGCGTGGCGATTCTGGCAAACTTCTGATTATGAAGAATAGCACCACAGGAAAAATCTGCATGAAGATGATGGGGATCCTCCAAGCCCACTGGCTGTCCTTACCTAGCTCCTTAGTGAGGAGGTAGTTGAGAGAAAATGCCAGGAATAGCCCGAAGATGTTCGCCTGAAATTCCTTCGCCACTGCAAGCATTCCATCGGGTTAGCAATCACTGTAAGATGTCATCAGGAGTCGGCGGACCTTAGGCGTTCGTGGTGATCCAGAAGTGCCGGAAACATATTGAGGGGAGAGGTTTGCTTGGACGGTGAAATGAGGATCAGAAAAGGTTTCATTGGATTGTACTCACTAGCACTGCCACGAGTATCATCCTTAGAGAGCTCTGAGCTGTATATGGGGACGACAGCATCAATTCCGCCAACTCCCAACCCCAGCACAATACGTCCAATGAACATGAGGATAATCGAACCGCCATGCCAAGTATTGTCGGAATTCCACGGATAGATTCCAGGGATGAACATCAAAATGTTCCCAATCACACACGTGACGAGGCACGCCGTAATCGCAATCTTTCTTCCCTCCATATCGGCCAACTTCGAGGCCATAACGGCGCCTACCATACACCCGATATAGTAAATAGAAACAATAATACCAACAACAGGAGAGTCCCCACGTATATTCATGGTGTGAAGGTAGGAATGGTTCGTATTAACCAGGGACATCATACCCTGGTCATATCCGTACAGAGCGATAGCCAAGCTAGAGAAGATTACCACCAATGCCGTCTTCGATTTCAACTTCGACCAGAAATCCGAAAGATTGGGCACAATTCGGCCCAGTTGGGTCGGTGAAAAGGCCATCCTGAGTTATAGCCGAACTGTGACCACGGACTGATTTAGAATCCCTGATAATGACTTCTCGTGCCGATTGCGAAAACGCTCAATAGTTCGGATGAATTGGCTCGCTACAGACTCGAACTCGAGATAAGCATCAAAACAGAATAAGGAATGATAAAGTAGAACTGGGTCATAGAATGAGAGCTAATATAGCGAGAGCAGTAACATGAATCGGATAGGACAATATGGCGATAGACTTAACCGTTGCTTTTGAAGTTGAGAATTCGGATCCAGGAAGAGGGAAGATGGGGAAGTTTGAGGAACTGAGCAGATCCCATCGTTAGGGCAGAGTGGGGGTTCACCCATGGTCAAGATGGCAGGTCTCATGCAGTCCCATTGCCTGCCTGCCTCATAACATACCAACTAACCTGTATCTAAATGATTGGTCACCGATCGTAGCTGCTTAGGTCCCATGTATTGCGTATGTGGTGCATTAATCGTCGGGGTAAAGCAATCACAGGCATGATCTTCGTCGCTTGTATAGCAGCTAGACCCATGACATCACCCCTCTACGTACCCTTCTTTCCCAATTGTGTTAGTGCCATTGCTTTGATTGGCTGCTAGCTGTGACGCTAACGCATCATCGATAGGTCACAGTATGCCCTGGTACTCAAGCCACTTCGCACAGTACGTAGCTCACTTCGAAGTATCACATATCAAACCTTCCGTTGTTGGAATACCGAACTACTAGCAATCACTTTTCGCTCAGTGAGTGATCAATCGAATGAATAATACGTTGAAAAATCAATGAGAAACCCGATAGTAACACTGGTCTAGGATGTTACTATCGACTTAGTGACAGACATGACGTCATAACACAGTATACGGGTAAGTACGATTAACACTCTGGGAGGGATACCACTTCCGGGCCCTCAACTAAAGGTACCTACCTGTAATCTAGGTAGGCACCGATTTCAGTCCTCTTCCTTTTCCTTGATGAAAGATATCTCCTATAACCTTCAGCCATCTATATAGGTCCCTGAGATCGTTTCATGCGAGGAAATTCCTAGCAACATCATAATTGAGAGGTTATCCAACGGTCACTGTCTTGGTCGGATTCCTACCTGTGACAGGTATAAAAATAAATCAATGAGAATCGATATAGCTACCAAATGAAGATCTCCCTTCTGCTCTATGAAGGTGTATAATAGTGCCGAGTAGGTTGTCACCTCTGAGCCACGTGTTCCTCTAATGAGTGGTGTGAAGTTCTGAGCGGCGACACTAATCTGCACTCCGTCCATCCAGACGATCGAATAATGGTACAAGATTATATATGTCTGACTATTCTATCTTTATTCTGAGTATTTAGCTATTATCTTGGTTCATATCTTATTTTAAACTAATAGTCTTGATGTCATACCGGCCTGCTACTAAGTCGGAGCCAAGTTCAGCATTCATCATTGCGGAAACATAAGCTTCCCCGACAAGAATCATATGGTCTCCAGCCTGACGTAGAAGTAGAGGAACGTGACACCCTTTGAGTATGGCGACTTGATCACCAGGCTGGATTTCCGGAGGCCCGAGACCCATCCGACCCCTTTTTGTGATGAAAAAACGCCGACCCAAGACGGCTCTAGTGACTGCATCGGAGAACTGCTGAACAAATTTTGACCTGTTCTTATCCGAGCGGTTAATAAAATCGTCAAATGCTCTACCGAAAGAGGCTGTGACTAGATTTCCCATATGGTCCTTATCCATTATGATCGTTTTCCAGAAAAGACTCATTGTCAAACGGTCAACTTTCTCAGCCGCCATTCCCTGCCAGCGGCGTATTATTGACCGGTCTACATCGGTGAGCGTGACTGTTTCATCGAAGGATTCCACTGCATCCACTATCCATCCTTCAGCTCTCAAGGTGGAAGGATATTCAGCCAAATCTACTACAGCGTCTGTATTTCCTGATGCTCGATGAAAATGCCCACCAACCTCTTCACTGTTTAACGGTCGTAGGGTATTCATGCCTCGCCAATCCGGTAACCAGGTTGGAATAGTGGAATCCGAAAGGGACAACCGACCTGAGGAGATAATATCTAAACTACGCCGTTCGGTTACCATAAACCTTACTAGGTCAAGGAATACCTCTTGGACTGGTTTCGTGTAATCGGGAATGATGTCGTCCGGGGATATATCCGAAGCCATGCCTAGAAGTGCATACAGTTTATCCCGGGAATCGGTTGCTTGATAATCCTGTGTACAGTGGACGAATCTGACGAGAGGCATAGTCCTGTTTCGTCTAAAATGGTCCAGAACTGTGAACTTCTGGTATCCGCAGGATCGGATCATAGATGCTAAAGGGTGGGTAAGAAATTCGGCTTGTTGAATGGCTTCACAGAGATTTACTAGCATCACCCACGGGAAGATAGTCTCGCCGAGAAGGATGACTATTTCTCGTGCAGCAACCACTTCCTGCACGATCCAGATGCGCTTCCACCAAGGGCGGCTGAATAACTCGTTTAGTCCCCGCAGCGATTTTTCGGGGTAGTTATAGAGATTCTTCTTCCCTCGACTCCAATTGCACTTGAGGATCATTTCCAAGGTATCATGCAGACTTCCTGCCGCGTCTCCAAGCCATACTATGACAGACGATGCTGTAGAGAAGATCCGTTTCATCATATGCACTTGGTGGTTCCTCTCCTGGACATTATCCTGGTTGATGCAGATCGCATCAATCCACAAGCATCTGGACTCGGTCGAAGATCTCAGTTTCATCAAGGCCATGTAGAGATTTCTTGTTATCCCAAGGACTTTACCATCGATAGATATTTCCTCGGTCTTCTCCTGGTTGCCCCATGTATATGATAGCGCATCATATGAATCTTGGGTATATTCAATACGATTGCATTCAAACCCCAAGATCGGCTCTTCGACGAAGAACTCTCTTCAACCAAGTCAGCATTACGTTATCGCGCCTTCGATTCAAGGGCACTTACCTTCCGTGAATGGACCTGCGCCTGGATTCCTTGCTACTCGACTCGAAAAGATTCCAACGCCAAATATTACCACCAGAATCTGTGGAGTCTACGGATTGACGAGAATGAGCTTCAAATATGTCGAGAAGCTTTCTTGTATTTCTTACGACTCTCGAATTCTGCTGTTGTAGATCTGCCGGGAAGGACGATGTTGGTGAAATATACGGTGGAAGTTGAATGTGTCTTATAGACCCTTCGAGTTTTTCGCCCTCCGTGCCTGGATACAAAGTTAAGGTCCTGATTTCGTCTGGACGGACCACTTCCGAGTAAACGAAACAGGTACTCATCGCCGTATATTGGGTAACTCAAGAATTGAAGACTCGTGGGCGATCTGTTCGTAGCAGCTACTAAGCCGCATCGTGTAAGTGGCCGTAAAGCGCTCCGTACTCGAAAGCCGGCATTCACATGCTCTCCGCAACAGTACTTATGATTGGCTGATCTCGCATCGTCGAGTCGTACGTACATGTAGATTTGTTCATATTGTCTTGGGATAATGAATCTCTATCGTCCCCTCTTCCACCCCGCATCCTCATGCCCTTGCCCTGCCCCTGCAGGAAGCGATCCACCATGCATGTTTTAGATCCATTGGCCAATGAGACGTCGCTATGCCCCGGCTTAGCCGCCCTTTTTGTGATAGATAATATTCCGAGCAGCCACATGACAGGGGTGTTGGCGATGTATCCAGATGCCCCAAATTTCCCAGTGTTCTGACATTAGAACTTCAGAGCTCTCGGACAAATATCAGTAATAGTTAAAATAAAATCAGATGAGATTCATAATTCATTTATTCCTATGTATCCGGTTAACGCCGCCAGGCCTAGCGGCCATTTTTCAGTCTAAAGGCGCCATCATAACCGGATCTCGTTCCCAAAATTGACCATCCCCAGCCATCAAGGATAAGACGAAGCCGCCATTCTCCAAACACTTATCCAACGTACCACCTCACCACATGGCCTGCGCAGTTCATAGTGCCCTGCGCCTTAACCTTTCCATCGTGTAGATTGGCATATCTCTGCACAGATCCGTCGATAGCGCGGAGTATGTCCTCGTTATGTACTTTGAACGAGAATGACGAAGTGTCGTCGTCCGTCGCCCGACCGACGCCGAACCCGCAGGCTTCAAGAACCATGTGGTCAATGTAACCGGCCGGCTGGCCCGTGAAATCAACACTCCAGTCACCGGAGTCCGACAGGATGTCCTGGCAGGTCGACTGGCAGTCTGCCGATGTCTGCGATGAGTCGTCGGTGTCGTCTTGGTACGATAGCGTCGTGCAGTACCCCGGCGCTCCAGTGCCGCCGCAGTAGTCTTGTCTGGAAAAGAGCGAGGAGGGAATCGCAGCCGAGAGGCCAGCGAGAAGACCCGATAGGAAGATTGCGCGAACCATTTTCTTGGTTTGTGAGGTGAGAAAATCTCAGTGCTATGTTAAAGGTGAGGCCTGCAAGAGTGAAGGTTGTAAGCGGACGATAGCTTGGATGATGGAGTTGTTGATGTTATGAAGGATAGGAGCAAGACAGATCCATGGGGAGAGAAGCGCCGTTATATGATGAATGGTAGATGCACCTGTTCAACATATTCACTACTAATGTAACAGGTCTAGTCGTGCATGTGCTGCGAATGAGATTTTCTGCGAGTGTGATAACCCGACAGAGGTGCACTTCCAGATCACCAATGTAGCCAATCAGGGCTCTACGCTGCCAGTGGGCTTAGACGAATCAGGCAGAAAAGGTCAACTCCTCCAACGACATGCCGTTCAGGGGTAATTAGGAACCAACATGTTGAACGCCATTGTTTCAATGATTATTTCTCCCCATAGCTACACTGTAGTCTATGGATTCATTCCTAGACCATACCGAAGAGCGAATTCACCAAACTAGACATCTGCTGACCTACATCTTTGGGTGGTCAGCCTCGGCTGTGCCGCATACGGAGTGATACACGTTCCTAAGCGCCTTGATGCTGAAACATTTTGCCAGATAGTTCTGCTGAAGAAATAAGCACAGCACTAACTGAGACCCCTCCGCCCTCGACTCCAATTGGAGCCTGAGCTGAGTCTGCAGTATACAAGCTTGAAGCATTTTCCAGGAAGACTTCGGCCACTGGTTCGGAGCGAGGTCAGATAGGTGGCGGTCATACTGGACATTTGGTACCATCAAGCAAGGGCACAAGTAATATCAGTGTCTAATTTTATTCGGGGAATTGGAAGAAAGTAACTTAGTCAAGTCTGTTTGATGAATACAGCAATGCAAAATTTGTGCTCGTCAGCCATGAGTTGCCGCCGAATGTGGCACGATTCCTTCTCTAGGTTGAACCAACATCTCACCAGAAGGATGAAGGCGGTGCAAACAAACAACTCTTGAGCGCCACCCCGAGGATGAAATGTGACAGGTGAATAGTCGCAACCCTTCCAATAATTGATTTTCTATCTAATTTACAATTCCGTAGTCGTTCAAAGTTCACATTCCTCGTCCAATGCGCATCGTGCTCAAGCTTGACAGAACCATCGCGCACAAGTCCCTCGTCACGATAGGCCGTAAATTTATCCACTTGTCAGTCTCCAGTTCGAACGGCGTAGTTGAGAGTCGCGTGCGAAGAATGTTAAGCGCTTCCAATGATGAGTCACTTCTTGTTCCGAAGGAGTAGCCTGGTTATGTCCTGCAAAGCTCCGAAGTCCACATCATTGTTGCCATGAGAGTATAGGACCACACAATAGGCGGGAAGTTTCACATCGCTGCCAGGGCCTCCGCCAATTCCAGCTCCTGTTGATGACATTGTTCGCAACGTGGTTCTTGGACTACCTCTCTGAGTGACTTGCAATGCGGTCTCTTGCAGGGGATGGCGGCCTGATACGGCTTGCAGCCGCAACGGTAGGTGATAATTATCTTGCACATTGTATCAACTGTTTGGTGTCTGGGTTTGATTGGGGATGTAATTGTAGTTAAGAGGTAGGGAGCGCAGTTGTTTTTGATGAGGTTGTGTAGCGTTACAAGAGGTACGAGGATCAGGGAGTTCTGCCAAAGAATCAAAACAACTACACCAGAGTTGTTGTATATGGCGATCAGAATACTCTGTAAAGTTCTCAGTGCGCGCGAGAGTTTTGCTAGTATATCCTCTATCGAAGCCACGGTTCAATAATACACTCAACCATCGATAGTTGGAAACTCAAATTCTTGGGTCGGCCGATATGATGAGTCTATTTCTTGGTAACGGCGTGATTGAGCACAATTATCTCTCCATAAGCGGCAGGAAGTCGGGCCTCAGACGGGTATCCGCATACTTGGTACGTTCTATAGTAGCTTTGACCCTGGTCAGCTCGTGATGAAAGATGTCACACACGATTCTGTACGGATTAAGCGTGCCGAGGAATGCACCATCGCGGACACCGGCACCAAGCTGCATTTGCATTTCTCTCCACGTCATTCTTTGTGCAAATGGGCGTTTAATCGGCGGCTTCCGACTATGTGCTTTTCTTTCTTTAGTAGGTACACTGTAACCCTTTCAGCCGATGATGCACTTGACGTTACTTCGGGCTGTGAATTGAGGAATGAGAAGGTATAACTGCGTCTAGGCATGAGTTCCAAGGCAACGTCACGATAGATACCAAGAAATAGCACTCGACAATGTTCCCAACAATAGGTACCTTAGGTACCTACCTTTTAGCACTACAGCACAAAGAAACCAGTCATACGCATCCTTATTGTCTACATCGCTATAGTAGTATACGGCTTGAAAGCCTATTAGACGGCTTAAGGTTCATTTGATGCATACCTCATATTTAGGCCCAATAGATAGGTGCCGTATCTTTCCCAGTCAGCTGCGAATACTTCACGCTAACACTCCAAACCATTGCCCTCTTTTGACACAGAGCTCAGGACTAGTAGTGTCAAAAGCGACATTCAGCACGACTTTGGCAGACTTCCCGATTTCCCGGACGTCTCTGTTAGGCTCAATATATATCAATATCGATATGAGAAGGGAGATGATGGTTGATCAGAGAAGTACACTGATGAACCAATTGTCTTAGTGGAGGGACTGGTGTAATTTATGCCGTGATTAATACCGGCGATGGAAAGTCTCTTAAGAAACATTTCGGTATCGATGCAGCGTTGAGATTCGCTTTAACTGATATAATACTCCATAGTTCGCCGGCGCTTAATCCTCGAGCACCGGACCCTTATCACCGTAGATTGGATCCCTTTTGAACCATGGAATCTTCCCAATACTTTCTACTTTAGCTTCTTCGCCCTTCTTGCCGTAGCACATATCCCAATTGTAGCCCTTGGGATACGATCCTACCATCTCGAAGCCGCCCGAGAGGTCTTCTAGGAGCCTATGCCCAACACCGGCGGGGACAATCAGCACATCGCCTGGTTCGACCTCTTTCTCGACCTTCTCTGGGTTATCCTCGCCGCCAAAACAGAGCCTCGCTTTGCCTGTGCTGATGCAGAGTACCTCGTGAGTAGTTGAGTGAAAGTGAGTTGTGCTATACATAGTAAAACGCCATTGTGGCTCCACGACGCCAACTGCCGTGAGATGTGACTCTATGGCAGATGCGCTAAGTGTGGACGAAGGGAAGGCTCCATGATAATGCAACAAAGGCTTATTCTGGATGCTAACCGTAGTATTTGGGATAAGATTATGTGCTGGGATAAAATGACGAGAGACGCGAAGCGAAGATAAAGGGGTAGGTGTTAGTTTCGGAGCCATGGCGATACACTTCTCATCGGTAGCCCATTACCCAATAAATATAATAACTCGTAAGGCCGGGTTAGGTTAATTCGTACGAAGAGTATAACTCTTTAATATCTCCCGCTTGAGAAACAAAATGCCAATTTGACGTCATCGAGACCTGAAGAGCGTATCCCTTTACAGGTTATATCTTGTTTAATAGGAATACCTGTTTATATACATATTTATGCTCTTAGTTTGCTGCTAAGTACTATATCAGGTATTGCTTGACTAAAGGGGTAGACTATCGGGCTTTAGTAGATTCCGGCCCTCCGGGTTCCTCGGCGCCCGTCTCTCAATGCAGCCAACGCCCAGATGCCATATCAAAACCTTCACCTATCATCTAACTCCGATACCACTCACATATATATTGAGCTGAGCGGAGCCCGCGCGACGCTTAGCTCACGGAGATAGCCCCTATTAACTCACATTCAAGCAAAAAGATGTGGCTTTTGCAATCTGAAGTCTCTTTCAAGGGAGATGAAGGTAGTATGGTCGAGGTAATAGAAAGTAGGTATATATCGAGGTGTTTACCTCCTTTCATGATGGTATGATCGTAGAGAAATAAATTCGCTTTCTTGAAGATAGCTATCGAAGCAGGAGAAATCAAGCAGCAGTCTATAACAATTCATAAGCTACATATCGTTCCCACAGCTCTCTCACTCAGACTCGTAAACATGGCGCATACGAGGTCGGTCATTATAACAGGCGGTACAGTCGGCCTAGGCTATTATGTGGCCCTCGAGATAGCAAAGGCACATCCCGACTATCTAATCGTTGTCTCATCACGTACCGACCGCGAACACGCCGCGGAGACCATCAACAAAACGCTTGGTCAATCTAACACGATATTCATCCCGCTCGACCTCTCGAATCTGCAGAAAGTCCGCACATACGCCGAAGACTGGGCCTCGAAAGACTACCCTCCGATTCAGATACTGGCCCTGAATGCCGGTCTCCAGTTCCCCGGTTCCATGGTCAAGACAGTCGACGGTCTCGAGGCTTCATTCGCTATCAACCACGTCGGGCATGCCTTGCTCTTCCACCTTCTCTGTCCTCATCTCGCAACTGGAGCGCGGGTGGTCCTCACTTCGAGCGGCGTGCACGACCCGGATCAGGCGACAGGCGGCATGCCCAAGCCAAAGTACATTAGCGCAGAGGACTTGGCGCACCCAACCATCTCAGCCAACAACCCGGGCCGTCAACGATACTGCGAGAGTAAGCTCGCGAATATGCTATGGACATATGCGCTTGATAAACGCCTAAAGCAACGCGTTCCAGAACGAGGCATCACGGTGAATGCATTCGACCCAGGTTTGATGCCAGGGACGGGCTTGGCGCGCGAGGCGGGCGCACTTGCTCGGTTCCTTTGGATATACATATTTCCAAGGATCATCCCTCTACTCAGACTAGTACTGTCCGGTAATGTGCACCACCCAAGAGAATCAGGGATCTCACTAGCACGCCTTGCGCTTGGAATAGATGCAGAGGGAGAGAGTGGCAAGTACTTTGAGGGGAGAAAGCAAATCAAGAGTAGCAAGGACAGCTATGATGAGGCCAAGCAGGATGACCTTTGGCAGTGGACGGTCAATTATCTTGCAAAGAGCGATGAGGAACGGGAGCGCTTTGAGCAGTTCAAATAGAGTGCCTGTGAGGTTTCTGGGGATGATTTCGAGTATTTCTACTGCATATCTGCTAGACAATATCCCATATGTAAAAGAATATAAACGAGCGGACTAAGACTTTAATTACCAGAAGAAAATAAATGAGCGTTTAGGACGGCTGCAGCGGTACACGTAGTATGGTATAGCTCTGGGACATTAGAGAACCCAGATGGGCCACTTTGGCAGATTATCAAACACAGCAGTAGCGCATGTGCGATACTGAATCTCATTGAACTCGATGCAGTTAATGCCCTTAGTTAGTTCGCCGAATGTCAATGAAGTGAATGGTGAGCCATCTGCCGCTCTTCAAAGCAGGTTATCGTCTAGCATAGTCCATGATCCTGCTTAATCAAGTCCGCTGCTCTTTCAGCTAGTGTGTAGACAGTTGACTGCATGTTGGCGGTGCTGAGAATCGGAACCGCGCTGGAGTCGACGACTCGAAGGTTGTCTATGCCGTATACTTTTAGCCTGGAGCTTACAACACCGCCCTTCTCTTCTGGTAACATTGGGCAAGTCCCTCCAAAGTGCCACATCGATATCGCACTTGTGCGTATGTATTTCTTTGCCGTCTCAATATCGGGTAGGTAAGACGCTGGATCACGACGGATTAGCGGCTGCTTCAGCAATTTGCTAAAAGGCGGCGATGTAGCGATAGTCTCGAGGTAAAGCATGTGCCGTGCCAAAACCTCGATGTCAATCGGATTAGAGAGATATTTTGGATCGATGGCAGGTGCAGCCATAGGATCGTTGGATGTGATATGGACGCTACCCCTAGATAGGGGTTGAGAAAGCATGACGCCGAGTGTAATGAATGACCCTGGTATGGGTCCAGCAGGCGAGTCAGAATCGGGGTCAACCGGGAGAGCCTGCTGAGCAAGAACAGCTAAGTATGCGGCTGAGGGCATGTTTGGATTCAGAAAAGTGTTTTCAGCAAGCTCGTGGAATGATCGAGATCGAACTTCATGGGAACTATTTCCGGAAGGTTGGTGCTGAGAAAAAAGCTGCTTGATTGGTTTCTGGCCTTCTTCAGAGAGGTGCTCAATCATAGGAAGGTAGGCGTAGCCGTCGATCCCAGTGGAAGTCAGCAGACCGCTCTGGTTTGTCATGTAGTCCTGCATAGCCTTTTGAAAAGCTTCCGGCTCTTGTCTAGCAAGAGGGTCAAGTGTTTCCAAGCCATCTACAGTCTCAAGACTAGTGCCTGAGATGAGGTGGTCTTGGAGATTTTCTCCCACTCCAGGAAGGTCCCTAATAACCTTGATCTCACGGCTGTCAAGTATTGACTTGTTCCCAATGCCCGATAGCTCGAGAATCTTTGGGGATTGGAAAGCGCCAGCAGAAATGATAACCTCCTTACTTGAGACAACCGTTTCTGTTTTGTTTTCGTATCGGTATTGAACCCCAGTAGCCCTCGTGGAATCTGTAACTTCGAACAGAATCTTCTCGACATGAGCATTTGTCAGAACTTCAAGGTTGGCCCTGTCTTTTACGGGATGATAGTATGCTGTAGCTGCATAACTCTTTTCTTTCTTCACAGGATCAATGCTTGAAATACAACTAAAGGCCCCGACAGATATGCCGCGGAGTGGATCACTTGATACATGATAGCCTTTGTCCTTAAACATTGCTACCCAGGCTTCACGGACAGGATTATCTGGGTTGCCGGCGAGAGATAGTTGGACCGGTCCGTTTGGGGTGTCATATGGGGAATACCCGTCTACTCCTAGCTTCTTCCTTGAGGATTCTTCAATTTTCGGTGGTGTGAATACTTTAGCATAGTACTTGCGAAAGGTGCTCGAATCCCACTCCTCGTTACCAAGCGTACTCCAGGCGTTAATTGATCTGTCGGTAGGAGGGGCAAAGACCTCGGAGTTGATGGCGCTTGACCCTCCAAGAGCCCTGCCTTGATGGCAATCAATCTATCTTCCATTGAGATTTGACTCGGATGATGTTAGCTGTTGGCGTCCCTTTTGAAAGGAGATGTGCATACTTGAGGCTCAGTATGGAAATGCCAATCCGCTTCCGTCCCCACCAAGGCCGGATACAACGCCGGAATCTTTACTCGTGGGTCATTGCTAACATCCGTACCAGCTTCTAATACAAGAACCCGTTGATTTGGATCTTCGGATAGACGAGTAGCCAAGACAAGACCCGCTGTTCCTCCTCCCACAATCACAAAGTCATACTCTGCCAAAACCATATTCGAGAAGGAGTACACTTAGAACAATGGCAGATTGGAGTGAGATTGAATGAGAGTATCGGAATAGTCGGAGAATACTTTAAATACATGCTTAAATCAGGCTATGTTAGTTGTTGGTAAGCAAAAGTTCGAGTTGGTTTGCTGCTACATGTAGGAGGTCGTATGTCGACTGCTTCCCCCTTGCTTGCCGCGCCCCAACTGGAATTCCATTGTAATTCATTGGCTCTCTATTTCTGTATCTAACCATTCACTTTGTCTAGTTGTAGGCTCGAATATTTCTGAGCGATTTCTGGATCTGTTGCTTGATGCTTCTCTGGCCTCAGAGCAAATTCTTTTCTTCCAACTTGCATAACCAGGGCCATACCCCAGTATGAGGTATCCAACAAAAACCCTTTGACTAGGTCACGGCGACCGTTTCCAGCTGAGGCATTTCGTCATCGGAATGCTAAGACGGCCATATATAATACGTATACCGGTATTTCGAATGCTGTGTCAGCCCTCAGTAACAGATCGTCTTGTCTTTTTGAATCTACGGTATATCAAATACCGTAGACTCAAAGTGATTCTAGATTAAGAATCTTTGAATGGGTACGAATTTGTCTGCTTCTTATTCGGACCGCTTGAAGTAATAATAACGTGCTCTATCTTCAGGGAGATAATGTGACCAACGAAGTGTAACGAAAACTGGAAGCCCAACGTCGGGTTACGTACAGTATCAGGGGCACTGTGCCTGTCAGCAACCATCCAAGTTTCGGATAGAGTATGAACTTCTACTTTATCTAATGCCAGTCATCCTGCGACCAGTTACCATCGCCATTGTCTTCGCCATCTATGATACGACACTCCAATGGGGAGGCTCGTACCGGCGTCTTCTGCAACACGGCTCCCTTCAACTCCCAGCGGCTGGTCTGGTTAAGTCTAGGACCATACTAGACTATGCACTCATTATATCGGCCTAGACATGACCAACCCTCGGCACATCCAGATATGACTCGATGCCCGCAGCTGAATTGCGCACGATTATTCTTGAATTAAACAAGTGAGCTTTCGTATCGGCTAGTCCTTTTCCCAGAGGACCACTGCTGATAATATCGTGGCCACTGTCTGTTGAAAGGATTCATACCTCCGGGCGAGACTCATATTCGGATGTCTAGAGAATCTGGGGTTCGATCCCAATAGGTACCCGTTTTACGTTGATAATTACGTCTAGCCTTTAAATTCGTCAATGGCCTTATGAAATATGAAAGAGTGACTTTTCGCTTCGGTTAGGTCTCGAGCAAGAATAGCACTTTGTCGTAAGCATAACCCAATCGCATCACATAAAAAAGGACGTTTATCTTAAGCCGTAATACCAGGAGCCTCCTATTTAGATCCCACTATCAGTTATGCGTGTCGGCAGGCTGATCCGAGCCAGCTCATTGGGTCCAGAAGCCCAGTGAACGATCACGCAACTTTATCTCCGAGCACGTCAGCGTCGCTTGCAGGGTATCGACGCAACACCGCGCAATCAGGATGGGGATACCATAGCACCAAACCGCATTAAAATGAGGTCTACTATTCGACCCCGGACCTCGCGGTCGGTCGGTCGGCGATCCCTCTAGATAATTGGCTGGCGACATTGGCTGTGTGCTACGAGGTATCGCGATATTTAAGAGGTGAACCTCACGGTACCATAATCTTGGGAATGAACTTCGCCGCATAATTCTGGACCGTTATTTTCTGTTGGGAACGTTCCCACAGGCCCCAGTATGGTGCTCGAAAAGACTTTTGACACCGCCGTGACGGCTGGGAACGGCGATGAGGAAGCCGCACCAGTTAACGTGGATGAGTCTACCGTAGCGGATTGGACTGAAGCAGAGGAGCGTACTGTGAAACGAAAGTGAGATATTATCCCAACGAAGCATTCCCGACACAGTCTTAATAATTGTGCCAACTTTACTGACATTTTCAGGCTCGATTTCATTTTGCTTCCTATCCTGGGCTTGGCGTTTTTCGCATTGCAGATGGATCGAGGGAACATCTCGAATGCTCTGACAAGTACTATTACCCAAGATCTCGGCATTGACACCAATAAAATCAATGTTGGAAACAGTCTTCTATCGGCGGGCATCGTGCTCCTAGAGATCCCTTCCAATATCTTGCTGCAGCGTGTAGGGCCTCAGAAATGGCTCTCTTTCCAGATTGTCGCTTGGGGCTTAGTGGCTACCTTCCAGAACTTCATCACGAGCTACGGTAGCTATATTGCCACTCGGCTGCTACTCGGCTTGGTATGTAGGATGAACCATGGACGTTTTGTGTTCATGTATTGGATGCTGACGTTCATCTGCATAGTGTGAGGCGGGTTTCATTCCTGGCTCACTTTACACGATGTCGACGTGGTACAAGAAATCGGAGTCCAGTCTACGAATCTCCATCTTCTTCCTCGGAAATCTCATTGCGTCGGCCACTACCTCCTTGATCGGTGCTGGCATTCTCAGCATGGGGGACCGATACGGAGTAGCTGGCTGGAGGTGGCTCTTCATAGGTAGGTCACTTTACACAATGCGCCTCTTTGCCCGAGTCCTATGATCTGACCCGAGCTTCTCCCCCCTCGTAGTCGAAGGAGCCATCACGATCGGAGTCGGCATCATCTTCATTCTCTTCCTTCCGCCAAAGGTCGGAAACGGCTACCCGCTCATTAGCTTCGGCCGCTGGTCGTACTTCAACCGGCGGGAGTCGTACATCCTGGTCCGGCGGGTGCTTCTCGACGACCCGTCCAAGACCACGAACCACCTGCGCATTTCGGGCAGCGACGTCTGGACAACGGTTAAAAATCCTAGAATCTTGGTGCATATTGTCATTACGTTAACTTGCACGATCCCCGTGAACGCGATCAACACGTACGGGCCAAGCGTCATCAAGAGTTTGGGCTACGGCACGGTGAAGGCGAATGCGATGGCTAGCGTCGGCTCTTTTATCGCCGCCGCGGTGACGGTGGTCCTGGCCTGGATATGCGACAGCACGAAGAAGAGAGCGCCGTCGCTGTTAATTGCCGCAGTGTGGAGTTTGATTGCTTTTGCATGTTTGAGAGAGGCGTGGAAGTGGAGTGCAGGGAGGGAATACGCAGCAGTCGTCTTTTCGATGGCTATGAACTCCACCGTTCACATTCTTAATGTCGGGTGGCTGTCGGTGAATTGCCAGCGCCCGCAAGAACGCAGCGTCGCTATGGCGTAGGTCCCCATCCCTTGTCTCCTCATAGCCGCCGCATCCATGGCACTAACTTCGCAACATAGGATGATCATCATGGGCGCCAATGCTGGTGGCATTGCTGGGAGTCAAGTATTCAGAACGGAAGATGCGCCTCTTTACCAGAATGCTTTTACTGCCTGCCTAGTACTCTCCGCCGTGGTGACCGTGGAGATTATTGGGCAGAGCGCTTGGTATTTCATCAGCAATAAGAAGCTGGATAAGCAAGGAGATGGCCCTGTCGTGACTGGGACAGACGAGACGCCGGATGGACATAAAGTTGAGCTGGTAAGGAAATGGAGGTGGACATGGTAAACAGAATTTGACATTGCCCACACTGGGCTTCATGAGATAGCAAGTGATTCTTGCATACCGGTAGGCATGGCTCTCATGTATGAATTATCAACAATGTAATGTAATCCCGGGGCGGGTTAGCCAGCCATCTTACCCAGATTCATTGCGTAAATCGGCTCTGGGAAAGATCACTTGCCATCTCATTGGCATGTCCGTGTCCTCTAGATTTGAATACCTACCTCCTAGATCTACCTAAGCGGCAGGCAGTTTAATGATTAGTGCTTGAACTTGAGACTGTGGCGCTCTCCCATGGGCTTGAGCTTGCGTGGGGGTCTGACACTTGGCAGACAGTCCGCGGTGTGTGTGGAGTTTAGGTCAAGGCGGCGGTGAGCAAGCACCAATCGGCTAATTAGGGCAGATATGCGTGCTCCAAACACATCGAATATAAACCACTTGTAGAAACATGAATCCTCAACGAATCAGATCCAGCTTGGTTCCATTAGGATCCCAAGCTAAGATCACCACGGGCTTGTGGTTTAGTGGTATAATACTCCCTTAGCACGTGACGAGACACGGCGGCGTCTATATGATGACTGGCTTTACTCCAACCCGTCTATTCTGGGAGTGGTCCGGGGTTCGATTCCCCGCGAGTCCATCAGTAGGAGGTTAGATTCCTCCAATACCATCCTTTTTGCGTATTTTTTCTTTTTGAACATTTTGAGCTGGGGAAGTTCATCCTGGATCACGCTGGATCTGGTCACGTGGGTTCGATGTATCAGATGGCGAAGAGTGTTTGATGTACTGGCATTTGTCATTGAATATATGGCATGAAATACATGACTACAAATTAAATGCATCGTTTTCCATTTCCTTTTTCTCCAACCTCCATGATATCAGAATACGTAACAAGCCATCCACCCAACCGATTACGAAGATGTAAAACCCTCAAACGCGACCGCTCTGACATTGCTTTAGCAGCAGAAGGGCTTCTTCCTCTGGTCTCCTGCAGGATCATTACTAAGATGAGCTATGGAGTTACTCATTTCAAGACGGAATACTCCGTCGGATACGATTAAGACTGCAATATCCAAGGATATCACATCGCAATGTCGTCGCAACAGCGTCGCGGTGGTATTAAGAATGCGAGCTCGTATTCGGGATCGTGAGTAGGAAGCTGGAGTTTTGGGAGATGACGGATTCACATGTAAAACAGGGAATTTCTGAGCGGCATTAAAGCCACAACTACGATAGCCACATTATGGGGTTGTGGCGTTGGGGATGCCTTATTGTGTGTGGCTTGTCGAGTTCGTATTCGGGTTCAGGGGAAACATCAATGCTTCGACAGCGGCAGAGCAGGATAGAACGGCTTAGGCGGCCCCTGTCTCCACCTTCCTCTAATGCAGGTTCGGTGCAATCTGGTGCAATCTTGTTGGTCGAGGCCGCTGCCAAGCAAATTGGAAAGGGTCCCTCAGGCTTTGAGTGGGTACCTGCAATCAATTGTCGATAACGATACAAAAAATAATAAATGTCGTCGAAGACCCCTTTCTTGTTTGCACCGCTTCTCTCGAGACCGTATCGCCTGCACCAATTGTTCTTCCTACCATTCCAGTCCCTGAGTTGCCGTGTTTTACTATCTATTGTCCTTCCTAGAGTCAACTGTATTAATTAATTCTCGACCAATTCATCCATCCATTCAACATGTCTCCCGCACGGGTCGAACTCGAGAAGCAGGACAGAGCGCGCGATGCCGCCTTCAACAAGGCCATGCACGGCAACACCGCTCAGGCGGCTGGAGGTTTCCGCGCCATCATCGGAAAGAACTCCAGCGCGCAGAAGGCTGCCGTTGACGAGTACTTCAAGCACTGGGATAACAAAGACGCCAAGGACGAGACCGAGGAAGATCGCAAGAAGCGAACCGCTGAATACGCTACCCTGACCAGACAGTACGTTACAGATATACGCCGCAATACTCATACTTCTCAATGCTAAGATTATTCATAGTTACTACAACCTCGCAACCGACCTGTACGAGTACGGATGGGGCCAGTCCTTCCACTTCTGCCGCTACTCCATTGGCGAGACCTTCTACCAGGCTATTTCTCGACATGAACACTACCTCGCGCACCAAATTGGCATCAAGGAGGGTATGAAGGTGTTAGATGTTGGCTGCGGTGTCGGTGGCCCTGCTCGAGAGATCGCCAAGTTCACCGGCTGCCACGTTACTGGCTTGAACAACAACGACTACCAGATCCAGCGTGCCACACACTACGCCGCGAAGGAGGGTTTATCGCATCAATTGGCCTTTGTCAAGGGTGATTTCATGGTGAGTCCCCACTAGCACGAGCTAATATAGTCTCATTCATCTTAGTCGGCGAACTAACCTCGTATTCAATAGCAAATGGACTTCCCCGACAACAGCTTCGATGCCGTCTACGCTATTGAAGCTACTTGCCACGCGCCCAAGCTCGAAGGCGTCTACAGCGAAATCTTCCGTGTGCTAAAGCCCGGCGGTGTCTTCGGTGTGTACGAATGGCTTATGACCGAGGAGTACGACAACGACAACCTCGAGCACCGCGAGATCCGTCTTGGTATCGAGCAGGGTGATGGTATCTCCAACATGGTCAAGGTCTCCGAAGGTCTCGAGGCCATGAAGATCGCAGGTTTCGAACTCCTACACCACGAAGACCTTGCCGACCGCCCTGACCCCATCCCGTGGTACTGGCCCCTCGCCGGTCAGTGGAAGTACATGCAGTCCATCTTTGACACGCCCACCATTGCGCGAATGACGTGGTGGGGTCGCGCATTGGCACACAACTTTGCTGGCGCTCTGGAATTAGCCGGATTAGCGCCCAAGGGTACCAAGAAGACGGCTGACAGTCTGGCTCGTGCGGCCGACTGCCTAGTCGCCGGTGGAGAGAAGCACCTCTTCACGCCGATGTACCTGATGGTTGGAAAGAAGCCAGAGAAATGATCGACTAGCGAGTCGCTGTGATGCGGTAGATCGAGGGGGATAAAATGTGCTTATAAGCACGGTAATGAATAAAGAAGAAACGTCAAAAGCTTCTTAATGTTAATAATACTGAGCTGCCTGGGGGGTCAGGTCTCGACTGGCTGATTGTAGGACCCGCGTCGGCTCCAAGTTCTTTGTACATATGGCATGGAACTACCTATACTATACCTGCACTGAGAGCATTTGATTTAACTGGCGTTGTCGATGAATAGAGTAATTGGAAAAGATACCTACTATTCTTGATCCTAACAGCCCTGGATGTTTCCGCGCTTTGATTGCCTCGTATACATATACTCTTCAGACCATGCAACTTGTCTACCCAGGTGCGTAATTTGAAGGTCAGATATGCCTACCTTATGAACAGGAATCAGGTTGGTTCGGTTGGCGGCCAAGGACGTGGACAACAGCTCTCCAGAGAATACATACGGATTACCCCCAACGGAGGATTCCCCAATCGACTTCCGTTACGGCGTTACCTCTGACAATCTCGAAGAGAAGAGATGGCCAACATGCTAAACACTCCTAGACAGACATAAACCTAAGTATAATTGGTCCAAACAGGCATTGAAATATCGCTAATCCCAGTTTTCTATATCAATGGTTTGAATGCAATCTATTCAGTGCCTTGATATACATGTCCGTATAGATAAAGTAAAGGTACGAAGGTACATCTCTAGGTTAAGGGACTGGCAATGTCCAAGCTCCGATAACTCGGAAAAGTCGCGAGCTAAGCCCGATATAGCCTAGCGCGACCTTCTCACCTCAACAAGCTGTTCCTATTCCATCCGAAAAAAAGTTGGGAGAACAAACCGCGAATTGATAGCAACTCCAAAAAAATAAGGGCTGACGGAGAAAATCGCTCTTCAACCTCTCGTACCTGGCAATCATCACCACCATCGTCACCAACGACAAACCACGCCAACTTCTACGTCGGCTGGGAGTTCGGTCTCAATTGACTTATATACTCTTGTCCTATCCCTTCCTATCCCTTCCTATCCCTTCCAACCCCTCCGCACAACCCATATCCGCCCGCCATCATGTCGCGCTATCTTCGTCCGGCAGCTCGACTAGCTGCCTCTGCTCGCACCGCCGCAGCCCCCCGAGCTCTTACCCGCTTCACCCCTGCTTCTTTCGCCGTGTCTCAACGAAGGACGTTCGCCGATGTCAAGGGAGTCAAGGAATACACTGTCCGCGAGGCCCTCAATGAGGCTATGGCCGAAGAGCTGGAGGCGAACGAGAAGGTTTTCATTCTCGGTGAGGAAGTCGCCCAGTACAATGGCGCATACAAGGTTACGAAGGGTCTGCTGGATCGATTCGGCGAGAAGAGAGTCATCGATACCCCGATTACGGAAAGTGGTTTCTGTGGTTTGGCCGTTGGTGCTGCGCTGAGTGGTCTGGCTCCTATAGTGAGTAGAATTGAAAAGGCCGGGTTAAAGAATAGACAAGGGTTAACCGGATATAACAAATCTAGTGCGAGTTCATGACCTTCAACTTCGCCATGCAGGCTATCGACCAGATCGTCAACAGCGCCGCCAAGACCCTCTACATGTCCGGTGGTATTCAGCCCTGCAACGTCACCTTCCGTGGCCCCAACGGTTTCGCCGCCGGTGTCGCCGCCCAGCACTCTCAAGACTACAGCGCTTGGTACGGTTCGATCCCCGGTCTTAAGGTCGTCTCTCCCTGGTCTGCCGAAGATGCCAAGGGTCTGTTGAAGGCCGCCATTCGTGACCCTAACCCCGTCGTTGTCCTCGAGAACGAACTCATGTACGGTGTATCTTTCCCCATGTCCGAGGCCGCGCAGAGGGACGACTTCGTTCTTCCCTTTGGCAAGGCCAAGATCGAGCGTCAAGGCAAGGATCTCACTCTAGTCTCCCTCTCCCGTACCGTCGGTCAGTGCATGGTTGCTGCTGAGGCTCTAAAGAAGAAATATGGTGTGGATGTCGAGGTTATCAACCTGCGATCAGTCAAGCCTCTGGATGTGGAGACGATCGTCAAGTCCGTCAAGAAGACCCACCGCCTCATCTCGGTCGAGTCCGGATTCCCCTTCGCTGGTATTGGTGCCGAGATCCTGGCCACGACTATGGAATACGCTTTCGACTACCTAGACACTCCCGCGCAACGAATCACCGGTGCCGAGGTCCCCACGCCCTACGCCGAGGGTCTCGAGAAGATGAGCTTCCCCAACGAGGAGCTCATCGAGAACTTTGCCGCCAAAGTGCTACGCGTGTAAATGAGGATGAGAACTAGCAAATAGACGGGGAGTTTTGAGGCATGATGAGCAATGTACAATATTAATCATTTACTACTACCCGGTACAATTGTTTACACTGGATTCGGTGTCTCAAAGATGGCGGAGTCATTTCCCACAATGCAATGAAAAAGGATACCTTGATTTTGACATAGCTTGTCTCGTGCTTCTCTTCGTACATGCTATCTAAGGCACATACGACTTGCATCGTACATTTTCGGGTGTTATGGACCTATGAAATGGATGTCCACAAATTTGGCCGAATCGACTAATTGTGAATGAGGTCCTTCGTATGTGGTTCAGGTCGTATGGTGCTACCTTCTAGTTCGAGACGTATGGGCGTATGGGTACATACATCAACGTAGGCATCGAACGGTTTGGATGCAAACTTGCCTGCCGAATCTTCATAACTCCAGACGGGAACCGAGAGCCGGGCGCCCGGATTGAATCACATCCATCTGCAAGGCCGGCTACTATCCTTGCAGCATCCATGTACTTGACTTGCATACAGGCCAACCGAAAATACTTGGTGGACTATAATAGTGCCTCCCATGCGAGGGTGTTTGTTGGTGGTGGCATGAATTGCTAGGTTTGCATTCGTCCGTGTGCTAGGTGCGCATTTCTTTTATCTGCAGCAATCGAGCAAATAATCACTCCCGAGCCAACCGTAGAAAAGAGAACATGCTCGAAGCGAAGATAAGTAGCGTATGTGTATGTGTACGTATGTGTGTATGTGAAGCCGAGTATGTTGTGCAAATTGATCGACGTCCCGGACGGCGCTTGTGGACATGGGGTTTTACAGCATGTTGGAGACGCCCAAATCATGCGGGAGCGAGAGTCGTCAGCTAATAGGTTTAAGCGCCTTACTAACACTACCTAAACCCTTACCAGCCAGCCGGCTACGGGTTAATAAGCAGAACCCGAGCGTCGGATCCCTTTGTACGGTATTGGATGTATGGATGGATGGATGTACATGTACGTGATACGTCAAAATAGCTAAAATCAGCCCTTCTTCGATAGCTTACGCTATTCTACCGGGCATCTTTTTTTCTTTTCGCATAACGCCCTTTTCTTACCCCCCGTCTCTAATTAGCAGATTTACGGGAATGAATACACACCATCATTCGCTGACCGCCTCTCACCACGAGCCAGCCCATCGACTTGCATCTGCGGTCGAGGATCCACCGGCAGCGTCGCGATTTTTGGGGCCATTCCGGGGGCACACCCTGGAATACCCCGCCGCATGGCCTGTCGACACTGTTTAATTCTGCTTTGGCCGTTTGGATCGCACCTTGCTGGCCGAGACATACGATCTCGTTCATTTTCTTCAACTTCTCTGTTACATATTCCGGGTTTTCCAGATGATCACGTCGCGTCCCAAAGTATGTAATTGTGCTTTTTGATCTATTCCTGTTCTATCAGTACATATTAAACCTATCATCTTCTTAACATCCACTCGTCACCCATGTTTGATAACCATGATGTATCGTTGTCGTCTTGTTCCTACTATCGCCGCTCGTTTGACCACTTCCCCGTTGTGGTGGAAGTTAATATATACACTAGCTGACGGAAAGAACTCTTTAGTGATACCCCATGGCGTTCAAACCAGCTACCGCGGGTCCCAGTGGTTCTAGCGCGCAGATTCCGCCTCAGCAAGCAGCCATTGTAGCCGCGTCGGATATAGGCAACGAGGTATGATATGCTGAGTGATCCGGGATGGTGAGGGGCTACTCACTGCGATCAGCCTATTGACAAGGGACAATGCTGGCGGGGGCTTATTCATACCATATCATTATTAAACGAAAGGAAAAAAGCATTTTTTAACTATTTTATCTGAACTTATAGGAAGACGATGACGATGACGGAGATGATGTGGATTCGGCGCTGGGCGACGATGCGTTAGTCATCCTCCTCTTCAACCCAATTACCTCCAAGTGAGGGAACGTCAATCACAATTCACATAATGTTTCTATCGTTATTCATATTGCAATTGTTATTGACATATCTATCAGCTCGAGCATCGTGCATTCCATCACATCTAGTATCCTGAATTACAGGACGATACAAGGGCGAACTTATCACAGCGAGAAGCACAATAATATGTATTTCATACCGAATGATGAGCAACAATTGCAGTCCGTAGATATCACGTACGTATTCTAGTTACCCAGGACTCGTACCCCCGAGCTCGAGAAGCCGTGGAAATGGCCTTTTGGAGGCTAGATACCTACCTCATAGGCATTGCGACGAAGCTATTTCAATGGCCAAATCTAACTGATGCGTTACCGGCTCATTCATAGTCACCACTACCTCACTATGCTGATAGGAGATAAACTCTTCCTCGCGCCGATACCAGACAACGTGCAGGTTCGTTCAACCCCCTTTTCATCACCAATTCATCGTGCATATTTTTACGAACGAGTAAAGAGCTGATACTCCGCCCTCATCAGAGAGTGTTGGATATTGGAACGGGAACAGGTGAGAGCCAGGACTCAACCAATTGTTACCACGACCGACGATTTCTAACTCCTTACTAGGAATATGGTCCATGTACGTACCTACCTAGTAAGACGAGACACCACGTCTCCATCCTATCTATCACACTTTCTTCAAACTAGAAGGGCGAACCCCATAGATGAAGCAGCCATTTACTCACACCAGCCGCGGACAGCGTCTTCGCCGAAGCGTACCCGAACGCCGAGGTAATCGGCACGGACCTCTCGCCGACGCAACCGTTGTGGGTACCCCCGAACGTCAAGTTCGAGCTGGACGACTGCACGCAGCCGTGGACGTGGAGCGAGTGCAGCTTCGACTTCGTGCACATGCGGTACCTGATCGGCGGGATCGCGGACTGGGACGAGCTGCTGCGGCAGGCGCACCGCGTCACGCGCCGCGGCGGCTGGGTCCAGAGCTGCGAGCCCAACGTCGACATCCGCTGCGACGACGGCACCGTCGCCCCCGACAGCGCCTTCGTCACTTTCTGGAATATGCTGTACGGCCGCGCCACCGAGAAGCTCGGCGCGAGCTTCATGCCCGTCGAGGACGATGTCCAGAGGAAGGCGTTTGAGGCCGCGGGGTTTAGGAATATTGAGGTGCGGGATTATAAGGTAAGCTTTAGACGCCGTATCTTCCCTAGTTGTGAAAGAAGTAAAGGGAGAGAGGGGAAGAGTAGCTGCACAGGTTGCATGCCGTTAGCCCCACTCCCTGAGCCTCACATACGTCCCTCCTATTTGTAATGCACGTTTTACTAAGCAGAGAAGCTGATTCATACATCAAACAACAGTTTCCCATCGGTGGGTGGCCAGCAGATAAGAGGCTTGCTGAAATAGGCCAGTACGTTCAGTTAACCATGCTGAACGACATCGAAGGTAAGTCGCGACAATTCATCCACTTCTGGATAATCTTAACCTTGGGATGTGCGTCCGCAGGTTACACCCTCTTCCTATGGAACATGATCATGGGCGAGAAGACGCCGGGATATGCAGAGGCCCTGGCAAGAATGCGGAAGGAGCTGCGGAACAAGAAGATCCACGGTTACATGACGTGTCGGTATGTATACGGCCAGAAACTGTAGAACCCGCGGTCGCCTTGGGTGAATAGGTACGTAGGAAGTTTGCACAATTGCCTAGGAGGTATATACCCAGCGGAAAGATAATGAGCTGTACATATCCTGAGAGGTTATGTTTGGAGAAGGATAAAAAGTTGCATATCTCGGGTACCCAGAACCTTGTTATGCGAATGGAGAATGGGAAATGGGCGGCACCGTGTTTCTGTTTTATCATGACCATCATAGAGCAGGTAGCTTATGGAGACATAGATTGGAGAGGCAACTTATTGGGCTGGAATGCCATTCCGGGTGGTAGGCAGAGTGATATATCTATATTATACGTCGAATTGACTATTCTATGATACGCTGTCTGGTATGCTTATCCGTATGAAACCCGCATTCGTGTGGTTCATCTTGCTTCGCCCCGGATATGACGGGCTTGATCTATGATACACGAAAGAGAAACCAACGCTCTTCCAATTGAGTTCTAAGTCTTGGTATCACACATTAGCCATCTGTCTCGAAGCCTAAGTTCCATCGTTCGCGTCGAGCTAGTTGGTTGACAGCCAATTTTAGGTTATCCGTTACTTCTACGCCCCGGGCCGGACTGGTAGGGCAAAAGCCGGCACGTTAATGGTCGTGTATGATATCGTAACATTTTAATTTAATTTACCCGATACCCGGATTTTATTTGGAACGTTCCGGGTCCCCCCTTTATGCGTCACCACTACGGACACACGAGTCTACGGGCCCGGCCCGCCACACCTTCTCTATGAAAGGCAAATAAACGAAAGGACACTTCTTTATTATTTCTAGGGATTATCTATAGCATCTCTATCGACCAATATCATCCCACTTATTACGAATCAGGGAATCCTTAATTCATGCGAAAAGAACGCGCGGATAACTTGGTGTGTTGCACTGGGATTGGTCGGCGGTCCGGAGTCGAAACGTCAGCATTCGAATCACACGCAAGACTCGGGTGCGCGACGATGAGAACCTTATATCGCCCCTTTCCCCGGGGGATCTTGGTGACGACTTACGTGCGAATTCGCAACAGGACGCATCTTGGAGATAAATACTCGACGCACTTCTTCTGGAAGGACGTCATATTACGTATCAACCAGGAGGTGACGTAGAGTTTGATCCGACATGGGATCATTAGGCCGCATAGCAATGTGCCAAAGGAGTAGTTCCATGAGCCTCTAAATCCGACAGGGATTGTTCGTTGTAGGGCTTCTTAAAGCGCGTGATCCAGCTCTTCTGCACTCCGACGAAGCCTCCTACTTCCTGAATGCGACTCAAGTCCCAGAAATACATGTTGCCAAGATGAATTTCCTATGGCCGTACGGCTCAAGTATCTCATATCTCTTGACCTGCTGTCTCTTTATTCTAGTTATTGCAATTGTATCTGTCGTCCTTTATAGACTTACCTTTCACCCCCTTGCTCGGTTCCCAGGACCCGTGCTGGCGGCTTGTACTGGACTCTATGAAGCATACTATCAATGTATCAAGGATGGCGGCGGGCGCTATTGGGTCGAGATTGAGGAGATGCACAGGCGCTACGGTATTGGCCTCTCTTCTCTGCCCCTATTCACTAAGACCTGACTCCGACACATAGGCCCCATCGTCCGCATAAACCCATGGGAGGTCCACATACAAGATAAAGATTGGAACGCCGTGTATAAGTATTCCTCGAAAGCCTCCAAGCCGCGATGGTTCTACTTCCTGTTCTTCGGGAAGTTTCCCAGTACCAACGTGGCAGAATCGCACGCGCTGCACCAGCTACGCCGCGGCCCACTTCAGGTCTATTTTGCCTCGACCAACATTCAGCGCTACATGCCCACGATCATGGCCCAGGTTGACAAGCTATGCGACCGCCTATGCGCAGCTGACAATCAAGTCGTGAGTCTGAGCGATGCTTTCCGCTGTCTGGCCACCGATGTTGCGACTGGTTTCGCATTTGGGTCTCCGTTCGGCCACCTTGATGAGCCGACGTTCGATCGTGAATTTAATCTCAGTGTCAAGATGGTGGTACGCACCAGCATGTTGAGTCGTCATATGCGCGGGTTGCTACTGCCCATGCTGCATGGCCTGCCAGAGAGCATCGCCAAGAGGATGAACCCGGCGTTTGCTCGAGTAATGTGGATGAGAGACGTAAGTCGGCCGCTACATCGAACACTCCATTTCAAGCTATGACCCATGGATATGTGGGAAGTGAAATAAGCTCACATATGATCCGCCCATAGACTATGATTAGCTGCGTCCGCCGCTCAATGAACAAGCCCGAGCCAGCTCCGGGCAGCCCGCACGACATGATACAGACGCTCATGTCCTCGAACCTACCTCCAGAGGAGAAGACCTTCCCGCGGCTCTTCTCTGAGAGTCGCTCCGTCATCATGGCCGGAACCGAGACGACAGCTACGACTCTCGTCTGCATCACGGTCAACCTCCTCAGCGATCTGTCGAAGCTCCAAAAGCTACGCGATGAGCTGAGCGCCGCAGAGACGGCTAAGGGCGGACCCCTTGACTATTCGGACCTGCGGGAGCTGCCGTACATCACCGGTGTCATCAACGAAGGTTTGCGCATGGCGAACCCGACTCCAAGCCGGCTGCCGAGAGTATGCGAGGACCAGGATCTGAGGTACAAGCAATATGTCATTCCTAAAGGCGTAAGTATATGGCATTGTTTTCCATGTTGACGATGACATAAATGATTAACATCCCCCTTTTCGGGGCAACTTATCAGATGACTATTTCCACAACAACCCAAGATATCCACAACGACGCGTCGGTATTCCCGCGCCCGCAGGAGTTCCTGCCGGAGCGGTGGATGGATCCGGATGAACGCAAGCGTCTGAACCGGTACCTACAGCCCTGGGGGCGCGGCACGCGACTGTGTCTAGGGATGGAGCTGGCTACAGTCGATCTGTACTTAGCTGTGTCGCGGCTATATGGGCCTCAATCTGGTTTTGAGATGAGTCTGTACGATACCGTCGACGAGGACTGGGTCGCTTATCACGAATGGTTTGCTGCGTTCCCCAAGGGCCGTGGGCTGAGAGTTAAGGTTCATGCTACTGAGAAAGCTGGGGGTAATAGGGTTGCTTAAGTGACAAGCTCCCCATTAAACCTAATTACATCTTTTCTCGCCGCTGTCTAGAGTAAAGTATTGCGTTTCTACTCTGGTAGTTAAGGCTGGCACTGGTATGGGCCCCGAGAGGAGATGGCTTGTATAGCTCAGGGGTTGGTAAAATGTACGAGTAAGGGGTTCTTAAAGTACCTATTCACGCTTTTAGGGACCTAGTATACTTCCTGTCAAATAATTTAAGTTTCATATCCATGTTGGTATCCTACACACTAATGCAAATATACGAAGAATCATATTGCTCCTCGTGCAGCGTGGAGCTGAGAAATGCATCTACGGGTCAACCAAAGCATGAGCTACGCCCCTTAAGTGAAAAGGACTTCCAAAGGGAAGAAAATCTTAACAGCGTAGACCATGCTGGTACCTCATATATATACATAACCTCATATATGCCTTATTGTACATTTCTCATTAGAATGCAACAGAAAACCAGAACCAATTACCCCCAGCAGGACCCAGTTTAGCATTCATGTAGCAGCGTAGACTCTCGACGAGAATAATGGATTTCAAGGGCTATCTAAATGGCCTCCGGGCTCGAAGAATCCGAAGGTACATTATAAATTCTACTTCTGTACGCATCTATACTGAAGGCCATGCCTTGTATGCGCAAACACCTACAGTTTATTAGACCGCTGGGAGTCGCTTGGCATAGGTCTTATAGCAGCACCGCATTATCCCACAGCCTAACACTTCTGAAAATACCATTATAGGCAAGGTTATTACAACTTGGACAGGGCGATTGGTATTCGGCATGTATTCCCGCAAATCCAAGTACATTCGCGAGGCAGCGGCTGTTGGCTGCACTCTCAATACTCGCAGTCTGTTGCCGTTATACGAAGTAGAAACGACATCCCTCTCAGAGAATCTACACCGCTTGCAGCCTTTACCCTGGCAGCCTCCATTGTGTGCCCAACCCATCTCAGTGTAACTCTACTACACGACGCGAAGCCCGACGGAGAGGGGAAATAACACAGCCGCAACAATGTAGAGTGAGGGTATTTTCAACAACTTTCTCCGCACAGGATAGACCAAAAAACATTCTTACACAAATCCTTGGCAGCCAATAACCCCCGAAGAATCACGATTGACGTATGTGTGTGCCTTATGCAAGTAGGCCCAACCGACACGTTTTCTGGGTGATACAGCAACACCCCTTGACCCGTCGCGACGAACAAGAGGGGAAGTGATGGCAGTTCGGCCCCCACATCCCGAGTCTAGATGCTCCCCCCTCGAGTTGGGAAGAATATTGAAGGTAAGGGAGGGGAGGGGAGTACCAGCTGCAGTGGTCGCTGAGGACATTACAGTCCGGAGCGCAGAAGCTAGATATTTCCAATGAGTGTGTTCGCGCGTTATTAAACCCCATTGCTTTCTCGGTATTCCAACGACTGGCAAATGACGTAGCTGTATCGGGAGGAAGACTGATCAAGTCTGATAGAGCTTCTTGAGCATCACATGCGAAATTAGCCACTTGAGTAAAGGCTCCGGAGACCGTTCCGGAAACATGCCACTTCCTGCCGATAGAAACCTGAAACGTAGGGTGGTGGCGAGATTGGCTACTCCTGAAATCCTCTCCCTTATTTTTTAAAGAATGATATTGGGACCAAGTGTGGTAGGAATGTCATGTGCATTCGTGTTTATTACGCGCTAGGCTCTAAGTAGTATCTGGTAGCAATATTACAGACTCATCTATCTCGTCCTCGGCTCATTCTATGCCATCCTTCCTGGGTTATTTGTGGTTGCTAGCTGCCTCCTTTATAAGTTGTAATGCCTTTGTAAGCACCTCGCGGTCCTTCTGGAACGTTAATCTCTCGACCGCCTTTTCGCACGGGAAGAATTCGGGCTTGAACTGGGGTTCGCCCTCTCCCGCAATTCCGTCAAGTTCCGCAATAAACCACCAGACCAGCTTGACTCCCTTGCCTTTGCCCAAATCTCGAACATCTAACATGAACGGTTCCGTGAGACTGTCATAGGTTCGGGGGATGTCTTTGACGTCGGCCGATTCCAAATCCGAAGGCGCTCGGGTCGCCATGGTCACTGGGCGCAGCTGAATAGCGTAGCCAGATTCTTCACGGACTTCTCTTATGGCTGCGGCCTTTCGAGATTCGTTGCAGTTACGTCTACCCTTCGGCAACAACCATTCGTCCTCGGCGCTGTAGTGCAATAGGAGGATCTTCCCCGAGTTTGCGGAATTATCGAAGACAATTGCCCCGCAAGCTTCAACGAATTGCTCTGAAGGATAGAGTGTGCTTTTCCATCGTACTGCCGCCATTGTGACGCCTAAAAGAGTCGTAGGAGGTAGCTAGTTGCTGAGCCTTTTAGCCTTATGAGGAATTCTAACAAATTCCTCGCTAAGCAGAACGGAGTAGAGATTGAACCGATGGAAAAGAGCAAACGCTGAGATCGGATTTTTGCCGCGGGAAGAAACGAAGTTAGTGTATTCGCTGGTGAGACAGGCGTCACTGCGGGTTTCCCAAGAAACCCTTAGCGGCCACCTAAGGTGGTCCATGCAACAGAGGTTCGTAAAGCAACTCACCGTATATCTCGCCAGCCGCGAGTGAATGGGTTAGTAGATAAATAAAGCTGGTAGATTCACCGTTTTCCACGACAGGAGGGATCATCTTACCTGACAGGGAATCGCGCAACTATACCTAGCCCTTTCACACGTTGCCGATATGATATTTGAGCAATACAACGCGGACCGAGGTGACAGATATGCATAGTCAAGGCGCTCAATTGGATGAACATAAGGTTCTTGCTGACGCTCCCGATGATCTCGACTCTAGATCACGGTAGATGGGTGGCACAGTTTCCAGACTAACCAAAGCCGCGTTTGCGCAGACCGGGCGAGACCGGAAGCGGACATTGGGGCCACATTGTGCGACGGGGGTACCGTAGACTTTGGCGCCAACGGCACCACATTGTGGGAGGCCAGCCCTGTTTGATCGAGAAGATCAGAGCAGGCTGCGAATTGACTTGTCAAGAAGGACAAAAACGCGAGCGCCAAAGCGAACAGAATGCTGGGTCGTCTTGGACGTGGGCGGTAAGATGACTAGAAGCCCATGCAAGCCGGCGCACAAGGGCTCCATACCTCGATGGTACACAAACGTAAAGCAAGACCCGAGTCAATGGCACTGATACGGGCCGGTGCGGGGGATTACGTGAGCGGGAAGGAATGGAAAGGCAGGCTGTAATCAATATAAGAGGTAATCAATAATCAATTGAAAGCTGACTGAATAAATGGTGCAATAATACGATAATCAATTCCTTTGATCCGCGAGAGGTGGATCAAGGGCTCGGCGCTAAGGTGAAGGGGCAGTCGAATTGAGGTTCCAGAGAGGCTTGAGACTGTAGATACCATCAGTCAAACTCAATTCACTCGTTCATTCGAGCGTGAAAATTGAAATGTGATATATGTCTAGAGGATTTAAGTGGAATATCCGTCTCTGGTTCGCGACTGGAAAAAGGGGGAGGGGGGAAGACGAAGAGGGATGGAGGGGTAGCATTGGCGATAAACGCTAGCGCTCATCGATAATGATAATGCGCAATTACATGTTATCGCATCCACAGGCGGGGTATTGTATGAAACGTGAGGACTGGAACAGAGGGGTAACATACGTATAGGTACGTACCTAACCTACACGCACATACAGACATGAACCTACATACACGATACCCAATCTTCACATCGCTTCTGCAACATGTGAAAGTGGATTTAACCTACACACCATTAGCAAATGATATAGCAGCAGCGCCTGACTATTCTCGATACGACTGCCATGTCTCGGATGACGGGAGTAGTAGAGAAGCGGGAGGTCAAGTGACGACCTCTACGCGAAAACGTGATCAACCAATCTGTGTGGAGGGTGTGGTCTTGGGTATGTCCTGGGCTGTCTGGGTGTCTGGTGTCTGAGTGTGTCTTGGAAGAAGAGCAAGATAACGATAAGGAATGGATGACCATAAATAGTAGGGTCTACATAACGTTACAGCGCGCCTTAATGCATGTCTTGAATGTATTGTACATCCCACGCCCGAAGGACGGCTAGGGCGGATCTAGGCGAGCGATCCCATCATCCCAAGGTTCGCGCCGTCCTTCAGTCTTCTCTCTAGCGCGGTCATGCGGATAGGTGTACGTACCTCGTACCTCGTAGCGTGCATTCTTCAACGACTGGAGATTGGCCGTGACGGTACATGTAGGTAACTAAACGTACATGTGGAAGATATGACTGATGATAAACCGTGAACGCGCCAGCCACCGTCTAATTATCAACTGATTAAGGTGGTCAAGTCACACAACCGTGATTGATGGAGACGGTTAGGCAATTGCTTTTAGGCATCCGTCTTCGTATTGTGGCCTTCGGTACTTGCGTGTAGAGCCAACAGCCTGCTTCATGTCGAGTGAGGCAACCAACATTCAATAGATGAATTCAATAGATGATGGGGTTTGGCTTGTGTTCCGATTTTTGCCATGCCATGTCGGCAATTGGGTCTCAATTGACGAACAAATAGCTTGTCGGGACCAATTGAATGGAGAAATATGCTTTGGTTTCTAACCCAAGAACTGCATAGTCCTCATTGGCTTGTCGATAGAACAAGCCATGTCGAAGTAAATCGCCCATGTAGAATACCTACCGATTACCTTGGCAATTGAGTTTAAAAGAAAACTACTACATTGGAAAGGTTAACTTCAATTGTCGGAGGGCGGCATTCGCTGTAGGTACCCGGTGTTTAAACCCAGAGTCGATGTAGTAAACGTGTTCGCCTGCCTAGCCCGAAGCAGCCGAATGAGAGAATGCGAAAGCTGGCTGCGAATTGTTGAGTATCGCCGCTGCCCTATTAGGCCCCCAGGTAAATAGAACAAATAAGGTGCCCAATTAGGCATACGGGAAAAGCTGGTTGCGCTACAGCTTATAGGATTGATTAGCTTTGAGAGCATCTCACTCACAGACCCTCAGAGCTCGGGCACTTTCGGATCTGCGTTAAGCGCTCTCCCGCCATACTGTCAAATGTCAATATGATAAGGGAATTGAGGCGGAGTTGGGGCGAGCGTGACGCAACAGGAGCAGGCAGTCGAGAAGTGCTGGGCAGGCGAAATTGGTTCCTTCGACACTATCGGCCAACGGAGGAATTCAATAACCAGGACGGGACTGAATCGAAGACTCGCCGGATCCGTCGGGGAAACACAGGTGTATGTATGTATTCCATTGATGACGATGAATTATGAGGTTTGCCATACATATAGCCAATAAGTCCGCTAAAGTCCGGAGGTGAGATAATGACAAATACACGGAGCCAATACCATGTGGGATCTGTAGTCAGACCATCGCTGCCTATATCGCCGCTGTCATAATGATATGTATTCCAAGAATCCGGGAAATTAGGCAACAGAGATGTATCGTCAGCATTGCTGCTGTGCTACTGTGCATCGATAGCACGAAGCCTGCGAGGGAAACGAGCTGAGTTACATATCGCTGACACTGACAAAACGAGTTAAAGGTGAGCGTGGAAAGTACCCAACCTGGCTACTACACAAAGCTAAGAGATCTGGGGATGCCCGTCAGATTGGATTTATGAGCAACCGATCTGTAGCCTGCCCGTCCGGCTCTCCAGGATCCACTGCTACGCCCCGTTAATGAGGTACGTTGGAGGGTGGCTTGTGACTTTTCCAAGGTTGGCATCTGACACACGCTGTGAGTGGTTAATCTGCCATGTACCGATCAACGTGGGGACTGGTAGCGGTACTTTAAGGTGAGCGAGAGTACATAACATGGATACGACAACTGCGTACATGTAGGCCCTGCTTATCGATTGCGCCCGAAGCATGGGTGCGTTTGAGAGCCTTGAAATGGAAAATGGAACGACTATTACGCACACTCGGTAGCACAGCGCTAGGCCAGAACAGGCAGTTTTAGTTAATCTAAACTCAATCAAACGGATAGCTGCCCAATGACAAGCTAGCAATAGCGACAGATGGGCTCTTGCAAGCTAAGCAATTCTTGAATATTTCCCCTCATCAGAATTGTTAAGCAATTGTAAATAATCACTATTATTGTATTTTTCTCTTTTTCCTATTTTCCAATTCTCTCGTCTTCTTCGCCTCGCTGTCTTCGCATTATGACTCACTCACGCAACGGCTGCCAACTTTTCAGCTCAATTGAATCCACCCAATTATGGACACTCCCTTCCACGAATTGGCTTCTCTATTGGTCAATTGACCTTTGTAGCTTCTAATTGCCTCTTCACTTCGGTCTAGGTGACTGAGGTGGCAGTTCTGGCTGTCCTTCTCCTCTACCCCTCTCCGCTGTTGAAACAGTTGTCCGGTCAATTGCCTGCTCAAATCTCATCTGTTCCGGTTCCTTGTCTGCCTAGGATGTAGGTACCTCCTCCGGCAATCTGGATACCTACAGAATAGCCGCCCTATCCGCTCAGCCCGCTTCGAGTCTTCCATCTGTCAATGCGAGGAATGGTACTACCTTCATCGATTTTAATGCTGGGTCACCCCGGATGACGACTGTATCTGCCCCGTCAAAACGCGGGCGCCTCATCTCTAATACCTACCTACCTAGGTAATAAATCAGGATCCATCCTTCTGCTATTTCATGGCAGCATGAGAGAAATGAACGCCGGCATTTGCTGGAATTAGATTCCGAATAGAATAAGTATTCTCCGATATCAGGTTCTTTTACCCTTGCATAACGTCTACTCGCACAATTACAAATTCATAACGTATTCGTCCTGTTGTCTTATCCCTAACATTGGACCTAAAGCCCTCATATCAACATTACACACTCTATGTAACACTTGTCGTAGCACCAACATCGAACACTAAGCCTCACTTAATATACAGTACCCTCATCTACCTTTGTGCACATGTGGCTTGGCAACGTTGCTGGCTAACGGGATGATGACATGTCAGATAAAGTCAGATATCAAGCTGGCGCAAACTTCATACATGTATTCATCAATGTGTTTCTGCCTTGGTACGTAGGTAGTTGGCATCGCCCAGCTCACACGCGTGGCAATTGGCCAACCGTCTCGGGACACCTGGTTTGCACAAATCCCATATACAGTGTCCGTGAAAGGGCAATAGCCAGACGCTGCGTGACACGACGCAATTCCACTTTCGCCATTGTCGCAATTTCGCCGTGTCCGATCGAACGTCTGATCCACTTATAGGGAAGTCCAGAGCTTGGGCATCAGGACCCCTCAGGGAAAAAAGGGTCAATTTGTTGGAGAAAGGGCTCTAGTAAATAACAAGAAGATGAGATTCGTCGACTAGTTACGGAGCCTAAATCTCGCGCAAATCTCGTGCGCCAAGGTTATTCCCGTCGACGACGTCAACACGGGCATCGCATGCGTGCCAGTGTTACACCTTTGATCTTCCCAATAAGTGTTTCCTGCAAGCCGGGCGATATGAGCGGCACGCCAATTCGTCCTTGCTATTGGCCCCGCGTTGCCAGGACCGTTGGTGTGACAAATTGTCGTGCCTTAGTTGGGCTTTTCTCTGGGGGGAAACCGTATCCAAACAGATCCGGCCTACTTGCCATACCTGAGTAGGTATGCGTATGCCAACTCTAGCTAGTACGCCTCCAAGTGGTGGGTAGATTGGCGAAGGAGTGTGTGTGGTGCGAGTGGTGCGTGTGTGGCACACCCCCTCTCCGTTCCGTGAAGCCCCCCACACTCCAACGAAACGCCTTCACGTTCACATTGTTCTCCATTGAAGCCTGATCACGTTGCAAACCATCGAGCTCTGTCCTTCCCAATTGCATCGATTGTGAAGCACAATTGAGTTGGGAAAGTTGTCAATTATGTAACACGTTTTCTGCGCTGTGTGCTGTACCCCTTCGCTTCGCTATCGAATTCGAAATGGCTTCGAATTCCATCCACAAGATTAAGTCCTTGAATCTGTGTATTGGTGGGTGGCCGCATATATACGATGTACCTACGCAATGTATCGAGGAATGTACTTATGGCTATGTGGTTTGGAGGAGAGGTACTTACAGATGCATATATGGACGTGGAGCTGGGATCGACTCTCCAAACTTCAAAAATGCCGTTGGTGGCCGACGGAAGCCAAGGTGGAGCGGAGTCACTGCTCCGACTAGCAAAGTACCCTTTCCCTTGAGGTACTTGCGGGTACTCGTCCCTGCTCCCAACTCTCACGCCGCACAGGTCCCAAAAATAAAGCTACGCCAGTGTTGCACACACCCCTGCGCCCGCCACGCCGCGTCGTCTGCCCTGTCCGGCCTGCCTTATGACTGTCTTCCATGACTATTGGGGGAGGAGTGTGACTCTTCGACGACACCACCAAAAGGTATCCACGTCTATATCCGACGAGGTACGGACCCCAAACACACCAAGTTCTCAAGTCACCAGTGTTAAAGCTAAGGCTCTTCTCTGGGGCCTGGCCGTCGTCTTGTCCCCTTTCCTTCTCCCACTCCCTACTTCTATCGACATCTCTCCCCCGGATCCAACTTACACCTGTTTACAAACTTCTTCCACTTTTCACATCTTCGTCCCGCACCTCAATTCTAGTTCTGCTGGATTGCGCGCGCAGAGTACACACCCATTGTTCGCCACCAGTGGTTATATACATGTACTGATTATTATCCCGATTTATGCGCGCTGCTAGCTAGGCTCGGCGATTGGACCCCTACTTTACGTCTACGTACAATCTCGCTCTTGACTGGACACCCCCGCAAATGCTTGCTCTCAGTTCTTCAGCAGCCAGCATTGACTTTCTTCGCCGCCGCGAGGATAATAACATTACCACTTGAATGTTTATTGTTCGCCATTCCAGCGTTCAATAAGCTTTCGCCTTTTCCGACAATAGTGCAGGGGTCGACAACAAGGGCAACAAGGGAAATCCATTTCCATCAACCTTATCTCCGAAACCAGCTCTGCGCTCTTCTCCCAAGTTCCAACAGTCAACTTCATACATATATCTAACAATTCCGACACAACGCAACATAACATTAGCTGGTCAGCCTAACTCAATTCAACACCGCATAACAAAAACAACCCGCTGCGATCGCCATTGCCATCGCATAGGCCACATTCCACAGTATTCCATTAAACGAACCAATTTGTACGCAACTTGGCTTCTGCCTGATTTGCCACCTTCGCATCGACCCACACTATGGCTGACAAACCAACGTCGCCAGCTATGATGAAGCCTTCTTCTACTTTTGGTGTTCAGATGGCAACAAACCCAACTTCTATTCCTTCACACTTGCACAAGACGGCCAAACCATCAATGGCCTCAGTCAATTCAACGACGGATATGGGGTTCAAGAAAGCCCTTGATATCAGCAATTTGATGTCCCCTCCCGAACCTCCTAAATTCGATTCATTCTCACAGAGAGCCGATTCGAAATCAATGGGCCCAATGGTTTCCGACGTTCGCCAAATGGCTCCAATTCAACCTCTGTCCCCTCCCATCTCGCCCGCTGCCAAGATCGATGACCACCCCGTCAATGCTGTGTCACCAACCAGCACTCCCGTGAAGGATCCTATCTTGTATCCCTCGCAGGATGTTTCTGGCTCGCCGCAGCAGCGACCGCTATTTACGCAGGATGATTCCATTGATGTTCGCCGAATCGTTGACGATCATGTCAATTCGCGGCCGGCGAATCTCTTCAAAGAGGCGACGCCACCGAATCGGGAGGATTACGAGCTATTCCTGTACTTCAGCTCGCAAGTCATGAAGAAGTACAGCGCGGACCCCAAATCATGGCTTCGACGAGAGCGTGAATTCTTACTAGCGGATCGGCGAGCTGGAGCACGCAACAACCAATTCAAGCTCCAGCCAAAGCCAATTCTTCCCGCGAAACCCCAACAAGTTCGAAAGGAGACACAGCGCACGAGGACTACGAAACCCGCCAAGGTTATGAAGGCGCCACAATCCCACACCGCGCCCCCGCGACCTATTCGATCATATCCGAGTGCGGGCTCGGGTCAATCTAACCGTGTGCCTAGCGCAACACCTGACCCTTCACCCCGTCGTGCTGTTGCTCCAAACCGAGAGGATAAGGACTTTGACTCGCTCCAGAATTTGTGCCCGCCCACCGATTCGCTTCCTAACAAGGCCAATAGCCTCAAGGTGGACTGGAAAGGGACTCCCATCGATTTGAGCAACGACCCTCACCGCCACCTCTTGCACCCTGATGAGGTCGCGCTCGCTGCTAATCTGAGACTTGATTGCGCAACCTATCTCACAAGCAAACGACGAATGTTCATCAGACGTTTGGAGTGCCTCAACTCAGGAAAGGAGTTCCGCAAGACGGATGCGCAGCAGGCCTGCAAGATTGACGTCAACAAAGCATCCAAGTTGTGGACCGCCTTTGACAAGGTCGGTTGGCTCGACAAGGCATGGATGGCTCCTTACATGTAAATGGACCACGCCGTCCTGCCTGCATTTACAGTTCCATCAGGCATGGACCATCATCACGTCTGGAAATTCCTATTTCGCAGACGACATTTTGTTTTATTGATTTGAAGAATCTCTTATGATTTTGTGAATATTGGTTATGGTTAGGATTGGTTGGGCGAGTCCATTAGCGGTTGCATTACGACCACCAGATCGGTCTCGGTGATACATACTTTTCTTTTGTTACCCCGGTTTTATCGTTTCGGATACCTGAACTCATACGGCGGCATCACATCACACGGGAGAGAGGTTCGGTTTTATCAGCACGAAGCATAACAGAATTGCAATGATACCCGGAGTGAGCAGATTCCTATCCCATGGTTACTCCACTCCACAAGATTTTTTTTCTCTTTTCGGAATACATGAAATACATGAGGTTGGTCGGTTTATTGGTCGGTTGGTTCGGTCACGGTCAGATTGGGCTTTACCCCCTAGCGATACCTCTGCATTCATGTTCGGCGTTATATTGGCCTAGCAGAGATACAGGCTTTTGATTTGGTTTAAAGGGCAGAATGAGAACTGTAGCAAGGAAGCTCGGCGATGTCGGGGGTCAGTCTATGGAGAGATTGAGAAACATATGATATGTGCAAGCATTGTTTGACCCCTCGGCCACTTTCACGAGCGCGACCTTGGAGATATCTTTATAGGCGGTGTCACATCAGTGTCAGATCTAGCAATTTCATCGAGAATATACGATCCCCAGCAATTTTTCTCGGAGCATCCATTATCTATTCTGTGATGACCCTTAAATGATCCAACTGAGCTCGTGAGTTTCCTTAAGTCGACTAGTAAAATAACCACCGCGAGTTGAGCTGTGGGTGATGAAGTCGTACATGGAAATGACTTCGAGGCCGCGTCCATCTAACCCGCTTCCCAGCCCTACGGTACACGCTACGATGCCGCTGCCGTTCCCGTCCCTTGCCTTAGCGTTTCTGGGGGCGCCGCCTCCCGGGTCGAGCTGCGAAGTGGGATTAGGGCGTAGATCATCGTAGCTTAAATCCGTTCGTGATGTCACACTACTTCCATCATCCTTACCTGCCTCTCAAGGGTCTACTATGTACACAATCGCCGCAATTCCATGGATATATGCGCGGAGACTCTTCAATTACACCCGAGACCTGTCAATTAGTGAATTGGCGTCCTCATCCATACCTGTCTCACCCCGAACACCGCTGCAGTGTGAGGTCAGAGTACAGCTACGTGGGTTGAGTTACATGCTTACGTATGCGTACCTACATACTGGATTGGGAATTTCTTGGCTTAGACCAGAACTGGTCTGGTGGTAAGGTACATGGATTCTCGAGGGACGGGCACCAGCACCGGCACCGGCAACCATGGGGCCCCGCACTGCTGCCGCAGTCAACCCATCGTGCGTGCGTGTCACATCGCGTCGGGGGGACATGCAACAGGGTCGTGACGGTGACATGGTTTGCGTATAGAGTTTAAATTCCTGTAGCAATGCATCTGTGCCGCTTGGCATGTCAACAACTGGCAATGATAAGAGAACCTGCAAACATTTGAGCGATTTTTGTTCTTGATTTTTAATGGATGAATTGATCTTGGCGTATGATAGGGCCTAATACGAAGCATGAACATAGACGCCCCCAATAAACGGGTTCTATACCAACCAATGTTGTATGCATGTCTTTGCGTACAAAGGTACCGAGTCCCACGGCACCCTGCGACACAGCTCGCTAGCAGCCATTGAACGTAGCAAAGCTGGAAACGACACGAGGAAAAGGTGTTTGGGCTTCTCGAATCTTCCGAGCTCCGAGCGGCCAAAGGCGTGTCGAAAACCCGACATTTGGGGTTCGCTCGCACATGCAGCCACGAGAGCTCCTTCGCTCATGCAGGGAAAAGAACCATTATCCAAAAGTGGCCATGACATCAGTGTCGCGTTATAGCAGCGCCCTGCTATTGCGTCGCAGCAGCAGCAGCAGATCGGATCTCCGAGCCCTCATGTGCATGTAGCCAAGAAGCCTAGGGCAGTTGGTTGGATAAGCTTCGATGCGACGCCGCGACGATGCATGCAGGTCTTGGCGGCGAACAGACAGCAAGCAAAACGGAACAAACCCAAACCTTAATGGCTGCAAAGGGAATGAATTTGCGAAACTTAATTCCACGGCTATGGGAGTACGGTAACAAGGGGGTAAAACGTTACTTGTCAATGGTTCTGGATTGAGTTAGAACCCTATCGCCATCAATTGGCTTCGTGAGGATGCCCTTTACCTTTACACGATATCCACGGTACTGTCTAATGTTTCGTTTAATTAGGTCGCTACTAATGGTACAGATATCATCATTAATACATTAGGTACATGTGCTCAATTAAGACGGCCCCTTCCCAAGCTTATTCTCCAGCTGCAAGTGTATATCCACCGTCCACAGCCACGGTCTGCCCATTCAAATACTGATTCGCAGCAAAGAACAGCACCGCCTGCGCCATGTCGTCGTCCTTACCAGGCCGGCCTGCCGGCACCTTGCTCTCATACTTCTCCTTCGGGATGTGGCTCTTCTGCTCCTCATTGCTGCCCTCCGTCGTCACTGCAGCGCATTCCGTTAGCAGCTGTTACTTGCAAACTCAATTGGAAGTACAATAGGTTTGGAGGGAAAACGAGGCAATAGACTTACTCTCACTAGGGAATACACCCGGTGCGATTGAGTTAACCCGGATCTTCAACCTGTTCGCCGCAATCTCGCTAGCCAGCATGCGCGTCAGGTGCGCCGCAGCGCCCTTGGACGCGTTGTACGCGAAGTGGTGCTGGGCGGACTTGACCAGGCCGCTGATGGACGAGATGTTGATGACGGTGGCGGACCAGCCGGGGAAGCGCTTGCTCGAGTTCTGCAGCAGCGGCAGGAACGACGTGGTCATGAAGAAGATCTGCGCGACGTTGGTGCGGTACACGTCCGTCCAGTCCTCCACCGTCGACTTCTCGTTGTCGAACAGATTCTGCTTCATCTCCTCCGCCGACTCGGCCTCCGTCTGCATCGTCGCCCCGCTGATGCCTGCGTTGTTGACTAGGATGCAGAGACACTCTTCGCGTGATGATATTTCCTTCACTAGGCTCGCTATCTGCTGCTTGTCCGATACGTCGCATTGGATGGGGACGATGCTGTCCTTCCCTTGCGAGTAGAGTTCCACAACGCGGTCGAGCTTCTCTTTCGTGCGCCCTGTGATGTATACCTTGGCGCCATTGGCGACAAGTGCTTGCGTCGCCATCAAGCCGATACCTGTACCGCCGCCCGTGACAAGGGCTACATGACCTTTCAGGTCGAAGAGCTTGTCGCGGGTGAAGGGGTCGTTGCGGCTGTTACCCGTGGACATTTTGGCTATTTGGATTGGGCTTATTAATCTAGAAGCCTGCGATTGAAGATACACTGATGGTATGGTGCGAAGTACAGCAGGAGTTGAACAATTGAGTAAAGCACCGGTCCTCAAGGCGACGCCAGACAGCGCCCTCTTATGGTGGGCGATACCTCTTACAACCGGTGAGATCATGACGTCTCGGTGTTTTCATCGACGCCCAAGAATGCATTCTACATGAGGAGTTGGGAGCCACCGGTTCTTGTACTCTTCCTTAGAAATCTCGATTAGCACCTTGTTGAGCAGCTGCAGCGCTCTTCGTGAGGAAGTCATGACGAAATCTGAGGCTCACTGAGCTCGTCTGTTGCATCATTGTGGGGAGCTGTGACAGCTACCTTCGCTACGCTCTGATTGGTTGGGGCTTACCCCTTGGCGTAAGCACCCTGCTGGAGCAATTGTTCCGGCTAGTATTCAGAGCATCAGGGGCAAATTGAAGCAAACCACTTAACAGTGAGAATTACTTGTATAAACCGCCTAGTAAGTATAGTCTCTTGTGGTTTTCTATGCTAGAGTTAGAATGTGGTTTCGTTGTATCAGAGCCTCTTGGTAGTGTTATTCTATCGCTCTTCTTGATCATTTTTGTAGTGATAACATGAGAAAGGATGTTCCTGTGTTACCATGGGGTTCCGTGACAGGTTATCTGAATATCACTCCTCCTTGAGTTGCCTCATAATAGATACGTTAGCAGAGAATTGGATATTTCCAGCGGGCATCTTTACGATATGTGGTGGCTTTTATCCCATCTAATTTCTTCACAGGAGTTCGTGTTTTACGCTTTAGTCTAGGAGAGCCAACAGGACATCGAGAATATGATTTAACAAGCTCGTCCTTCAATGAATTTTCACCATCTTAATACGTGCATGTACCTTATGACGTTTCTAAGCTACCTCTTGAAGGGAAGGCTATTTGGTATGCAGATATAGAAATGTAGAACCTATGGGTTAATACCGAATGAATCACTCTTAAGCGTTGCTGTTCTTGACTACCAGCTTCTGAGTATTTGAATTTTCACTAGCAATTTGTGGCCATAACTCAATATCACATTAACCCTCTTTTGAGTACCTTTGTTTAGAGAAGTCGTATATTTCTTTATCCAAGCCTGTAGGTAACTGAGTCGCATGAAGGAAGCGCAAATGTGAGACTAGAAAATTGTGACCAGGAAGTAACGATAAAAGTACCTACTAACAAAGGCCCTCAGCTGCTTGAACTTCAATGGGAATGTACCCACTCAGGTACATGAAATGAAAGAAGGTTTCGAGGCAAACAATGCGGGCTTAGGGTACACAATCTACCGTATATTTAAGTAGAATTATCTATCCCAAGTAGTGCCGTGAGTCATCTCCGTTGCCTTCCTTTCTACATAACCTTGCTGCCCTGCTTCGAGGCCGACTGAGCTTCTGTGCCTTATAAGAAAGATCGCCGCGACATCAGTCGTTTAAGGCTGCACTCTAAACCTGCTTCAAGATGGTGTCTGCTATCATAGCCCAAATGCCTGGGGCTTTGTTAAATGAGCCGTCCCCGGCGAAGGTCCTCGAGTTCCTACGAAGGAAACTGGAGAAACATGTTGACGATTACACCAACTACCTCGAACAGACTATTGATACCAACGATAGCGCACTGAAACGGATAGTAGACGACTGGCATTCCGGCAAACGGTACTATCCCGAGTCCGGATATAAAGAGCAGATCCAGAGACTTGAGGAGGGAATTCAAGACTTAGCCAAGAAGTTCGTAGTGGTAAAGACTTCAAGACAGACAATTATTGGCCATCTGGTGGACAACGAACTCTGGGAGGGTTTATCCCAAGACAGAAGCTGGAATTACATTAACCAACACGTTGGCCAGTTCACAGTGTCCTACAATCAACAGCGCACCCTGTTTTATCCTCGAGATATTGAGAGCCCGGGTAATTTCCTCAGCGACGTATTAAGGTGCTATGGGTCACTCGATGACTACGGTCGAGGGTGGTGTGTAATCTCAGGCCAATACTTCGAGCGAAGGCTTATGAGAGGGGCGCATATTGTTAGACATAATGTGGGTGAGGTACAGGCACGTTATCTCTTTGGGGACCTTCTCCAAGACCGCGGACATATCATGGGTCCTCGGAACGGCTTGCCCATGCACTTTAGCTACGAGATACTCTTGGATGAAGCCAGGATTGCGTTTACCCCGGTACCAGAGAAGAGAGACTCCTGGAAAATCATCGTTCTAGACGAAAGCCTTCGGAGAGAAACAACAAACAAGTGGGGCAAAGTACCCTGGGGGGCGGACCTCGATGGACTCGAATTGAAATTCCCGAAAGATGTCGATTTGCGCCCAAGAGCGTCCTATCTATACTTTAATTTCTGCGCCAATATCCTTTGGAGACAGAGGTACGAGGCAAAAGGCTGGTGGAGGAATATCCTTAACAACTATGATAAGACGGTTTGGGTGCGCTTCGGAACCAACTACCTACGGAAGTCGACATTGAGGAAACTCGCTCTTAGGTTTGGACACCTCAACCGTGACGAGATAGAACCCTTCGTGGAGAAAATCTGGATAGACTCAGGTGGATCAGCGCAGCCAGATCCAGGGGTATCTTGGGAGGATAGAGACAGAGTCTTTGCTTGTTGCGTTTTAAGCGCCGCCAGAGAAGAGATTGAACCAAGACTTGTATAAGGATAATGAGCATCCGTACGACCGACCGTACTAACTACCTACCTTATTGTAATCCAGGCCTATCGAGAAGGAAATCGCATAGCAGTAATTACGCCGGCAAGACGACCAAGAATTCCATCCGTGCCTTAACATTTGGTATCAATTTCTCTCATTCTAGTCGTACATTCTTAGTCAATTTAACGGGCATCCAGGCCTAGCCTGACACCTTCATGCTCCCTCCTTAGTACTTTGTCTCTGTTGCGAACCGACAGGCATGACTCCTCTCTTCGCACCTAGTCGCTTGTCTTCCTCCTCCATCTTGGCCCTGCCCTTCTCCTCCATCTCTTTATTTCTCAGCACCGCACCCGTAACCGCTTGCACGCTTCCGATGCTGCCGCTGATTGCGCCGCTGACGTCGCCCTTGAGCTTCTGGCCAGCACTGGCAGACGGGTTGGTGGTGGGGTCCGATGACGAGACCACGGTTCCGTCAGCGGTGACGTTGGTCTTGCCGTGTCCGGGGTGTGGTGTCCCGTGAACCTGGGCCTCTCGTTCGAGGTCTAGAGTTGGGTTTCCAGCAGATGCCATTGTAGTGTTTTGGGGGGCTTCTGGTTTTGGATGCAGTGCCTTGAAGCAAGAATTCAATGGTACAGACTTGAAATAAGGAATATCAATTCTGAATTAATCGCAATGAAAAGAAAATTGGCTTCCTTTGAACGTTCTTATTCATGTCTGTATTATATGGGTGTTGATGTCATAGTGTTGCATAGGGCTGAGTGACGTCATCCTTTGACAGGTACCGAGACTTACTTGTTGAGTTGACCGATGACTTGATGGATAGCTGGTGTACTGGGTTAAAAGGTCCTGTGTAGTAGATGCCTGGTAGGTACCTCCTATGATGGGGAGGTCAATGTGTTGAAGGTCGGCACGGATGTGGCTGCGATTCATTATTTTTCATGCCTCGTGGTATTCAACGCTGTAATATAGGGGCATATAGCGTATGGCTCCCCGAGGTATTAGTGAGAAACTCAAGCAATCTAATTGGTTGGATTAGTTGCTACAAATTACAAGAAGTGACGCGCTCATAATTACAGTGGGTTTAGCGCTATATTCTCTGTATTTATAGCCCTCATTCTTTTATCTGTACCTAAATTTGAGACCCTAAAATGATTTATCAACCGGACCTTGGTTCGAAGAAATCTGCGATGGGGCGCATTCTTTGAAACTTACTGCGCGTAGTATCTGCTTAAAACACAAATAATACCCCGAGTCCTCGTTAATTGAAGATGGAACTGGATTTAGCTGGATAGAAAAATCTGGATCAAACCAGGACCTGTCGGAGCTCGAGCAACTGTTACCATTGTAGCCAACGTGGAGCTACATGGAGTCACAGCTGCGCTCGTCCTGTACTTCGATATGGCACCTAATTCGACTCTTCGACTATTAGTGTACTACAAAACACCTAGGGCAGCGGCCCCCTATTATTAGGGCTTCTAGCAACAATATTTAGCCTCAGAGTAGAAAAGATTGGAATAATTCAGAGTCTTGATTGATGAAAAAGCTAAGAGGAGGGTCTAGAATCTTGAATCCCTTTTTGGACTTTTACCCCCACTTTTGCGTAGAAGCATATATGGCCTAGAAGCCTATCCGTATCTAGAGTAAGTAACTATGGAGCTGTGCTGACTTAGGTCATTAGATGAAACCGAGGCGTGTTATAAAAAGGACCAGGGATCTTCCCGTCGAGCTAACTAAGGAAAATACGCCAGGAAATGATTTTTCTCAGCCCAACAGAATTCATCCGCGCCTGAAAACGCCGCAAAAACATGAAATAAGATTCCCTAGGAGTGAGCGACGTTTCGGGATGATTTCGGGAGACTCGGGTGGTTGTTGCTCTACCCTCGTCTCTGATGGTTCCGTCAACGAGTGACGATTTGCCTTCGAGGACTGCGGCTCAATTTCGGATAGCAGAGCTGATTTACGGAGGGTTACCTCCGACGCTTGTGCCTGAGGGATCGATGCTCCTTCGGTATTTAACGTCGTCTGTCCGGAAGTTGCCTCCGGATGTGCAGTGTTCGAAGCTTGGTGCTCACCTGATGTATCTTGGTGGGGGCAGTCTGCGTCGTAACAGGATGCCCCGGACATGATGACAGTCTGCGACCAGTTTCCATCCTCACGCACAACCTCTATCAACTTACTCCCTTCCATGAAATAGACCAGAACAGATCCATTCCCTGACCGAAGAGTCGAAATAGGCCCATTTGGAGTTCCTGTCCCCACCTTTGAGTTCCACCAAAGCCAGCCTCCGCTATATCGATTTTCAACAATACCATCAACCGTGCTGGAACTGTAGATGAACATCTCAAGGTCTACCTGCTTGAAAGACATCGCGGCAATGGAAGCACCAGTACCGGTCGTTCTATTATAGCCGCCCTCGTAGTAGTCGGAGTTTTCTCTTCCTTCATCTTCGACCTTGTCGCAGCAGAGTTCTCCAAACCTGGAATCCTCGACTTTACAATAGAGCCTGAATCCACGGTTTCCGAGATGTTCGAAGTTTGTTGCTGCCAATGGTGAACCGACAGGCGCAATTTTAAGCGTCGAACCTCGTCGCCATTCTGACCTGGGAGCCCATCCGTGGAGAATACGAATGGTTCTGTCGTCATCCTGGTAACAGAGAATGATGTTTCCATCACCCCAAGACGTCACTGCAAGTTCGCTAAATGATGCTGCTTTGATGTTACACTCATTTAGTGCACCATCGGTCCACTGTAAGATAGGGTCCCAAGCTCGTTCTCGGATGAAATTGTTTTCATCCAGATAATAAACTCGGATCTACAGAGATTGTAAGTTGATGGCCAGAAATGAAATAAGTTTAAATTAATACAAACCATAGGCTGTCGATGCCCGCCTGACTGCTGCCAGGCAGTCGCCGCAATAGGAGTGCATAGCTTCCCCTTGGCAATTGCGTCTTCAACTCTTCCACCCTCCCAGGCCGAATCATACTGCTTGCGAGTAGCTTGTCGGATGCCCCCATCGGTTCCTTTTAAAGTGCAAGGGTTAGTAATCTCTCTGTGCTTCCAGCGCAGACTAAATGTGTGTAAATGTGTGAGGTCGGGGTGACTTTACCTTGGAAATATAATCGCTATTTTCAATACGCCGACTTATTAGCACAGGATGGATGAATGGGTAGATTAGGTATACTGGGGGAATAGAAAGCCGTAGACTTACCCGTTCACTTGACCAACCAACAGCCGCGATGTAGGTATGTTTTTCAATTGGATTGTCCTCGAACTCTTCTTCAAGTTTACGGTTGGCTTCGAGTTGCTTGACAGGCAACGTATTTGCCCTGCAGCAAGTGCCAAAAAACAACAATCCTGCATCAGCATCGCATCTTTCCTCCAAGAGCTTTCGCAATGTGCCCGCCCCGGGCCTTGCCTTGTGATCCGGTTGGAGCATTGTCTGGATCCACTTGAATGGCTCATTCGTGGTGCCGTTGCTCTCCTCTTCTAGAATCTTTATCCACAGGGGGATATCTGATAGCCTATTACCATAGGAATTGACCCAGGAGCCTCGTTCATTTAAGAAAGACGATATGTCCCCCACGCGTCTCCCCTTAACAACAGTCATCATCTCTAGAAAGACGCACCCAAGGGACCAAATATCCGCCTTTGAGTTTCTCGGCTGTCCTTCCTGAGTGACTTCTGGAGCGCAATATAGAGGAGTCCGGGGAGCGGGTGCCCATGTTGTTGTGCGCAGGGTTTCGCTCCAGTCCAAAGAGATACCAAAGTCCGCCAGAAGAATACGCCCACCGTGCACAAGAATATTCTGGGGTTTGATGTCATTATGCCGCAAATGTACCTCGTTATGTAGATATGACAACGCGTCGACCAAACACCCAAAATAGCCAAGAAGTAGCGATCCTTTGTTTGGGTCGATGGTTTCTTCGTCAAGATATCTCGCCAAGTTATAGTCAGCCGCCGGGTCCATTAAAAGCCCAATGTACTGTGGCGATGTGAAACTGCCGACAAGCCGAACGATATTCTGGTGCTTCGCACGCTTTAGCATTGCTAGCTCTTCCCCGGCCTTTCGCCTACCACGTTCTATTGTTTTGAGGGCGTACACTTGGTCTCTGTTCTCCCATTTGACTCTGTAGACCGTGCCCGAGTCACCAGTTCCTAGAGTTCCCAGCTCCCTGAGACCCCCTCTCCAATCATCCTGACGAAGATTATAGTGTATTCCAAGATTGGAATGTGCACCGAGATTGTAGAAAGGAGATGTGTCAATCAAAACCCAATGCTGCTCGTTCACGAACCGGACTGGAGCACCCGGCCCGTCTAGGATGTCGCCGAGCTCTTCTTTCTTGAAAGGCAGCCTGTGGTCTGTGATTTTCTTTTCGACGAATTTATTCAAGAGTCTGAGGACGTCGCCATTGGGTTGCATGATAGTATATAGTACTATACAGATCTTTGTGAACTGATCCCAACCAGGTCGGAAGTTCCTGAGCTGGTCCGCCACTTTTTCTATGTCAACATCAGAGTACTGGCGTGGCGGTTGAATAATTCTGGCAATATTCTCTTCAGTTATGCTGCTAGGCTCCGTTAATAATGGATCTTGAATTAGAATTGCGCCTGGGGCGTTGTTACCCAGCAGCTCAGCTCTTTCAGTGTAGTTCTTGAGCACCGCATACTCCCGAGGCGTCCTGTCTTTGTAATCTCTTGCATTGGCATCAGCTCCTCGTCTCAACAGTATTTTTATAACCTCCTCGTGATTAGAATGATCTTGAGGCCTCCCTTTCGCAGCGCAGTGGAGTGCTGTCTGCTGGTTGTGATCTTGGGCCGAAATTTGAGCTCCTTGCTCAAGCAGCTTTGAAACTATCTCTGAATTACCTTGCCCGGATGCGTAGAGAAGTGGCGTGCGTCCCTAATCATCCTGCAGGTTTACGTTGGCACGGTATCTCAGTAGAGTTTTGACCATAGCTGCATGACCGTATCCAGCTGCACAGTGAAGAGCTGTTTGGTTGCTGTAGTCGCATAGGTTGACGTTGGCTCCTTGAGATAGTAGGTATTGGACAATTTCGTTGGAGTCATGTGCCGATGCTTGATGAAGCGCTCCTACAGTCCTCGGACTCGCTCTTTTCCCGTTAACCAATGTCCTCACTTCATTGATATTTCCATTCTTGCACGCCTCGATCAACCTTTGGTTATCAGTCACATCTGTACCCGCCAGCATGTGTTGGCAACATTGAGGAACAGGCTGGTTGGGTGGCGGAATCGAGGTTATCATCCGATAAACTTTATTGATGTCGGGCCGTTCATCTCTATCAGGTTTCATCATATCCTTACAGATATGAATTATCATCTTTTCCCAAGGCCTATCTTCAGTCTGCAATTCACTCATCCACTGATGTACCTCTGGTAGCTTCTTTGCGAAGGAGGAACTGTTGCCGAATGCCGTTGCATGAAGATTGGCCCGCTTGTCAGGATATGAATAAGCCACGAGCATCTCCAAAAAGACTGCACCCAAAGAGAAGATGTCGGCGGATCGACCTCGTGTACTTCCATCCTCAACTTCAGGAGCTGCGTACTCAGGCGTGCGCGCACGCGGGTCGTTAGGCTGCGTTGTTGGTAGCGTCCTGACAAGGCCCATTTTCGATATCCCGAAGTCCGCGAGCAAGACCTTTCCATTTTGAATCAAGATATTAGGCGGCTTTATATCGCGGTGTGTGATGCCAAGTCCGTGGACATAAGCTACAACATTGGCCAGACTCTGGAACCAACCAGAAATTCTTGTCGGGCTTGCTTGGGATCTGAGGTAGGGACCAATGTCACCCTCAGCTCGATCCATCACAATGCCCATGAATGACTTCGATTTATCTGGGAACTCGGAGAAAAATGCTGTCTCAAATCTGACAATATGGCGATGTCTGGCGTGATTCAAACACCTAGCTTCTTTTAGAATTAGCCTCTTCATATGGTCATTAAATATCTGCTCGGCTGGTGCCTGTATCTTTTTTACTATAAGCAAGGGGTTGGGATCATCCGCAAGTGTGGAAATCCGTTTGACCGGCAGCACGGTGGTTGCCGCCGGCAAGTCGAGCCCTGCGTCAAGTTGGAAGGGAAGCCCATCGAGACCTTTGTATTCTTGGTACCCAATATCACGAAACTCTCCAACCAGTGTCCCTGCCATCGTGAAGGTTTGATAGTGCTGAAAACTGGAAGAGATTTGTAGAGTTGAACAATGAAACCATGGAAGGTTTCAATTCCAGGATGTTCTAGATTATATAAACAGGACGGCCTTCAAAATTGCGGCGTTTCTTACCCAAAGTGAACGCGAATGAGATAAGTATGGCAGCCTCGCAGCTCACCGAAACAGATTGCCAAGATCTTCAACGATAAGGAGCTGTAGGGGGAGGTTGCCTTGTAAATGATTACTACTGCATGTCATCCTTATGCACTCACGAATTAATAATTCTCCTTGATATGCATTGAAGCTGAAATATCGGGATCTTGAACAAGGCCAATAATAGGGGCCCTGTGATCTCCCGTCAGTTGAGCCGCAGCTTACGGATATGGAGCTCCAATTGGATCGTCGCGATCGCGCAGCAGCAAAAACATTCACAGCAGTCTTATCTCGATTCGCATCAGGCCCGCTTATACACAACCGAGAACCAATCATTACTCTGCATGAGGTCACGATGATGGGTTCATAATGAGTGATATTCGGTGTAAATTACCTTTTTCTGTTATAAGTAAATTACTTTTCTCGTTATTTATTAAATTAAATATTAAAATTATTAAATTCGATTTAAATTTAAATAATTTTATAAATATTAAAGTTTATAAAATAAAATTAATATTATTAAAAAAATAATTTAATTATAAATAAAATAAAATTAAATAAATTTTAATATAATATTTTTTTTATTATTTTAAAATTTTTTATAATATTTATAATTTTTAAAATTATATATTTTTAAAATTATAAACGTTATAAAATATTTTATTTTAATATATATATATATTATTAAAAATTTTAAAATAATAAAAAAAATATTATATAATATTTTTTTATTTAAATTTTAAATAATTTAATTTATAAATATTATATAAAAATAAATTTAATATAATTAAATTTATAATTAAATAAATTATTTAATAATATAAATTATATTTTTTATAAATTAATATTCATTAAAAAATAATAAATTAAATAAATAAAAAAATATAAATAAAATATTTTTTATAAATAATTATTAATAAGTGACGAGAAAAGTAATTTACTTATAATAGAAAAAGGTAATTTACATTAAGTGTTACTCTTCATAATAACTGCCGGCACATATTACATCTGACGCCGGTTTCATCTTTTCCTTGTGTGGCGACGGGACAACGAATGATATGCATAGTAAAACGCCACAATGCACTTCCCCGCTATGGATATGTCTTTGGGTTTCATTCGGGGTTCATATATGCCCTACTAGCCTGTCTGACTTGGACAGCCTTGCCATCAGGGCTTTATTAAATGACGCAATTAATAATAGCATGCATGCTACATGGCGCACCGATTTTCCTAATAGGTAAAAGGAAATTCACCAGGGTGGCCATCTAGACCATAATCCAAACGGGGACGTCAGCGCAGATAATGCATTCGACGTGTAACTTTATTATCAAGGCATTGTTGTAGAGGTCCGACCAATACGCAACTATCACATCGCAAAATGAAGTGACTACATTTCCACGGTCGACTTTATTACATGTCATTTGTGTTAATTGGTAAGCTGTAAAGGAAAAGAGGTCCTGGGAACTATGTCTCTTGGGTAGAGGTCCTTGGGTCTAAAGCGTCTGATATCGAATAAAAGAAACGTGTCTTATTGAACATTCTAAGCTAAAATTTGACGGTGTCTGAAGTCTCAGTAAAGCTAGAATCAATGCTGAGGAACATAAGAGAGATTTGAATATGGACATATTTGGTACTACTATCACGGCGGGTTCCATGGTCATCCAATTCCTAGGGGCCTGTAGTGAATTTTCATCTGATGCAAAATCCCTTAAAGCCCTTTTCGAATGGGACCTAAGAGCCCTGAAAGAAGCCCAACAATACTTCTCGACGGCACGATTTGACGATGGGGTCCAATTCCTGGAGCCTGAGGACATGGCATTGTTGCAACGCACGTCTGAGTATCTGAACTATCTTGTTGACAAACTCAATAAAAGTCTTCGCAAGATTTAACGACGGGACTGGCTACAACACACCTTCAACATGGCTATGTGGGTGAAGAGACGGTCCGAGATAGAGGAAATGGAAAGAGAAATCCACGCCTGGACGGAAAGGTTGAATTTGCGTGTTCTGAGCCTCCCTAAGCAAGTCAGGGTCTCTATTCCCACTGCGTATGACAGTCGAAAAGGTGCTCAGCACTCATCCGTCATCAATAGTGGTGATAGACTACGAGAATTTCTTGCTCTTTCGTCAACGGCTAAGCTGTCACGAGCCAAGAATATGCTGTTGAGAGCTCCGGAAGGACTAATCTCCCACATCCGGGAAGCTAGGGATATCTCATCACTTCCCTTCCAGTACGACGGTCAACGAATAGTTTTCTGCAGTCGAGAAGTTTCGGCAAAGACTGCACCCGGCACACCAGACTTTGAAACACTTCTGTCTGATATGGGAGAACTAGCTGCTGTACTGAGCTGTCTTGATCCTGCTATCGACGTTCGACTACTGAAAGTGAACTATTATTTCTACCACTGTGACTCACATCAATTCCTTTTTGCCCAGACTCCGCCGTACCATGTTGATTCCATGATGACATTACAGGAACTCATCAAGTATGACCCATTCCCTAGCACCGAGACAAACTTAAATGAGCGCTTCAAGGTTGCGTACAAGCTCGCCGAGGCAGTCTTTTTTCTACACACCGCAGGCTTCTGCCACAAGAACATCACATCTCGCAGTATTGTTATTTTCCGGCAATTCCAATCCGACGGCGGCAAGCCGTCCATCCCTGGCAGGATCGACGAGGCATACTTGATGGGATTCGATCTCATACGTGGCGTCGATGCAAAAACCTACAAGGACGGCGCGGGTAGCCGACGTGATGACCTATCTTCCGGTAGTGTATGGGATTTTGATGTTTTTCAACATCCAACCAGGCTCCAGGGTGATAGCAGCCCAAGGTACATTAAGGCACATGATGTGTACAGCCTTGGGGTTGTTTTACTTGAGATCGGTTTCTGGCAACCACTTCCAAAGGTGGCCGGGAGAATAGACCAGAGTAATCCCTTCAGCTGGACAGAGGAGTTACTCCGAATCGCCCCCGTTATGCGACAGAGGGTGGGGGGAAGATATCATCGAATCGTCGAATGGTGCTTAAGCTTGTCGGGAGATGACAATGTCAAAAATGTCGAATTCATGAAGGAAATACTAGATCCACTCGAGGAGATAGTGAATACTTTAATGTAACCGAGGAAGAGAAACGTCGAGTATCTAACTAGGTACCTATTGTTGACACCAATACAATAGAATGAACAAACTCTATTAGGTCATGATTTGACTATAGAACGTACCGGAAGTCGGAGTTCTCAAGATCTGTCTTGTCGTGCATACCCAATCTCATACCTTCTAGCCTCTCTTCAGTCGTCTTAGCTGCCCCAAATTGGCGATCTCTTATTCTGTTCTGTAAGGCCATGTAGTAACGAAGAGCGATAGCACAGAGGAGCGCAGCGCAGAAGAATACAAGAATGGTCGTGATGGCTAGAACGTACTTCGGTGCGTCCTGGTCGCGGAAGAAGAACGGCCCAGCAATATTCCCGGCAGCGAATACAATGAATAGAAGCGTATTCGTGAATGCTCTCTTGGTGTGTCCGGCGATATTCTGTCCAACTATGGTGAGACAGAATGGCCACTATGTAACTGGGTTAGCACTTGTAGCACTCGTATGGATTCAATTGGAGTGAAAAACGAACCGTGACAGCATAAGAGTTGACTAGCCAGTAGGCAACCACTCTCCCGTACTTGTTGGCACCGGTACCTATTGTGCTGTAGACTGCGGCGATACCCGCAATGGCCGGTAACAGGGGAATTATCATGCCCCAGGTTCGTAGGTTGCCATATTTGATCGATAAGAAACCCCAAACTACCATGCTTCCAGCACTGACGAGGGATGACGGGAGGCCAATTAACAATGTTCTGAATGGATCAAACCCGAACCCAGAGATCACCAGCGAGCCGAAACTTGTTAATCCACCATTCGGCAGCTGGGTAAGTAGGACGAATGCAAGCACAAGCCAAGTCTTCACATCCTTGACCGCGTGCCACATTTGGTAATTCTTCCACTGATACCCCTTGATCCCCATCATGTTCTCCGCGACTCTCTGGACAGCAATGATCTGCTCCTCATGTGAGAGGAACTTCGCCTTGTTAGGTGTCTCAGGCATGAGGAACAGCCAAGAAAAGCCTACGATCAGACTCAGGAGACCGAGGGCCAGGAAGATGTACATCCAAGGCTTCAGCACTGTGTTCGTGATATGACCGAGACCGTACGACAATAGACTAGAGACAATAGAAAATGCGCCCTGCATTGCCGCCCAGAGCATGGTCCTCATCACTTGCTCGCGTCGCGTGTAGAACATGGATGTATAAAGTACGAAGCCTGGAGTAACCACACTTTCAGCAACGCCAAGGAGGAAACGAATGACCATCAAGCCGGCGAAGTTCCGCAATCCAAGATGACTACATCGTAGTTAGCCTTTCTTGCCTAGATAGGATAGCATGAATACGCGACTCACGCAAGCATCAGGACTCCCCAGCTGATAACAGACAGACTTAGAACCCTTGCTGTCCTGTGTCGTTGAAGGATATAGTTGGCGGGATACTGCGCGATCAGGTAACCGAAGTAGAACATGGAACTTGCCCAGGAGTATTCTGTCCCAACCAATCCAAGATCATCTCGAAAGTTGAAGAGGACAGCCCAGCCGAGAGCGACCTTGTCGACGTAGTTTAGTCCGTACAGGGCGCACATCAACGGGAGGAGGTGGATATCGATCTTTCGTCTAACCGCATCCTTTGCTTCTTGGGACACAGCTTGGGGAGCCGCTTCATCGAAGAGCTCATAGCCTTCATCGGCAACCTCCCCTTTAATCGCTACCTCCGGGTCCGCGATCCCCCCACGAGGAGCTGCGGCGACTTTAATGCTGTCACTTTCGCCCATAGTATTTTATTTTGGTGCAAAACACTATATTCCCACCTCAGGACCGTGGATTCCACTTGGATTCGTAGAGTGAAAACAATGGTTCGCACATGAAGAGAGCGAGGGAGGTATCTTCACTCAAATAGAGATCCATGCAGCGCCAGCACCGATTGCCGAATACCATACCTGGTCATGTTCTAAATAGTGTCAATGATAAATCATCGTTGTTTATTTCCAACTACCCCATTTTCTAGGATTGGGACATACTATTAAATGATAAGACTCTTATCATTTGATATAGAGGGGTGATGCTTGAGGATGCAACTCTGCTAGTGTATAATAGGGAGACTAGGTCGTGTAGTTCGGCAGAGATTAGATATCCCCTCATTCCCCGGTATCATTCCGATTGAAATTTCCTGTCCAAGCAAGACTTTCGGTAGGCCTTCACCGATGGTCCCCGGCGGTGATAGCCGAGGCGTTAACTCGTATCGTACGGAGTGAATCCTGAACACGCCTAGCCGATGCACTTGCCAATGCCAGTAGAGCAGAGTCTTATCCGGGAATCAACACATCGGCTCAAGGCTACAGCGTGATGTTTTAGGGGATCAATCAAAATGCAGATTCCAGAAATCAACCGGGACGAATGCCTAGCATTCTTGTCGAAGCTTGTCCAGATCAAAAGCTACTCCCAAACAGATGGCGAACTGGAGGCGACAGGTTTTATGGCAAAGGAAATGGAGAAAATAGGCCTCGAATCTGAACTAATACCGTTTGACGGCGGCAGGAGGCAAAATGCACTCGGCGTCTGGAGAGGGAGGGGATCATCCGCTCAAATTTCGAGAACTCCAAAAACACTTCTATTCAACGGCCACTTGGACACGAATCCAGTCTCAGAGGGGTGGACGGTGGACCCTTGGGAAGGAAAAATTGACGAGAAGTTCATATACGGCATCGGCGTTAGCAATATGAAGTCCGGCTGCGCTGCTTACTTCTGCGCTGTCAAAACGCTGATGGGCGCCGGATGGGCACCGCGCGCAGATGTGATTCTGACGTATGTTGTGGGAGAATTGCAAGGAGGCGTCGGTACAGTGGCCTTGATTGAGCAGGGGAGGATTAAGGCGGATTACTTCATCAACTGCGAGCCATCCGACATCAAGGCCGTGACGATGCACGCGGAAGCGCTGACGTTTGAGATCGTCTTGAAGGGAATCACGCGTCACATGTCCGCGCGAGAAGAAGCCCAAGATGCCATAATGGCAGCTTGCCGTTTGATCCCGGAACTGAATTCTATGATGTTCCGAGGCGCTAGGAGTGAAGAACATGAGAAATGCAATCGATGCCAAGTCGGCATCGTACATGGCGCGCTAGGGAAGGAACTTGCGGAATGGCGGCCGGCGCAGGTAGCCGACGTGTGTAAACTTGCCGGCAGCGCGCGCTACGCGCCCGGTCAGACCCAAGAAGGCGTCATGGGGGATATCCGGTTGGTTATCGAGAAGTGCTTAGAAGGGTTCCCCGGTATGAAATATGAGCTGAAACAGAGGTTCGAGCCTACCATGCCGGCCTTCGAAGTTTCGCGAGAGTCCAAGCTGGTCAAGTCACTAAACGACGCGTATTTCCAGATTAGGGGCCAGGAGCAGCCCACTGGGGTCTTAGCTCCGACCTGCTTCTATGGATCTGATGCCGGGCACCTTTACAAGTCTCTTGGTATGGAAGGAATTGTGTGCGGTCCGGGAGGCAAGTATAATACGCGACCCGACGAGCGTGTAGATATTCCCGATTATCTGGATTGTATTCGGATGTTTATGCGAGTCATTGTAGATATCTGTGGATAGGGGGCTTAGGGGACGGCTATCTCCGATCGCCAGCGTGCTGTACCCGCTATATGCCCTGTCGAATCATTTCCAATAGCGCCATTGCGACGTAGTAGGTCCCGGCGCGCGGGGAATGAACCGATGGCTCATCTCGTCTCCAACGAGTTAATCTCAATGATTCATAACTGATAATAAGGTAGATAGGATCAAGCTGAACTTTCTAGAGTGTAAGACGGGAATTTCGTCTTATCATGCGAAGTTCCGAGGTGAATTAGTAGCTTGGACAGAAAAGATGCGTGCTTTAAGCCAGGAAGATGCCGAGAGACTTATCGTGGACACCCCTGAAATTGAGAGGCTTCGTGCCTGTTCCAGGCTGTACAGCGCAACCCCTCACCTAGCCGGTGACTTACAGCACGCTGAGCGCATCCGGGATTTATGGCGATCGTACAGTATTCCCACTGAACTCATCCGGTACGACGTCCTGCAAAACTTCCCAAGGCACACGGCACTGAGTCTACATCGCGAGGACGGCTCGGTCGCCTTCAATGCAAGTCTGGTCGAGGACGAAGTAGCTGAAGATCCAACATCGTCCCCCCAGAACGGGTTGCCGGCTTTCTTTGGACTCGGCGCGCACGGTACGGTGCATGGCGAGCTCGTTTATGCGAATTTCGGCACGCTGTCAGACTTCCAAACCCTTGAGTCAAGAGGCATCTCCGTCAAAGGCAAGATTGTGATCTGCAAGTACAGCAAAATCTTCAGGGGACTAAAAGTCCGAGCAGCAGAGAAATTTGGTGCAATTGGAGTAATCATTTACAATGATCCTCAAGAAGACGGGGAATACACCGTCAAGAACGGGTACAAGCCGTATCCTCATGGCCCTGCAAGGCATCCGAAAAGCATTCAGCGTGGCAGCGTTGATTTCTTCTCCGTCTCTGTCGGCGACCCCACCACGCCCGGCTATCCAAGCCTACCGGGCGAAGACACAGAGCGACGGGACCCAAAACACGCTATTCCGTTTATTCCTTCCCTTCCTATCTCGTTTAGCGATGCGATACCATTCCTCAGGGCTTTAAATGGCCAGGGATTGAGTCCCGGTGAGATTGGTGGGCGGGGAAGCGATTGGAAGGGTGCCTTGGATGATATCGAGTATCGCACAGGCCCCAGCAAAGCCAAGGTGACGCTTCAAAATGACGGGGAATACCGTTATTCTCCTATATATAACGTAATCGGTACTATTGAAGGTTTGACCGACGAGACTGTTATTTTGGGAAACCATCACGATTCCTGGTGTTGTGGCGCAGTTGATCCCGTAAGCGGGAGTGCGGCTATGAACGAAGTAGCAAGGGGACTGGGCACCCTCATAGGCAAGAAATGGAAACCGTACAGGAAGATGTAAGCCTGAACCTACTGGCAATCCTGAAATATCCATTAACAAGCAATGTGCAGCATCCTCGCTTCTTGGGATAACGAAGAATACGGGCTCATAGGCTCCACGGAGTTCGGTGAGGATCATGCGGAGTGGTTAACTGAGAACTGTGTCGCGTGTAACAGCCCCTCGTCCCCTCGCCCACAAATCACGCAACTAACGGGAATAGACATCAACGTTGATGAAGCAACGAACGGTGGTAATGTTCTTGGGGCTTATGGTAGTCCGCTACTGGCTCATGTTCTTCGCAACACAGCGAACATGATACCTTCACCCATTAACGAAGGTAAAACAGTGTATGACGACTGGCTACATCTCCAACAAGAGACTGAAAGTTTTCTTCAGGAGCTCAACTTAACCATAATGGGAACCGGGAGTGACTATACCGTCTTCTTCCACCACCTCGGCATTTCCTCTTTAGACCTCCTTTTTAACCAAAAGGGGACGGCTGTCTATCCGTACCACTCTAACTACGATAGTTACTACTGGATTGAAAAGTTCGGGGATCCGGGCTTCAAGAAGCATTTAGCTATGGCTAGGCTTTGGGGCCTTCTCACAGTCAAGCTCGCTGGAATTACGGTATTGCCGTTTCGGGCCTCCGATTATGCCGATGCCTTGCAGAGGTATGCCCGATCACTTCGCGACAAGGATATATCCGGCCTAGCTCTTGAGCCTTTAGATGCATCTATCTCTAGGTTTGAGGTGGCGATGAAGACATTTGATTCCAGGGTGCATCGAGCGGAATTGCATACATCCCGCCAGCCATGTTCCAGAGCGACGGAGGCGAACAAAGTTTACATGAAGATCGAAAGATCTTTCCTACGGGAGAAAGGCGGCCTACCGGGACGGCCTTGGTATAAACATCTGGTATTATTCCATTCATGGTGGTATCTATTACGATTCTAAGCTAACGTTCTCCAGATCTTTGCGCCTGGCCTGTGGGCAGGTTACGACGGCGTAGCCTTTCCTGGTGTCACCGAATGTCTTGAAAATGGTGACATTAAAGGCGCAAATGTGTGGATTCAAGAGGTTGCGAAAGTCGTAGATACAGCCTGCTCTATCGTCGATGATGCTCAATTGGATTAATCCCATACCCCTGATGACCTTGTATTGTCATGCAAGGGTCAAGAGGGTGAATCCGAGCCAAGCCTCGCTGTTTTCCCAACATTACGTTTTATCACCCAAACGTCCTTCACATACCTTACTTACCTGCGAATTACCTAGGTAATCATCCCTTTACCTATAAACCTTCGCCGCTTCATGGATTGTTCGTCTGCGTCGTCCAGTCCTGGCTCCCCTATCAAAGCGCTCTTGGAAAGGCGGCGCTTGTTCGCCCCAGATCCCGGTGAATCAGGAGCAACACACCCAGGTTCATTGGTGTCCATCTTAGCTGGCTCGGCCCTTCTAGACGCTATAATTTGCAAGATGCTGTCACATCGAGCAATTATTGATCTTTGAGTGCGAGTCAATCCCAGCTCAAATTCGACATTCATTCCTCGGCGAATACTTCCAATGAATCTTCGTTCAATCAAAGAATCTACTGTCTCTCCCAGTTCACTTGTCGGGATTTCCACGTCGGCGCCCGCAGCCAGAAATAGCTCCGTAATCTCAGCCGATAGCAATGCTAAGTCCTGGTCAATGGCTGTTTGCATGATTCGCAACCACAATATCCACGGCGTAGTCTTCTGTTTCGCTGAATCTGAGAAGACCCCGTTTGGATTGCACCCCTTATCCAGGAGGAATGAAATCATTTCGGGCGAAATGTAAAAGCCAAATGATGGAAGCCAGCCGGTATATGGCCTGTCTATGGCATGATATAACAACGGGTAACCATAGCCTCGCTTGAGCATCCCCAGGGACTCCCAGTGCTTGACGACGTTGATCATACCTAGTTCAACACCCAAGAGTAAAGCGAGACGGGACTCGGCATCTTTTGACGATTTAAATCTGTTCCCGATCTTACGGAAGAATGGGTAACTGTCGGGTCTCGGAGGGCGGGACCTCAGGGAATTGGCGATATCTAGGGTGAGTTTCGAAAGGCATGGTAGGATTAGTACAGTTGAGTTGCTGAAGGCGAGATCGGCTTGCTTCGCGCAAATCAAGCTCTCTCTAGAGAGTTGATTTACTTGTGTTTCTACTAGATCCTCGTCCCTTTCTTTGAAGGACATGGACACAAGGTGAAGACACATTCTTGATAGGACGCCGTTCGGCTCAAAGTTAGGGTCACTAATTTTCAAGCAACCGAGATTCCAAACTGCGGGATTGTTGAGAAACTCGAAGACGCTGCGGTGCATGAACTCGACCATTGAGTCGACAAGCTCATCAAGTTTGTCGCCTCCCCCCTCGTGGCTACAGAAACAGCGTTCGAACTGACCTTCCGCCCTGTGGATTTCCAAAAGGCCGCAGCATCTGCTTCTTAGTCGGGCTTCGAGAACTCTACATTTCATCCGCCTCTGGACGATTGACAATGCACGGAAATCAGGGGTTTTAGTCGTATCCAACCCGTACTCGTCTACCAAAGCCAGCCCCAAGGTGTACACGCCCTCCTCAATCCGACATTTGTTCCTGGTGTGTCCCTCTACTTCAGGATATAATCGTCTCTGGTAGCAAATCCTCAGGAGCTTCGCGGCTTGTTCCTGATATCGGGGCTCGATTCTTTTCAGTGTATGCTCGAAAAGGCTTTCAAGCTCGGGGGGCAACTCGTCAACTCGACGTTGAAGCTCGTCAAGATAATCAAATGCGGCGAAACCCTCGAGCAATGAGCGGCAAGCAAGGACAACCCAGAGAAAGACGCCGGACGCTTTATTGACAAGATCCGCTAGAATCCCGTTCATGCTGTCAGGATTCATGTCCATGAGTTCCTGCGTGTGTGGATGGGAGCTGAGGTTATCGTAAACGTATGATTTGATATCATTTCGAGTGAGATCCTGAAGTTGGAGCTTCTTCTTCATAGAAAATGCCTGGTGGCATGCTGTGATTGGCCTGCTCGAGACGAGAACCTTAATGTTGCCCTTCGTGACAAGGTTTTTGACGAACCTAGCGGCGGCTGTGTGACTCCCAGCATATTCATCGAGACCATCTATGAAGAAGCAGAACTTGTCCTTTACGTCTTCACCTTTCAATCCGGAAAATGCGTAATCCACTTCACTGGCAGACGGTAGGTTCAGGTCTGCCTTGTCGGACCGTTGTGCCTCTCGCCACATGTCAGGTAACAGACTAGGAATCAACGAGGGATCCGCGCTGAGCACATAATACAGCAGCCCTCTAGACAGCCCTTCATGTGTTTTCTGCTCGGGGGCGCCAAGGTGCCAGAAGAAAAAGCTCGTCACGACCAAGTAGCTTTCGCCAGCCCATTCTCTCAGAAGTGCATGAGTCTGCGAATGTTGGTAAAGAAACTTCATCAACGTCGACTTCCCGCTTCCGGGCTTTCCTGATATCCAGTATATATCTGAACCAGATCGTAACCATTCCGAGAGGCCATCCCATTCTACTCCGGGTTTCGGAGGGTCCAAAACCCATTGAAGGGTTTTCATGTGAGCTTCAGCGATGTTGTTCCTTCTGTCGTCAATCATCCGATACCATAATCTGTCCAGAACACGTTCCCGGCATCTTTTGGTGATGTCCTCCTGTGCGAGGTACACTATAGATGTCTCGAACTCTTTGGCAGCTTCGAGAACAAGTTGCACTTGACGAAGATTCCTCATTCCATTCAAGTCATTTTTGGTCATGCTGTCTATATGGCCTTCGGTAGCTGGGATAATGACATTGAGCTTGCCGACAAAGTCTGAGAGCTGCTGGACCAACCCATTAAATTTCTCCTTATCCTTGATCACCCAGAAAAACCGCTGTTTAACAGAAGCTTCGTTCTGTCTCTTGTCGATACGAAGTGTGAGACTCTCGAATTCTCTCTGAAACTGACTCATCCGCGGCCCGCTGATGGTAGGAATGACCGATATCTGGTTATCTGTGTGTTCCATACCATAACGTTGTTGTAGATCGGTATTCTTGCTCAGCAGCAGTCGAATACCACCAAGGACTTTCAATACCGCCCTGTTGACCACGGGATCGTCTAAGCGACGGTCATAAGAATCAGGGTGCAACAGCCGTACCCTCTCTGCCCATTGTAGCAAGAGCATCTTCTCAATGTCCAGCTTGGTATTCAGAATTTCGTAATCACTACCAAGAGATTTCGCCGCAGAGATATACGAGAAGAAGTCGATGCAGTCCTTGAAAACACCCACTAGGGCAACTGCTCCTAAGACGAGGCCTGCGACCTCCATCACGAAAGTTCCTCAGTGAAGAAGCAGGTTTTCACGCCAGCATAGAAGGAGATCTCTAGTTAAAACACATAAAGGTTACTGGAAGAGAATTTCATCTCGAGGACTAAAATAATATGCTCGGCTCGGCACGCACCAGAAAGCCTAGGGGGCTTAGCACCAGCTCCGCCACGTTATGTCACCGCCGCCGCCGCCACATCCACTGATACGGTAACCCTATCTATTGGAGCTGGAAGCAGGCTGTAGGTCTGCCGCTGCTGTCAGATAGTCACGTGGATTTCATGTGACCTGGTGTCACTCACGTGACACCGGAAGAGAGTGCGTTGGCAAGATGTAATATAACCATTTGCATACGAAACAATCATTTGCAACACGATTCTTCTTGAAGCTTTTATTTCCATATATCAACCTTGACTTTCTCTACCAACCCTCAGGCAGCCTGCATTGCACTCGACCTTGATATCCCCCACATCAATTTCTCTTTCCCCCCTTACCTGTCCAGACCATGGCAACCGTAGACGATGATGTTAACCCTCCTCATGACATTCAAGCGTTCACCGATCTTGACGGCGCGACGGGAGTGTATAACGAGGGTGAGCCGGATGGGGAATATACTACTTTCTGGAAGTTCTATCGGAATGGAGAGGCATATTTCGCGCAAATATTCAAGCCTAGGCCCGATGTCAACATTGCAGAGGTAAAAGAAGCGATGCGAAGAATCCCGGACGCGGATATTTACCCAGAGATACCCGAAGGAGTTAGCCTTAAGGAAATGGCAACAACTGAAAGGCCGGATAACGAGTTATACATCAAGAGACCTTCCCTTCTCACGTATGAGACCTCCGAACCCCGCGAGTGGATTCGTGACGTTTTCTGTAAGTATCTGGCATGCCGATTGTCTTGCCACTCTTTCTCGCCAAACACCCTTAGTAACTCTGCTTGATATAGTAGGAGAGGCTCAGATCATGGAGCAAGTCTCGAGCATCCAGCACAAGAATATAATTCAGTACTATGGCTGCCTAAAGAGAGATGGACGTCTGGCGGGAATCGTTCTGGAGCGTCACAAGTGCACTCTCACTGATTTTTTCATGTGGCAAATGGACAAGGATAAGGATAAGAATGGCACTATAGACTCACAGCGCTTCATGGAGGAGCTTGAGTCAGCAATCCTTCACCTGCATCAGGCCGGATTGGCGCACAATGACTTGAAACCAAGCAACATACTACTGGATAAAGATAATTTGCCAGTACTGATTGATTTTGGATCCTGTCGGCCGTTCGGCGAAAGGCTCATGGAAGGGGGGACGCCCGGCTGGTGCAACCCCGAAAAGCTGGTGATGTTTTCCGACAAGGAGCATGATCTTTTCAGCTTGGATAAGATTCGAGAGTGGTTGACTGACCCTGACCGAGCATTAGATGGCTAGCTAGAGACCGAGGCATACGTGATCGTGCGATGATTATCTTAGAATTATTTACAATTATGATTGACAACCAGCCTAGAAATATGAGGAATGAAGTCTTATTGATGAATCGATTTCGCGATATGGTCCTAGGGTACCTAAGTTGCTATAAAAGTAACATTAGATACCCGCATGCTTGTAAGGCATTATCGCGTGGTCTTCAAGGGGGATGGTTAGAATCACAGAGAAGATCGCATTTTCTAGGTACACGGAGGCACACGATGCAAGGCCAGGTTGGAGTATTGTTAATGACACGTCATAAAAGAAAACATCTAACCATGTGGACCATTAAGTGGAACACCCCTATCAATACAACACCTTAACCGCCTTTTCGATAACTTACACTACATCTTTTATCTCCCACAACAACATTATCATTTCGAATTAATCATCAAAAATAAAAAATACGAAAGATTATAAGAAATATATTACGCGCGTTATAATAAAAATATATTAAAGTATATCGGTGCGATATATTATTAAGAAATATTTATTAATATCGTTAATATTTTCGTAATAGTTTAAAGTAATAAAATTTTATTAAAAAACTTTTTATAATCATTAAAAATTATATTTTAAATAAAAAAAAGATATAATCAATTAAATATTATGAAAAAAAGCTTATAAGAAAGTTTTTTTTAAAATTACCATTATTACATTTATTTAAATTATATTATAAAATTAAAAAAATATAAAATTATTTAATAAAAAATAAATTTATCGGTTTAAAAAATATAATAATATTATACGTAATAAAATAAAAAGGTTAATAAAAGTTATATAATTATATATAAATTATAAATAAAAGATTTAAAATTTTTATATTTTTTTAAATAATATATAAAAATAATATAATATTAAATTAATAAATGAATATAATATAAACGAAATAAAATTATAAAAAAAAGAAATTAATAAATATATAATATTTAAAACATTTTAATTTCATTATATATATATTATTAAATTTAATATAATAATATAAATAACGATAATTAAATATATATTTAAAGAAAATATTAAAAGTTATTTAATTATAATATTTAATGGAAAAAAAATATAAATGTAATGATTCGATAAAAAAATAATAAAATAAAAATATATAACATTTCTTAAAAAATAAATTAATAAAAAGATTATAAAAAACTAATTAAAATATATTTTTCTCGTTAAAATAAAACTTAAAACTTAAAAAAAATATAAATTATTTATTTTAAATAATTATATTTTACATATATTATTAACATTCATATAAATAACTTATTAAAATAAAATCTTATTATTTTATTTATTAATATATATAAATAATTTAATATAACTTTTAAATATAAATATATTTTCGTTTTTAAAAATTTATTTTTAAATAAAAATAAAGTTATTCACATTTTACGTAATAATAACGTTAATATATAAATAATATATATTTTAAACTTATATTAAAGTAAATAAAAAAGTTTTTTCATTTTATAATATATTATTCGAATAATATAAATTAAAGTTATAATTTTTAAATTTAATAAAAATCTTACCTTTTTTATTAAAAATATCATTATAATAATTAACATTTAATTTTCATAATATACCATTTTATAAATCATTAAAAAACATTTATTTAATTTTTAAAAGTTTTAAAAAACTTTTTAATTAATTAAGAAAAATTAAAAAAAATTTAAAATTTATTTCTCACTTTATTCATAACTTAATTAATTAAATAATTAAAACACTTATATTTTACATTAATTAAATTATATAACTTCATATAAATAACTTTAATTTATAAATATAATTCGATTTATAAATTCTTAATATACGTTAAAATGTTAAACTTAATTTTAATAAAATTTTCATAACTTTTCCATAAATTAAAAATACGTAATTTAAACATAAAAAAAAACTTCTTAATAAACCATTATTAAACGAAAAAAAAGATAATTATATAATAATAAAAATGCTTAAATTACGTAAAAAGCAACGGCAAGGTTTACGATAATTTTTTCGAATTTAATTAAATACGTTTTATTATTATAATCCTCTTATAAAGTTATATGATATCAAATTTAAGGTGTTGCATTGATAAGGGTGTTACAATCAGTGGTCCACACGGTTACAAGAAAGCCACCATGACAAACAGCAGAAAAGGCTATAGAAGAAAAGCAAAGGACCAAACACAGTAAGATAATTTGGATATAACCCCTTTGAAGCCCCATTTGAAACATGAAATTCTCATAACTGTTTATATTCATAGGTAGGTAAACCTATTCAAAAACAATAGCTCAAGCCCCGGACAACATGAGCAACCCAAAGCCCATCATTTTCAAATTTTCGCTCGATCCGTACTTACGGATTGATGACGAGGAACAACTCGCTGCCGATAGGACAATCGGAAAGATCGATCAGAAGGCCACTATCCAAGTGGCTTGGAATGCTGAAGAGGCTGTTCGCCTAATAGAGGCGAATCCACATCCTCATGCAATCCTTATCACTGACGGTGGCATCGCATTACCCGAGAACGAGCATCTATCACGCCAAGTTATCAGCTATGCTCAAAATGGTGGCACAGTCATTCTAACCCTATTCTTTGCGACCAGGACGACACCTAAGAACTTCAATTCGTACATGGGACAATGGGAGCTGCCTTGGAAGAGCATAAGTTACAAGCTCGAGGAGTGTATCGTGAACGACGGAGCCAAAGGACGCCCCGCCTTGATCTGGATGCGTGGTTTACCGGCCTATTATTACTCCAAGAGCGCACTTCTTCTCAATGTACGTCACGATGCCTGCTGGTACCTCACTGCCAAATTCGTTGAATATGAAGGCTATGACGGGAAGCCGTATCAGCAAATGCGCACCGGAAGTGAGGCTCCGATCGCTTTCACCCAAGTCGGCAAGGGATTTTTGGGGTATACCGGCGATATGATAAACAACGACGCGACAGACGCAGTGGTCCTTTCGATGCTCGGGTTCAACTATCAGGTGCAGTGGTGTACCTGCGGTAACGAGAAGTTTGCGTAATCGGTAGGAGGTATTGATAATGACCTAACCTAGAGTTTAGGATTAAGGGATGTTGACGGAGGAATCCTCTGTGTACTTAGCTCGCGGCTCCTCTGGCTTGCCATAGCTACAACATTACAAATATTCTAAGCTCGGTAATTTGAGCTCGAGTGCAACGCGTTCATTGATTAGGGGTGCGCATTGGTGTATCCATGAACATGTGCCTGGAGATGTAAAATAACGAATATACCAGGGGGTCTATACGAGATATATGGCGACACGGAAGGACTAGCCAAATACCAAATTTGCTACAATTTACCACCCCCTTGAAGTTGATAAATTGATCGGCGCAACTTCCAGCGGCTGACTCTCTCCTGGAATGAACCCGTGTGCCAAGGAGTCTAATAAAAAGCATGCAATGCCATCGTCGGTGTAAATGGGGCTAATCAGGAGTTTGGCTTGAGTTGTAATTTGCAGGTACCTACTAGAATGACAATCCCGGATCTAGAACGCTATACGGACTCCGGAGCATTCGGGAAAGACTCTTTTTAAGATATAATTGATCTGTTTATGAGCCTACCATGTACGAATTCCTTGTTTTATCCACTGAGGGACAGTTTCCATTGGATGATTTACGCTATAACGTAGAGTAGAGCGTACTTAATACTCCAAGACTGAGAAACGAGGCACCTCCGACACGCCTCCTTACTGAGTCTCGCTTTCGCTTATTGTTCGAAATCAACGAGGAAATTGGACAAGAGACTTAGTGTTGGCACTGATGGTATTCGGCGGATTATATGCTGCATACTAACCAGCTAGGTCACCGACAGGTCGGCGATACCGATTCGTTTCACGGCAAAATACATAGGAGCTATGTGACACCGCAGAGCTTCTTAAACCTCGGCATCGATAAACTCGGATAAAAGAAATCAGTTGTTATATGATGATTTAATGCTAGCTACCTAGTAAGCAACTACTTGATCTTGCGCAGACAATAGTTAGAGGCACATATGTACCTAGGTACCTTACCTAAGTTCGTGTGGCGCCGTACGAGAGCGACCACTAACGCCCTCTTGCCTATTTAGGAAATGAGAAGAAAAATGATTTGACAATATTGTGAGAAGGGTCATTTCACCAAGTCTAAAACGGTTGCCGAGGATAAAGAATGAAACATGAATAATAATTGGTGCGTCTAACCTCGTACGGTACATACCATAGAACTAGTAACCCCGAGGCCGATGCGAAGTCCTTTAGTTGTAGCCTAATTAGAGGATCTTGGCTAGTCCTGTATCCGAGAAGGCCGAACTCCTTTCCGTGCCAAAAGACAAAATAGGCTACTAGGTTACGGTAAGTGAATCGTCCCGCTCTTGGCAGGGGAGTCAAGGCTTATTCTGACGTCTTTAACAGCCTTACACATATTATGACGTCTTTTCTTTAGCCGAGGAGAGTTGTGCAATTGTAACTCAGTCGTAGACGCAATGGGCAACTCACCTTAGAAATCGGTTATCGGGACAGGTACGATTTTCGCAGATTTATAGAATATTATACCAGATTAGTGCCTTAAGTAGGTAGGTACCTAGGTATTTACTCGTGTTACGATACTCAAATAGCGAACATATGAGATGCTCTCTTTAAATCTCCCAGTTTTCCTATGGCGGAATCATGCTCACTCCCTTTTAGGAAAGGTCGGAAAGTCCCCATCTTGGGGGCTGAAGGAATGCCCAGATCAGTGGATTACTTCATCCAGTTAAGCTCCTACTCAGCTTCATTACCAGATCGGGTACTGCATGTCGATCACTTCAACATTTCCTTTCCTGGATAGCTCCACAACTTAAATGGAAATGCTAATCCAAAAATATCATCAACCCTAAAGCGTCTTCTGGTAAAATCCTCGATTAATGATGGCGAAACGCATGGCGGAGCAGGGATTTATCTGGGAGCCTGGTTTTAAAGTCGTGTTTCACCTACGAAGGTGGCGTTCCTACACCGGCCATGTCCTCACTCTAGCGCAGTTACGGCAATACCGCTGCGCCCGTTAGACTTGGCAAACGTCAAGCTCGCCTCTAATCGCCTCTAATTTAGTAGTGCCGTACGGTACATATCAAACCATACGAAATAAGCTCTGATATCTGGATCTGGGCAAGGATCAAGCTTACTGCACTGCCTACCTACATAATTCCTATTTTGTCATTATCGATAATAAGAAAGTATGGAACTTCTGGCATGACTAAAGGATCTACATCGTGAGGAGCGATTGACATTGTTGCTTGCTGATTCATGTTTTGGTTAGAGGTCGAATCGAGCGCTTGAATAATGAACGAGAGTGCCTGAACTTGAATAACTGATTTGGTATCATAGGCCACCTAGATATTCTTCAGAATTGTCTTATAATGGCGGCAATTGAATCAAACGTGAGGGAGATGAGTAACGAACAAAGTACGAAGCTAAGCACTACCTTGATGAGCTTCTGTCCAGATTAGGAAATTCATCTTTAAGTGGACTGAACATCATGCCCAACTATGGCTAAGATGTGGATGCGCTTTTCGCTCTTTTGCATCTGTGTAAGGTGTAAGCTGCAACCACGTGGATCCAACATAATGGATTTCCCCATGGATCCTATATTTGTAAAGGATTCAAGCAGTTGGACCCTGATTTTCGATCTTTTTGCCGAAATGTCTTGGTTCTCTATCCCTATAGAACCCTGCGACATCCGTTCGCAAAGACCTCCTTTCTCCTAGATTACCAGCTCATCTATTACTTGGTTCAAAATGAGTTCAGCAAGTAAACATCCATTGCGCAAATCTTGCGGCTTCTGCCGTTCTCGCAAGATAAAATGTTCTAACGAGACAATCTGCGAAGCTTGCCGCAAGCAGGGCGTGGATTGTATATATGACTTCGAGCCATATCAACCACCGTCGCGATATGTCTCCCGGCAATCTCAGCAGCAAGCGGATACCATTTCAGTTCGAACAGATCCGCAAAATGACAAAGATGGAGGCGCCACATCACCTGCCCCATCCAATATCGCAGCGGAACTAGAGACTCTATTTCGAGAGAATTTTTCGACCGCAGGCAATGGCACGAATTCGAACACCCGGCGGCCGAGAACCTCCACCTTTCATAGAGCATCTGTGTCGCCGCCCGTGGATCACTCAACCCCGAGCTTCGGATCACATACTTCTCAGTATGCTGGTCTTTTCTCCTTGCTCACAGAAGATCTTGTCGCCATGATAGTGGATAGATTTGGGAGCTTAGGGTGCCATTTGACAGAGAGCGGTGGCGCCAGATTTCTGATCAATGGGCTCAGGAGAGATAGCACCGATACTATGTTTGATTCAGGTCCTTCTGGCCAAAATCCCTTGGCTGAGTATGGAACTCGCAAGACCACTCAGCTGATTGATGTTTGGTTTTCAAATCACCCATTGTCTTTCCTACTATCAAAAACCCTTATGATGCACGAGCTACGAGGCGAAACTCTCGATGAAATCCTTCTATCAACAATCCTAGCCGATGCCAACTTCTTCATCGGTGATGGCGCCGCAGTGGCTCGAGGCCAGTTGCTTCTCCGCTACGCGACGACGAAACTTCACACACACCAACCGGGAGCAAGGCAATCTATCCTGCCCCACCCAACCATTTCTACGGTCCAGGCCTTGACTTTACTGGGATGGAACGCGCTTTGCCAGTCCCAAATTCGCCGGGCGACCTGCTATATTAGTCTTGCAGGCCGGCTTGCTACAGATCTTAAAAATCAGAAATATTCTTCCACGGCTACTGGAGCAGGTAGCCGCATCAACGGCATTGACATATGCGAAGTCGAAAAAGAGATGATGGCCTACCTGTGGTGGATCAACTTCATACTATCTCAATGGATATCGATGCAAACAAATCAACGACTCCCTCACCTTCCTCACGCCAGCTTGGAATCCGTATTTCTCCCGGTTGACGCCGTTTCGTCAGTCTTGATTCAATTGGATGAAGCCTCAGATAACTTGTCAACACTCCAAAAGCAAAAGGCGGCACTGCTGGACATATGGCCTCTGGCACATGTCTCCTCAGTCATCGCTTATATCTACGGGTTATATCCGCAGGACACCCAATCAAACGATCCATTGGGATTAGTACGCCAGGAGATATACCGAGTGCTCACTGAAAGCATCCACGTCTTGGATACTAAGATTAGCCATATCCCATCGCGGGCTCTCGTACTCGCCGTGTACCATACCATAGCTATTCACACACTTTTCCCGTCTCCGATAGGAGGCTTTGTGGATACGGCTCTCACAGGAGACGTTATCCACCAATTCTGTACTTCCGCCGAGGAACTAATCAGAATCGTCTCATCAGCACACGAACAAACACCAGCCGAGCCATTACTTCGGGTACCACCACAGGTACATCCCTCCTCGCCAGAAATCTTCACACTCTCCCTGGATACCTGTGCTCGGGCTTTATCGACGATTAACTCGAGGAAAGGAACCATAAATAACGTCGAAATTTACACATTGTATCACCCTAGACTTCAATCCCTCACCACCCACCTAGACGAACTTGCCCAGGACCAGTTCTCCAGCCCAGGGCCTTCCCTTCGAGCTGTCAGGAGACATATCAAGAACCTCGTACTGGAATTTGGGATCGACTCACCCGTTGCGAATTATCACTTACGGAGTAGATCAAGTTCCTCGCTGTCCGTTAGCTCTGGTTCGCTAGGCGATCAAGACATGTACTCTCAGCCCGCTAGAGCACTTTCCCAGCCCCAGCCTATGACATCCAGCATAACCTCAAGTCCTCGAAGTTCGGAGATCCTCACTCCGGCTCTTATCCCTATGGACTTCCAATCAGGCCCAATAAATCGAAGCACATCGATGCCGATAGAATCCCATAACAATGGCTCGATGCGAGACGTATGGCTCCATCCCTTTGATAAAAGCATCAGTCACGGCCAGGAATATGGAATGGATAGAACAGAATTCCATGCAGTGAATATGAGGGATATAGATAAGGCAGCTTGGTTCCAGGACGAACCTGCCGTGATGGATTTCGATCTCAACACCATGGAGATGAATGAGCCTGTAATATGGCAGAATTGGGCGGCTATGGCCTAGAATGATCATAGGAGGAGAGATGAAGCTCGCGATATCATTGTTTTACCATTGTTCACTTGTACCAATACCCACACATGTATATAAATAACGATTGTAGGATGGGAAGGGGGGCACAGCAGGTCGGATACCATGATACCATACTTACCTACATGTTAACATTAGATTGTAAAAAGAAATCTAAGCAGTCCATCGTACATTCACATGTGATATTTCTTCAAAAATACCTTACGCTGGGAATTACCCCTTATCAGCCCCTTTTCAAAAAAATGTGACTAGTAATGTTTTTGATCTAAAAAAAAATAAAAGCCCGCTTACTCAGCAAGCATTTAATTCGCTAAACCGCCTGCGAAAAGCCCGGATTTCCTATCCTGCTAGGTACCCCTGCCAGCTGAATTCCTCCAAGGCGTACTGCGGCGTCGATCTTCGCTAAGCGGACAAGTTGAGTCAAGCTTTTTCGCCTATGTCTGGTTGTTGTCTGGCATATTTGCAGCAATGGTGCCATATCGGAATGTCCTCCACTCCCACTTGATACGTTTTGTCGCTAGCGGCTCCCAGTTTAGTCACTATCTTCGAACTCTAACCAAAGCAGAGGACATAGGGGTATTAGCACCGCCACGGCCCCCAAACGAGCCAGCCGTCGGCGGATGGAATTTGTGCCGACGGTGACCAGTTCCCATCCCCTGGCTCGCTCCCCATTGGCCTTCCGCCCCCGAATAGACAGCAATAATATGGGTCTTCCGCCCAAAAAATATCTAGCGCCGTAGTCCCACGACCCGGACCGGCTGGATTGATGGCGGAGATGCTGTAAATCAATTCACAACTATGAAACGCAGGGAAAGAATACTTCCCGACTTCGTAGATATTTTCGAACCCGTGCCGTATTATCGTATGTTAGAATCTTAATATATATAATGAATTCGATTCCATTGACTCTTGATCGAAATGATTGTCCAGCAACTCACATTTCACACGCAACAATATTCTCGAACTTCCAGGGCCAGATCACCAAGTAGAAACAAGGCACTGTCCAGCTCAAGCACTGAAGCGCAACTTCATTGGGCGACAACATTTAATTATTCCAGCGGGATATAGCCATTTCGCCATATCTCATATAACTCAATTGCACATCACTTACCCACACAGCGATGACAGCCATCCGCAAAGTCGTCGTCACCGCCTTCGGCGACGTCGAGAATGTCAAAGTTCTCGACGACACCTGTCCTCCTCCGCCGCCAGGTCACATTCAAATCGCAGTTGAATACGCAGGTTTCAGTGGCGCCGACGTCAATATGCGGAAAGGCATCTACCCCTTCCAGAAGAAAGCACCCCTGACCCCGGGATACTGCTTGCTAGGCACCGTGCGCGCGAACGGCGAAGGCTGCACTGCGTTTCAAGCCGGCGATGTCGTAACCGTCTTGACCAAGTACGACGCGGAGGCCGAGCTCGTCAACCAGCCGGAAAAGTACTGCATCCGGGTCCCCGACGGCGTCGACCACAGGCAAGCGGCAGCGCTGGTGTGCGACTGGAACGCTGCGTACGGGATGGTGATGCACACGGCCAAGGTGACGAAGGGCCAGCGCATCTTCGTGCACGGCATCAGCGGCGCGGTCGGCTGCGCCATCATGATCCTGGGTAAGCTGCTGGGGGCGGAGGTGTACGGCACGGCGAGCTGGCGCAACCACGGCGACATCCGCGCGTACGGCGCCACACCCTTTGTCTACACGGACAAGAACTGGATGGGCGAGATGAAGGCGCTGGGCGGCGCGGACGCGGTCTTCGACCCGCTGGGCTTCGAGAGCTTCGACGAGAGCTTCTCGATCCTGAGCGCGGACGGCATCCTCGTCGCTTACGGGAACAACAAGGGGTCGCTTGAGAATGGCAAGAACAAGAGCCCGATGGGCGCGATCATGAAGCTGTACTCGCACAACCTGAACATCATGTGCGGCAAGCGGACTACGTTCTTTGGGCTGACGCGCGACTTGCCGATGTACAAGCCGAATGTTGCGGCGCTGTTGGAGATGGTGAAGTCAGGGACTATAACGGTGCCGATCAAGAACGTGTGGGATATGGAAGATATTCAGACGGCGCATCGGCAATGGGGAGGTGGGAGTGGCATTGGGTCACTTTTGATTAAGGTTTCTAAGGACTAGACGCTGTCGATGCATTTCCACTCTTTTTGTTTATTTTGGGCGGAGGTTTCACTTGCGTCGGCATTGCTTAGGTGTGCGTATGCTCTGATTTCTGTAGATACCATAGGCTGGATGGGAATTTGATGGGAATGTAGATACTTCCAACAATAAGAAAGAATATCAAATAAACCGGCGTGTCACGATTTGTTCCGCGCGAAACCTAACATCCCGGAACTATTTGCCCACAATAGCGGTGTACATGGATAGAGAAGACCAGGGCTGCCATTTATCGATCTCGTCACACCGACAAGCCTAGACATTCCCAGATCAAGCCTTCGACAGGTCCCCGAGCCCCTATAGGACCATTTCCTGATACGGAGTTTCTTTTCGCACATATTTTGCTTTTATCTCAGTTTTCCACTAAAGCACGACCTGCAGATCGTCCCGTGTTCCGTGTGCCACTCAGCGGTGCCTAGCCCCGACATCCTTGGAAACGGACACTTAACGTGGAAATACCGGATTTAGCAAAACCCCGTGCGAAGGACGGTTTTTCTTCGATGACAGATCAGATTCGTAGTCTCGGAATTCCGAAAGCTTATCTACCACCCAGCAATAGTATCGAGATCACAAATAGATTCGCACCTTGAATCCGATTTTGTGAATTAATCACATGTCGACTTGATGCATCGTTAGATGGGAAAGAGCGCGAAGAACAAGATGCACTATTCTTGACAAATACCGTACCTGAGACCAATCATGTAAAACACAGGTACTCAACGTCGAAGGGAAAAACAGGATGGGCTACAGATGGTGTGCAGACTGCATAAATAGCTCCGTACTTAAGGTGGTACATTAGGAGGTATTCAATCGTACATAATGTTCTATTCAGCTCATGATATCGCCCACTCGAACGCCAGGCCTTCATTGCATTCGTCTACAATCCAACAATGGCTAAGCTAACATTATCGAATCCGACAATCCCTCAGGGCTCTACAGTTCTCGTCACTGGTGCCAATGGTTTGATCGCTTCCCATGTCATCGACCAACTGCTTGCTGCAGGCTATAACGTCCGAGGTACTGTGCGCGACCTTAAAAAGAGCGCGTGGCTGAAGCCACTGTTTGCATCGCGCCACCCCTCTAACCACTTGGAACTCGTTCAAGTATCAGACCTGGGTGCCCCCGGAGCATGGGATGGAGCTGTTAAAGGAGTCGCCGGCATTGCGCACGTGGCGGGCGGCGCGCGTCTCTCTATTCAGGATATTGACAAGGAGCTCCAAGAGGAGTTGCCTTGGCACATATCACTTCTCCAGGCAGCGAAAAACGAACCGAGTGTCAAGTCATTTGCCTACACAACTAGTGCATGGGCTGCCTGGACACCTGATGCGTCTAAGAAGGTCAAGTTGACGGAATGGTCCTGGAACGACCATGCCCTGCAAGTAGCCAGGAGCAATGCTAGTCCCGAGGAGAAAGGCATTACACCATTCATGGCCTTCAAAACATTACTTGAACAGCGACTCTGGGATTGGGTCAAGAAAGAGAAGCCGTCCTTCGCGTTCAACTCAATCCTTCCCGAGACAGTCATTGGGGAGGTTCTTGACCCCAAGAATCAAGGGTACCCGAGCACATGTGGGATGGTGAAATGGATCTTCGACGGCATCAACCTAGAAATAGTCCGGGGTATACCGCCTCAGTGGCATGTCGACACGCGCGACACCGGACTACTTTATGTCGCAGCTCTAATTACTCCCGGGGTCAACGGAGAGCGGCTTTACGGGTTTGGCGATCGGTACAGCTGGCCCAAGGTTGCTGAAATCTTGAAGAAGCTGTACCCCCAGAAGGATATACCAACCTTGGAAGGTTCAGGCTGGGACCAAACAGAGGTGCCGAATGAGAGAGCGCTGGAGCTGTTGCGCGGTCTAGGTCAAACTAGATGGACCACTTTTGAGGAGAGCGTGGCGGCTCTCGCGAAGAGCTTCACAGACCTTGAACAGGAGGGGGCGGAAAGCAAAGTCAACATCCTGTAAAGCACCAACCGGCCATGTAAGCGTATGATTCAGGGAAAACGAATGTGCGGATCGCTATGTTCGTAGGTAATGATTGCTTAGCATTAAATAAGGGGCGCCTTATGAACCATTGCCACGGGCTTGAACTGAGGTAGCACTCCGGTCCTCTTAACCTCCGCCATTTCGGCATCTAGCTCGGGGTTCCCGTCCTTCCAATGCCACAAGCGAAAGTCGTTGTAAACCCGGTCGTCATTTTCCAACAGCGTAAATTCCTTGCGCAGGTAGTGCGCAGCGCGCACCCACATGTTTTCAGCGTCGTACTTCGTAAGTACGTCTTGGAATTGAGACCGATGGAAATTCGCAGGTCCGGCGTCGCCTAGAGGCTGCCTCTCGTTCCATCTGGGCTCCCGCTTCTCGGATAGCCTGTTGACCTCGCGCACAAGCTCTTCGGATCTAGCGGAATTGGGTGAGCCGAATTCCACTTCCACCTGCGACTCGAGGTCCGTAGTGTAAACATCGAGGACTCGGACAGACCATTTGGGAGGGGGTCCGCTAGGCGTTGCCGCCACGCCACTTTCGTCCCACTCCAGCCGCTGCACGGTAACTAGCACAGTCCTGAGCCTCGGAAACACGCTATCATCAGCGTAGGGGAAAAAGTCGTTGGCACAGAACCAGCCCGTATTAAGCGAGGGGCGCACGACGACGGTCTCAGCCAACGTCGCGAACGGTAGCAGCGCGCGCACGATCTCCGAGTACGCGGCCTTTCCGGCCATAGCTTGCAAATCTTCATCGTCGGGCTGCAGGTTTCGCTGCGGGTTGTACAGGTAGATACCGTGCCAGCGCAACCCCTCGTCAAGACTTTGGAGGTTGTATGTTAGGTCGTGCCAGGGGAGGTTGATGCAGATCACATCGACGCCGGGGTTGAACCACGTGGGCTTGGGCGGCTGTGAGGCAATTTTACCTGGAAACATAGCACGGATCTTTGCCGGATGGTACGTGAGCTGGCGATAGTAGATTCTGGCGAACTCCCAGGCTTCGCGACATATCTGCGCAATGGCGGGCGGACCTAGAGGCTCTATGGCTAGGAACATGTGGTCGGGTAGCCGCTTCTCGCAGAAGCGAAGCACACGGCGTTGAAACGCATGCTCGTAAACTTTGAGTCGCAGCTCTTTTGGCAGGTGCTTAAAAGGGGAGAATGGGGTAATCCATTCTGTCGATTTCGCGGTTCCCTGCTGCGCTGTTCCGGAGTCCATCGCCATGCAAAGATACCCCCCATGAGTTGTATTTTCAAGAGATTACTAAGCGACCTCTGGAAACTGTTTGGGTGCCCAATTCATCGACTCTTTCAGGGGTTGAAGTCACGTGTCAAGCCGCGATTTTATGGAGCTTCGAGATAGGGGTCAGGGGCAGGGGGCCTAATTAGAGCTGCAGAGAAACTCAAATGAAGGCAACCCCAGGTCGACATGACTTCAATACAGATTAATAATAGGAATAAAATATTGTTGCTAAGATTTCGATGGCAGATTCTCGGTCAAGTCTGAAAAAGATGGGTCAGAATCGATAAGATGAGGCGATGAACAATCCAAATCGCGAGGAGTGGCACATCAATAACCTAAGAACCAGCAGCATCCCAGGAGTATTCACGGCTCATTTGTCATGTCGGTCTGGTCTTTCAAGCGGTAGGGTTAGCATCACACCTTTTATGTCGGCGCCTGATATACTTCTGTGGCACAGCTCCCTAGTGTCATACTTGAAAATGGCCGCCATCGCTCGTCCTTCGCCCAGAACGTACCAGTTTAGCCGCGACGCGGTTTTAACGAGCGGCCTCCCAGAAATATGGTGATGGGTATATGTATGACTTTCTGAGATATGTTTTCTGCATAGTGGACGAAACATGCCGATAATGAATAGGACTTCGAAGCGTCAAATTTCATGGGGGAATGGGTTTAACGAGGCATTCTAAAATATGAGAGTTACGATGAGAGATGATTTATCAGAGTTATGGTCAGGGAAATTCCTTAATTTAAAGAACGCAAACGTTTGTTGATGTCGAAAGCTACCTGTAAAGAGCCCTAGGCCTTCCTACCCCCTAGCTATGGCGTCGACTCCCTAACTATGTGGTCATAGTGTGCCAGTCCCATCAATCCTCTTCCACCACGCTTCTTACGCGGGCAGTCTGGTGCACTCGCAAGTGGTAATACAACTTCTGCGTTGATGATGCTCGCTCGCTGCAGCCGGGCCAATGACAAATGAGTTCTCCATCTTCGTCATTGACTGACGCCTTGGCTTGATGGTCGTGAATATGCTTGTAGAGAGCCCTCTTTGTATTGAATTCCTCGCCACAGTCGCTCCAGTGGCAACGATTTTCCGAATGGATCATTCGCTTGTGTTTATTGAAATACTGCTTGCTGCTCAGGACCTTGCCGCAGACGTCGCAAGCGATTTCTTTGCTGGGAGATGTCTTCTGAGCAGGGCTTTCAGCTGATGCTTGCTGTGTTTGCGGGCGCAACGACGGGAGGGGTGTGCGGCCTTTTGCTCGAAGCTTGTCCTCCTAGGACAGCTCGGCTTGGGCTGGGTCAGTGGCTGTTATTAGCGTAGATGAGTTAGTACAGATTCAAAAGAAACAGAGAGAATATTGGCCATGAAAAAGCGAGAATGCTTACTTTGAGACATGTCTGATGCGGTACTCATAAGAAAAGCTAGGGTTGATCGGTTCCTGTCGTTGAATGTTCCCACCTCCGTGGTTAAACAGGATCTAGACGTCCACCGGTATCATGCGCGGTGGGATAGGAAAATAGGAGCTATTGCAAGCTCAAGTACGTGCTGCGTTCCGGCGCACATAAGGTTAGTCCTGTTAGGTCGGAAGGAAAGGCAAGTAATAATGGATCAAGGAACGTATTACCTACTGGCTGGTGGCGATATTATGTCGGTTCAGTTGGCACCCACTATCACAAACTCCAAATGGAGCTGAGACATAACGGTCTGGATGGAAGGCTGAAGTAGGAGTTGCAGAGGAATGGACCTTAGTATTTCTCCCCAAGGTAACTGATTGAAATCTTCCTTCAATCTCCACCAAGGGCTAACTGGCAGGGCCAATATATTACCAATACATTGCAAAGAGTTGAGTACTTCAAGACTAAGAAATTTTCAATACCCCAGTGGTTGCCCGCTTTTATTAGCACAATGACTTAACCTCCCGAGGCAGGTACCGCGAGCATCATGCAAAGGCGACTCATACCATATTAGTTGTGGTAACTACCACCCGGCCTGTCGATATTCGTCCGGGGCATAGAGGTGTGCACTGAGTTGAACCCACAATAACAGAAGTGTGACCAGTTTGTCTAAACAATGATGATGAACAATGTAAATTACGTTTCAGCTCGGAGGTCGAGGAACAGACATATGGTCAATGTATGACATGGTGGATCTAGTGCTTCTTGATGAACAGGACATAGATCATTGTATCAGCAAGGGTAAAAATGGCATTATAACCAGTATGGGCTATCTAATATCTGCTACCAGATGGCATAATTCACCAAGAGACCTCACCTTGGGATGAATTCTTTCCCCTGACACGTATAACGTTTGGCACTTTCACGGTGATGAAAATAGCTAACATTACATACCTGCCTTTTAACATGTAATACATTGGATCTATAGACATGATGGTGGAATAATAATTATAATTTATAGTAGGATATTTGAAGGTGAAGAGAGCCAAAGAAAATCCCATTTAATACTACCTCCGTAGGCAGCTCTTGACACAGGAGATTCATGGCCAAATGCGCCAACAATAGGAAGCATTTGAGCGACTCTGGTGATATTATTGAACTATATACGACATACTCGAGACCACAGCATAGCTTTCCACCTGAAATGACGTAAATAAATAGATTTATAATATGCTCTACAAGGATATCAGCATTGCAAAAGGAAAGCAACGAATACAAAGCTGATTGGCAGGCCACCCACCATCACATCACCACGGTGTGAATAAGTCCAAGCAAATCATTTGGTCTAGATTCATGGAATGATCCAATCAATCACCAGTGATGATAAACGACCCTATCACATTGTCTCGGGAATTACACCACTGCGGGCATTCTTCTTATAGTACCTTACTAAGAGGCATGGCGCTTAGTAAGAACAATCGCGGTTCTTGTCAACCGCCGATGATCTCGTGATACCCCGGGGAATGTCAGCCGAGAGGTGTGGCAGGGCGGGGATCGTTTGACGATTCAATGTTTACTGATGCATTTAGTCATACCCAGGAGTCTCGGAATGTCTTAACTTATTTAGTACTAAGCGCTTTTCTCAACCGACCAGACGAACACACTAGTTACACTAGGCAAAGCTTTTGACAGCTGATTCTATAAAGGAGCATTCGATCCCCTGTTCAACATCTTTCAGGAGATAGGCCCTTAACCTCTTGCACATAATCTTCTAACGAGCTGTCCAAGATGGCATCAGCAACATTCCGGGGCGTTGAAGGTCGCCAGATCACAAGTGAGCTATACCATATCATCCATTGCAGCTAGGGGATGGAGGCGGCGGCTAACAAATCCCGTGTTAGTTCCTACGGGACTTTTCATTGACAATGAATTCGTTCCTGCTCTAAGCGGTGCTACGCTTGACGTCGAGAATCCAAACACTGCTACTCACCTGGCGACCGTTTCAGCCGCGCAGAAAGAGGATGTCGACCGGGCTGTCGATTCGTCGGAGAAGGCCTTCGCTACCTGGAAAAAGTCAGACCCGAGCACCAGAAGAGCGTTCTTGAACAAGCTGGCCGACCTTGTCGAGGAACACGGTCCCGAATTATCCTCCTTAGAAGCACTTGAGTCCGGGATCCTCTACAAAGATTCTCTCGGCCTTCACGTCGGTCAGTCTGTGGAAAATCTTCGCTACTTCGCCGGGTGGGCCGATAAGCTGGACGGGACGACTTTGTTGATTCCCCAGGGATTAGCGTATACGCGGCGGGAGCCAATTGGTGTCTGCGCCGCCATCGTCCCCTGGAACAGCCTGTAAGAGCCCTGGAATTGCTAGCCCTATGCGCTAAAAGCTGACAGCCCTAAAGGATGATCCTCTTCTGGAAGCTAGCGCCAGCTATTGCCGCCGGCAATACACTGATTATCAAGACGGCAGAATTAACTCCTCTGTGGGGTCAGAAGGTCGGAGAGCTGGTCAAAAAGGCAGGGTTTCCTCCAGGAGTCATAAATATTATTCCCGGCTTGGGCAACGTAGCTGGTCAAGCTCTGACGGAACATCCCCGAGTGAGGAAGATTTCTTTCACTGGGAGCACACCGACTGGCCGAAAGATTCTACAAGCTGCTGCACGCACCAATTTGAAGAAAGTGTCCCTGGAACTTGGTGGCAAGGGGCCGAGCATCGTGTTCGATGATGCAGACTGGGACAACGCACTTCTCTGGACAACCATCGGTATCACTGCTAGCAATGGTGAGATCTGCATAGCAGGTAGTCGCATCTACGTTCAGGATACGATCTACGAGAAGTTCCTGGTGGAATTCAGCAAGCGAAGCCGTGACGCTGTCCAGGGGGATCCTCTCCTGGCAGAAACAACCAAGGGGGCAGTGGCCAGTAAAGCCCAACTTGACAAGATCCTGTCGTATGTAGAGAAAGGGAAGAAGTCCGGAGCCAGGCTTCTCAATGGTGGAGAGAGGCTCCCCGGAGACGGGTATTTCGTCGCCAATACGGCTTTTGCCGACGTCGGTCAACACGACGCTATCATGCAGGAGGAGATCTTCGGCCCCTTCGCATCTATTGCCCCATTCAGTACTGAAGAAGAGGTCATCGCCAAGGCAAATGACTCGAACTACGGTTTGGGCTCCGCCGTCTTCACGAACAACGTTAGTCGGGCCATGAGAGTTACCGAAGCGCTCGAGACGGGAACAATAACGGTCAATTGCTGGGGTCTTGTGCATGCTAATACACCGTTTGGTGGTGTCAAGGAGAGTGGCTTTGGAAGAGACATGGGTCTTGAGGCCCTAGAAGGTTGGACTTCAACCAAGACAGTCAAGTACAACATCTTGAAGTGAAGGCAATGTCTAGTAGCTGAAATGGGAGACAACGCAACTATGTCGAGGTTGTGGGAAACAGCATGTAGACTCCTTGTTGTCCCTAATCATATGCCCCTTAAGGCATCTTGAGGCCGAGGAATTCGGGAACTACTTAGTGATATGCGTCAGACCCCGGATGAGATGGTACGTTTCTATGTGCAATAGCTCCTTCATAGTTATCTGGAAATAGGTACCTAGGCTTCGCATATTGATTGCACCGCGGTTTTCCTGCCCTTGTTGTACGCCATCGAGCCAATCCGCGTAGTTCGTGATAGGATGATGATTTATTGCGGCCGCATTCCATGCATTCCGAGTATTTTCCTGCTCCCAGTCTATATCTCAGAACCACAAATAAATCCTTTTCGTTTTAATCACTTGTACCCTAGGCGCCAGCGATTGACCATTGCCAGCTCAATGGTGACTTCGGTAATGCCTGACGTTTTATCTTCGAATTGCTCTTCCTTCACACCCCAAAGACCAAGCGCACCATAAACGGAGCTATAAAGCTGATAGTTCCCATGATCCACCAGTCTTTTGGCTCGATTTCGTTGTTCATCAGCCACTGATATAGATAACCGCACCCAAAGGCAGAAGCGGAAGAGAATAATATAGTCGCGGTAAATTCGAGCCAGGGCCCTAGACTTGTGAAATGTGGGAATAGGTGGATTCTGAGTAGCAGAAGCTGGACGACGAGAAGGAGAGAACACGATAGAAGGGCGGAGATCTTGAAGCGGGTGTGGAGACTCTTGGGGAGATCTTGAGATAGAGGTGTACCCATTTTGATACTTTTAGTAGATTTAGCTATAAGGACGAGAGAGTCTGGATTAGATGCGTTTGATCAATCAATAGGTACGATGGAGTGAGATGATTTAATATTGGAGAGCCTGGGCTCTGCCCATGGATGCATGATAATTGAAACGGGCACAGCTGTAGGATCCACTTCGAAACTTTGCACGTTTAAGGGCCAGCCACTCCGTTTCAGTCGTGTGAATTGGTAGTCCCATATATAAATTCGGGATGGAAAATCATTCTACTCACTAAAATGCGGTTTCTAAAGCCTACCAGAACCGGAAATGTTTGCCTTGGGGAAATGTAAGGGAAAGTATCTACCTACCTACCTAAGATACCTACCTATATGGCGTAGTGGTTAAGCGCCTGGCCGTATATTCTTCCTGACGGAATAATGTAAGTAGGTTCGAGTCCTATTATGGTAATTATTTCCAAGTTTAATAAGTTTTTATTCGGTGGGTATAACGAGGAGGGTAGAGCTAAGTTACGATCCGAGGTTTTTCTTTAGTTAGTAATAAAAGATGGGAAGGTTTTAAATTAAGAACTTAAGGTAAAGGCCGGAATGGAGGATTTTCTATATTATGCGAAACGTTAACTTTACCTTTTGCCGGGGGTACTTTAACCGTCCTATAGGTTATGGTTATTTATCAGATGTATTTATACATACCTGATAGATATGTCCTCCGGACGTAAACAATTTCATTATCATACCTAAGATACTTAGACTTGGATGATGACTCTTGCATGGAGTGGCGTTCAATAGGCAGCAGACATCTGTAAGCTCCCAATAACGTACCATAGGTATTAAATATCATGGCTATCAATGCTTATCGATGACTTCAAGTCGAAGGGCCCCTTATTTATAAATGTCAGATAGTCACGTGGAGTTCAGGTGAGCTGGTGTCACTCGGGTGAGACCACAGGAGAGTGCGTTTGTAAGATGTAATATAACCATTTGCATCTGTTGTCTGTTCCAGGCAACAGTCAACAGACTTTTCAATTGAACTTTCATCTCTCTCACTGATTCTAGGAGCTACGGGATAACAAATGATCTGATATGGATCCACTTTTACCCCTGACAGGATTTGCGCGAGACCCAGGCATGAGAACCAGATCACGATTGTCGATTCAATATCCTACTCATAAACTCTTTCCTAGGACATATTTTGAGCGACGTGTTCCTGAAGGTGTGCTGAAATATTAGAAATAACTTGTGATACTAGATTACGAGAATCACACGGCTTTAAGAGAGCAAGATGATGAAGCTTATTGAAAGATTCATTTGTTATTATAGATACATCCTAAGTAGATACTGAATAATACCTATTAGCTCTCTACATATCCCTTAATTTCCTTGTTGCCTTTTTATTGCATGATAGTAGAGTTATTATAACGTTTCTTAAGCCACCACGAGTCTATTTGGACGCAGAGGTTCATGTGGTCTCCATAACCTCTCCTTATGTGAACTTGCATTTACTACGTGCTGTACAGCTTGAGGTCCTTTTACAAATTTTCGTATATAAAACCGACCCAATAAATTACCTACATATATCGCCTCAACCTCATAGCTTCAAAATACTCGCAGCTAAAAGGGCCGATTGGGCTGACTTGCACCATGTGACTACCTAGGTACCTAACTTATTGAAGAGCATTATTTACCGAGGCGCTTATCCGACGGTTGGCGGTTAGTTCCTAACCACATTACTTGGTAATTCATTTAGGCCATCTTGCCTTTGTGAAAATGGAGTAGATGACCCAATCCCCCCTTAGATACAGGTATCCTTGTGCAATTGACACTGTGGCGCACTGTGCGATTCTATCATGTTTGATGTATTATATGACCGTATTAACCACACGTTGGGCCACTAGTCTGACGCCCTTCTGCTACCTTAGGGAATTTAGATGCACAGTACCTGGTTGGACCCGTGCATTAGCTATGAAGACTGGTTCCCAGATACACAAATAATAACGTCTGTCAGTCGCCTTTCACATTACCAGCACCTCAGATCACATTCAGACTCGAGTGGAATAGCCGAAAATCAAGCCCGCAATTGATCTGCCTCAGCCGAAAGCCTTTCCGACATCAATTGATCAAAACCCTCGGCGAAAAAGAGATACACGACATGCCTCCTACTGCGATTCATGAGGTACCGGAGGCCCAGGTCTTAGATGAACGGTTTTGGCTTATCGTCAATGAGACCAACAGACTCATTGATGAAGTTATCAAGATGAAAGAACAAGCTCTCGATTCCTGGCAGAACGCCCTGGATAGACTAAAAGAGACTTATCGCATCGGAATTTTCAGTACTACCGAGAATCAGTATATGTCCGAGCTTTCACGGTGTGAAATCGAGATCAGCAAGCTCTCAACTGATATCGTAATCCTATGTACCTCGAGACAGACGATTCTAGATGATATTCTAGATAACGGGCCCGTTGGAGAATTGCCTTTGGGTCCGTATAAGCCAAAAAATTGGCAATTCATCGAGCAGCAAATTATCCAGCGGAGATCATCCTACAAACAGCAACCTCTCCTCTTGCCTGTATCCCACCTCCTCCGAGATAGATTTCAAATGGACCTCTACTACATATACGGTATGATGACGGGTGGCCGTCCAGCCCGACGCATGGTTACGCTTCGTGACTGTGGACGTGAGTATTTGAGCGTTGCCTATTTTGTTAGGTATCAATTGGACTCGAAATCAACTTGTCACCTCTTCGGTCCGGCAAATGATGGACACATCATGAATCTCCAGAGCGGCCTTCCTATAATACCAGCATACAGATCTCTTTTCAGAGATGCAAGAATCGCTTTCGTCCCCGTGGATAAAGAAGGAAAGTCTTGGAAAATTGTGGTTTTGGACGAGGCTCTTTTGCATGAACCGGCATTGAATCCTAGTGGAGATCCTTGGGGAAATGATCTCCAAGGGCGCCTACTGCAGTTTCCAGACGATTGTTCCTTCCGACCAGCAATGAACTACGCCTACTTCGGATTCTTTCTCAATATACTTTGGCGGCAGAGGTATAAAGCAAAGGGGTGGTGGAAAACCTGTGTTGACCTCGACGGTATTGAATGGGGACCGACGGATCATTATCCACGACCATCAACATTGAAGATGCTAGCTCGCCAAATTGGTCGCGTTGCCCCTGACGAAGTGGATGACTTGGTGAGAATGTTCGGGGTAACACATGGTAAACCCGACCTCGATCTCACCTCAGACTCTGAATATCTCGACGGAATGATTGCTAAGTCGATTTTAAGTCAACATTGGATGGTAGAGAATCGCTGGAGATTCCATCGTCCAATTGTTGACCAATTAAGGTGGGTTTTGTAAGGCAGCAAAGCTTGAGAGGTCTGAATCAAGATATTGTGTAGAGGGTTGCTCTCCGATCAATGGAGACAAGTTGGGATATCAAGTGATGCATCTGAGTGCCCATCCAGTCACCTGACTATCACATGACCTCCTCCCCCTCTGATCTTTGATATTTTCATAACTTGGGTTAGGTACCTCCTAGGTACCCGTCAAACAGATGTCTTTGGGCGGTGCGGTGTAGAGACCACCTATGAGAGCTCTTAGAGTTATCGTCAGTTGAGGCAACCGCCTAAGTTGGCAGTGACCGGAAAACGTCTTCGACTATTACCTACTAGCTGTTCATCTCAGATAGTAAAGGAGGCGTTGGAGGCTCGGCGATTTCTCTGACAGAAGAGCTCCTAGGCTATAACGTGGTAATGGGGATGGTAGTCAGCTAGATGGACTAATAAAATGGTAATTATACCACACCAACATTAACGCTATGTTACTGCTATAGGCAGACAATAGCAGCGAGACCACGTTGTACAACGACCAGGCGTTATGACGTACAATGGACCGTATCAATGACCGTGCGTGTTGTATAGTATTACTATATTTTAACTTATACAAGAGTACAATACTTTCAGAGACCCAACTCATAGCGTAGCGAACGGCTCTAGGAAGTCAAAAATAATATCGGATAGTTGTTGTAAGGGAGCTATGGATTTTGGATGCATTGAAAGAAATAGTGCCTATTTCCTATCTTCCAAGGCAGATTTATCTTGGGGCCAGTACGTACCACCCATGTTGTACCTAATGGTTGCTGAGCTTCAGCTTACCTATAATTCCCGGATGCAGTGTAACCACACCTTATATTACTGACCAACGAGAGTGTATCAATAGGCTGCGCCTCCGTCCCAGCGAGCGCAGTATGCCTAGCGCCGAAGCCGCGACTGTGTATCTGCGTTATAACAGACCACTTCAAAGCCTGCCAGACTTCGGTAGCCATGGAGACTGATTGCTCACTTCAGCATCGTTACGCTCCCTAACAGCTTTCCCCTGCAGAAATTCATATTCCTTGTTTATATGCGCTCCTAGACGATCCGGACCGATGGCAGAAGCAGTAGGGCTCGCTAGTGCGGTAGTTGGCTTTACTTCCCTCGCAATACAGTTGGGCAGTGGTGCGACAAGGCTGCGCACTATGTACCAGCAGTCGAAAGAGTCCCGACATACGATACGTTCAATGGTCGAAGACTTGGAATTCATATCCCAATTTCTTCCTGAGTTGAGCAAGCTCGCCGAAAACACCCCGATAGAATCTCCCCTGATAGTTGGGCACTGCATTCAGCGTTCTCAGGCGTTGCACGAGAAGATTGAACGACTTGAGGGAAAATTCGCCGATGCATCGAATAATGGACAACTTTCGAAAAAGGCCAAGAATCTCCTCAACTACCACCGACTTCATCATGATATTGAGGACCTGCGCAATGCCATATTGAGCACGAAAACAGATCTATGCATGTAAGCCAACGAACTTTTCGTACTGAATTTTGGCTATTGGCTTAACTTGTACAGGGCGCTGACGTTTACCCAAGGCGTACAACACCGTCAGTCTATCGGCGTGCCATTACCGCCTGTTGATCCCCAAGAAGAACGTGATTCGAGCCCGACTGAGGACGAGAGCCGTACCCGGAGCTCTGAAGATACCGTACTATCTACGAAAGATCGGGCGCTACGGCAGAAGATAAGCTCCTGTCAAATCAAGCATTGCTCTTGTTCCTGTCACATTCGGGGTTCAGTGGCCCGGAGATTTTGGAACTTGGAGTATACACCTCTATCTATGATTCTCCAGAGATGCGACAACGCAAGGTGTACTTCAAGACGTCACCGAATTTCTTTCAGGGTAGCCTTTACTCAAATGGGGTTGCCGTGGGCCGTTACTCTCGGCCTGGAAATGGCTGTGGAAGCGGGCAGATACTCGATTGGCCCAACGCTCGAGACGGAAAGAATCGTTCGATACACATCTCCTGGGTTTAAGCTCTTGTGGGAGTTGAGAACAGATCAAATCAGCCGCGCGGACGCTATCCATGGCTTTAGGGAGCTCTGGAAAACAGACCCGCACATGATATATCACGTTAACCCTGCTGGTCGAGGTTATATCGAGGTTAGGGCTCGACAAAGCTTTCATGATAGCTCAATATTGACTTACCATCTAGGAACTTGTCTCCGCTCATACAATTGGCCCTTTATTTGGCGATTGTCGGGATTTACTTGAGCTGTTCACCCAAGAGTTCAATATGAGATTAGGTCTCGACAGCTTAAAGTAAGGTCCTCCCTACTCTTACTGATCTGGGCTAAACAAATTTTAGGATATTATACAAATCTGCATCATGGATTGGTGAAGGGCCTCACCTCTCGCTTCTTGACACGTTGTTGGCCGTCGGACTTGACCCGATGGACCTGCCATCTCCTCACTGGAAGCAATGGCCGACACCTTGTTCGCCAGATTGGCGCGCCGCTGAGGAGGCCCCTGACCCTTTCTTTCTTGAATACATATCTACTCTTGTCGCTAAAGCTCCGGGTAAGTCGATAGAATCTCCATATAGCTCCCAAAGAGAAGCTAATGGCGAGAAGATTTCGGTACAAGTTCAGTTTTACAAACGGCAATTCTAGCTGGGGACCGCAGCACAGTGACACATTTAATCAAGAACTCAAATCACCTGGAGAGGGAGAATAATTTCCTTGGACAGTCCGCTCTGCACATTGGAATACTGAACGACTGGGCAGTAGAGCCTCTCTTGGATGCAGGCCATGACCCCGATGTCAGAGACTTTCACGGCATCACCCCACTAATGTATGCTGCGGGTATGGGTAAGTTGCAACTTGTGAAATTGCTTCTTAATCATAATGCCCATCCTCTCCTCCAAGACAACCTCTGGCACCGGGATTTCATCGGTTATGCTATGGCTCGTGGCCATTGGAACATAGTCACTGAGGCCATTGCCCACATTGAGACGATATACCAAGACGTTCAAGGTGGCAAGAAGTTGGTTTCTTATTTGGCTGAATTGGCCCTAGCATCACTCATTGCTATTCGAGGGGGACTGCACGACCAATCGACGAACTGTTTCGTTGACTTGTTGCCTATGGTGGATACTGTCAATTTCAGATTCAGCATTCATGGTGAAGGTAGAGACAGCACCCTTCTTCATCACATATCAAACATCGATGAGGCCCGAGCCCTCTTGTCTCATGACTTTACCTTGTTTAATGCCGAAGATAGCAATGGCAATACTCCAATAATGAACAAGGGTATGCGAGGTAAGCCGGAATGGATACGAATGCTTTTAGACGTTGGCGCAGACCCGAATCACCAAAACAACAAGGGCGAGTCGGTCCTCTCGCAGCTATTTGAGATGCTTCGTGGCCTGTGTCACTCATCGGTTGCGAAGGATGTGGCCAAAGTCAGAGAAAGCATTACCATGCTGTTCAAAGCGGGTGCGAAAGTCCTGGCTAGGGACCAATGTAACTGCCCCTGTTCACCAAACGGTTGCCTGCCAACGCGGTTCTTAGCCGTCCGATTCAAGAGGCATATGTATCTTGGCACTGAATCTCCTCTTTGGACTTTCGAGCTGCTGAGATTGCTGGAGGAGTGCAGCTTAGCCGAAGAAGCGAAACAGACCATCCTTGCATTTATCCGACGTTCTAAATTTGACGAGCTAGAAATGGCCCATACATGCTGCACTCAGGGATGTCTATCGTTTGATCGATACTTCTTGTTCGGGTTGAGTAGAAATGCTACACCTGATAGACAGCGACGCGCAATGGAATTGAACGCGGAGAAGCTCGCGATCATCAACGAATACATGGATCACATAAGAGATCGAACCTGTGAGGATCTCAAGTTAGTATGGCTTCAGCAGATAAAACTTGCATATGATTCATCCGTTGGTGTTCAGAAGCCTCAGAAGAACAACAAACCCAGGTCATATAAGGTATGCATGTTTCTTCCACTGCGTCTGTTCGCTGTTTCTGACAAAGTCTTGTTTAATCCGAGTTTAGGGCCCACAGTTCTTAATCGACACAAAAAGGGATGAATTCACATATCTATCTAATCTTGACATCGACGGTGAGTGGGGGTGGGAAGTGGAAAGATCCATTGCACTTCATCTATTGGAGCTAGAAAGCTGGTTCCTCTCGGTGGCCAAGCAAGTAACAGATCAATGCGAGTTGCGCGTGTGGCATCGCCGTCGATTAAACTGGGTTTTTCAGCTAATGAGTGTTATGGAGATTCACACTGATCATATCATTGGAGAGATCGGGCGGATGAATGAGAGATACGGACCCGAAACCATGCTTTTAACGACACCAGAGCAGAATGACTTCGTCAAGCGGTTTCGGGCTTGGGCCGCCGAGTATGACCGTACTCTGAAGTAAAACGTAGGACTCATATCATCAGTCCTACAATCATCGAATCCATATCTTCCATGTCATTTTCTCAAATAGCTCTTTAACCCTGGGCACCGAAGCGCCATGATAAACGCTAAAGTCTATTGAGATGCCCTTACGTTATGTCTCGATACTTCGGGTCAAAAGTCGATCGTCGCAAGCTCGATACGCTTCCCTTTGTCTATCTTAGGCGGACAGGCTCTGTGGTTAAAAGGTACCTAGTTGTGCATATGAGCGCGGTCAGACAGCATCAGTTGCTGTAGCCGTTCCCGGTAGTCTCTCCATTAGCTCAACTAGATGATAGTCGGCGTATTAAGTAGTTCCCGTCGTGTATCGAATGCTTGCCAAGGCAAATCTAGGCAGAACTTGATGTCCCTCCATTATATTTGCTATATCAGGTTTCAGTACTCCATCTAGGTAGTGCCAAACGCGAACATCCTATTTGCTCAGGTAATCATAGGGGTCAGGGGCTAAAAGTGGGTCCGCATCAAGCATATAAGAGGCACGGTTATTAGAAAGGCATGGATGACACCGTCAAAATCTTGAAGTCAGTGATACCTACCCCTATAGAATAATAGGCCTGTGCCGGGAGTCAAGAGGGTTACATCAGGGCGTCGTGGATACTTCGGACGTTGTAACGGAGTCCCAAGACTGTGTAGACAAAGAAAGTCTTTTGAGATACGTATACAGGGTACCCGGTTCTCTAACAAGTAGGTTGTGCAACAAAATCGTCCTTTCTTACTAACTAACCTAGGTATTCTTTGTGTTTCACTCATTTATCCTTGACTTCTATCTACCTGGTAGGTTTGCTGGTATATTTGTGCTGAAGTAGAAGAGCCAACCAATATATAGATACCTAGGTACCTTCTACGCATTACTCGTATATAAATGACGACTACCTCCTTATGGTCCGGAGTGAGATTTCAACGATCCGGACAATGCTTTTATATAACACCACCACCAAATATGGAGGGTGAATTCGAGCTGCGCGAATTAGCGACAGTCCTATGGAATAGCGCGTTTCGTAAGGAACTAGATGAAATCCAAGGCCTTGGGTTACGTGAACAAATATTAATGCTTTCAGACTGTCAATTTAGAGCGTATTCTACTCCATCAGTTTGGTCTACATCCACCTCAAGCTACGGCTGGTAATAAAATGATGTGATTCTCAGACATTCATTCCTTTATGCAGGATAAGCCGCGGCTAGAGCATCGTACTCCTTTTGCGTCAACGGAGTTACAGAGCCATGTTTCAAGCCAGTTGGAAACCCTGATGTGCTGGACCTTGTGTAACCCGCAGAGCGAATGTTTGAGGTCTGATAGGGCACATACTGAGTATAATCATCGAGAAATAGATGGTAGAGCCCAGGTGTCACGTTATCGGCAAATGATGCTGGGCCCTCACGAGGGGTATCTGTTGAAGCATAGCCCACGTGAGTCCATGTACCGAAAAGGCCATCTGAGGTGACCTCCTGGAAGACCTGCTGCGTAGTCTCGTTCTTGAAGAAACGGGCATAGGCACCTGGCGTCCCGAGGTATTGGAATTCCTGGTCAATCAGCGGCGTGCCTGAGAGCGCTAGGTAGTCCTTCGGCTCGCTGAAGGTAGCGAAGTCTTTAGTAGTCGCATAGCGGATCTTATCGAGTGTCGCCGTTCCCGTATGTTTCGAGTCGGAAGCGGCATAGAGCCTCGACGACCAGAATAGGTAATACTGGGATGTCGCGTCATCCCACACCGCGGATGGCGCCCAAGCCATACCTGCGGTGTCTCCCTCTACGCTAAAGGGAACCATCATCAGAAGACTGGTGTTGTGGAAGGGAAAAGAACTACGTACGTTCTTAGACTAGGCGCAGACCAGTCTACTAGATTAGTCGATTTCCACACCACAATTCCGCGACTACCTTGCCTCGTTGCCTTGTCCCACGAGAAACCGGACGCTTCAACATCGAGATCTGTGGAGGAATCAGCAGAGATTCAATAACTAGATTTAATCGGTTTGGGGGCTTACCAGTAGCGAGTAAATAATACTCCGATCGCGCAGAGTTCGTGGCAAGGAATATGTCTCTCACGGCCTTTGTCCCAACGGTCGAGGCAAGGACTGGTTGACCTTTATTCAGAAAGCTGAAGCTCGATGAACTGTTTCCCTCTGAGAGGTGAAACTGGACCTTGGGGATAGCATCGCTGAAAGTCGAAATGAGGTAGCCGACATAATTAGAGGCAGCCCGTGGCGTAGCTGGGCTCGCGGTTGCGATGCTAGCTAGTGCTGTTACGAGTAAGCTAGGGGAGACATACATTTTGTTAATCGATATACTTCTCTGTTGGCCTCAGAACTGGTAAGCTACCTCGAGAGGGACAGGAAAGTAGAATAAATAGAGTTTTGGTATGCATGAGAATGCGAATTCTACTAGCCTGAGGTTGTAAACAATTCTTCAGTGGACGGAGAAATCAGGGAATCTACGTCGACAGCATCCGTGATGATGCTACAATAAACCTAGTTTAAACACCGGTACCCCTGACTCCACCCTCCTTGATTCGGCATATACGAACGGGGTATGCGGAGAACCTAGTTTCCTCCATATCCGCTCCAATCCCATCAACGAGTGAATCCCAAAGAGGGAACTGACATCTAGTGTCATCGATCACGTCTATTTGTTGCCACGAGAGGAGGCTCTAGTGTAGAAGAAGGGACATGCTGAGTTGCCATCGTGTAGGCCAAGGTTATCATCGGGAAGCATAACAGAACATTTATAAAAAGGTAGAAAAAGCGAGTCTATTTAAGCTATATCATGTGTTTAATATGCTGCCAGAATTACCATCTACCCTAGGAGCTTCTCGTCTTCCTCACCCTCAAGGAAGATTTCGTGACCACTCCCTTCATAAATGAACATCGCGGACACGCATCCCAATGCAGATACAAGGGCGACAGCCCACCAGCTCGCCCCCACCACTCCCATCTCCAGGCCTGTGCCATACCACCAGCCACCAACAACGGGGCCGATTGTTCGGAAACCCGCCGAGACACTCTGTCCGAGTCCATGAACAAGGCCAAGCACACTTGGGTGCGGGCTACAGTTGTTCAATAATATGATGCTAGCCGGTAGAGTGATGGTTCGCGCCATGACTTGGAGGAATTGAACCAAGGCCATATATGCCCAGATTACGGGGCCTGAGGCAGGTTCTGGTGGCTCAGAGGACGAAGGTAGGACTGCAAGATAGGGTGCGAGAAAATATGCGACAGGGAACAAGAGCAAAAACCAGCGAAAGCCATGTAGGGTTCCCAGTCGTGCATGGACTGGTGGATACAAGAAAATCTGAAGGATCATGCCCAGAATACCTAGTATGGACGTCGCAATACCGACGGTCGCTGCAGGCATGCCTAACCCTCCTGTGAATACCCAAGGAAGAGAGCGTGACGCTGACTCTTCCAGTGAGGAACGAGGCGAAGATAGGAAGAGTGTCCAGAGGTTAGTAAAGGCGCCCAGCTGGAAGTCGTAAAAGGCTTCAGTGACTAGGGTGAAGATTACGTTCCGTGTCCACACGCGTCTGAACGGTAGCGTGCTTCCACTTCGCTTGGGTTGCTTTAGGACGGGAGATAGCGTCTCTGTGTCGCTCTCCCCTGGCCCCAGCGGACCGTCTGCAGAATCCCATGTTTGAAGTTTGAAATAGTCATCCTGCGCATCGCGTCTGCGAAACAAGACACCCTTCACTTTCGCCGCTAGAAATAGACCGATATCTACCTTTCCTTTCCTTTTACTCGATGTCTATACCAGTCAGCCAGAGCCAAATAGCAGATGAGGTTACGTGCGATCTACCTCTTCAAGAAAAAAGAATACAATCAATGTGGTGACAGTTAACGTGACAGCATTCAGGACACTAGGGAGCGCATAGGGGTACTCTCGAATCCAGCTAAATCCCCAAATCGCGCCCTCGCCGAAGAGGCCTGGAAGAGTCGTTGCAGGGTCTGCTAATAGGCCTCCCATTACTTAGGTGGGGTTAGAATAATACCACTTTGTTGGAATATGACAGCTTACAAGGTCCTAACGTATTAGCTACACTGAAGCTAATAGGAAGTATTAGAAATGCTCTCGATTGGTACTTCCTCTCTACCGTAATCTCCGCTATCATGGTTCGTCTGAGAAATATTAGATGTGGTGTCATTAAGGGGTAGCTCAAGGGACATCCAACTCACATTATACCAACAGTGCCATTAATGCCGCCTCCAACGGCGCGGAAGAGCACAGCCCAAAAGAAACTGGTCGCAAAACCGTAGCCAATACATGATATTGCTGTACCGAAGAGTCCTATAAGGAGAACCCGTTTGCGCCCGCACCAGCTAGCGTCGGCGGCTTTACCCCAGAGGAATGCAGTTAACACTTGTGCGCCAGTAAATGCACCTTGTAATATGCCCGCTTGACTTGAAATATGAGAGTCAGATAGTGTATCGTCGAGGCTCTTGAGTTGGAAGAAGACATAAGCCTGTAGAGATGCGACTTGTAAGAAGTCGACCAGGCGGCATAGGAACAGGATCGCCAACTGATCTTTCCGAGGGAGAGACATCCATGTCGGGTTGACTGGTTCGCTCTTCGACTTTAACGACTCGGCATCGCTACTTTCGTCCTCATAATCGGACTCTTCTGGCACCGGAAGCGTATTAGTGCTTCTCTTTTCCAGAGTCGCCAGGTCTACTGACGTAGTTCTAGCATGGCGCGTTTGAGTCGAGCTTTTCTCCATGGCTAGATTAAGAAGTCAAAGGCATAGGACATCAGGTACATCGGCGTCTAAAAACCATAATAAAACCAGAGGAAAGACTCAAAGAGTATTATGATGAGGAACAGCATAGAGAAATTAGAGCCCATATTAATTGCTAGGTTCTTGACGTCAAGAACAAGAGGACGGGGATAGGGAATAAAACAAGATAAGAGAAGCAGAACGACCTACCAAACTCCGATCTCTCCTCCAGTCGCTTAAGCTACCTAGGTACTTACGAAGCACTGTCCGCATTGTCGCCGACTGCGTGGCTGAGATCTCGGGACTGCGCAACGATCGCATGTTATCAATCGCAGCTGCAGCTTATCCTCCAACCACGTATAGCGTATTTAATGCTTATGAAGCTTCCGGGTCTGGGGCTACCGGGATGAATGGTGTAGAAAAGGTGGGCGTGGAGTCGGCGCCTAGATCGGAAAAGATCTTAGCAGGCCGCGTGTCAACGCAATGCTTAATACAACGGTGGGGACGGCCATTTACAGCTACCCATAGTGGCCACTCGAGCCCCAGAACCCATGCTCGTGAATCGTCAGCGGTGTTTCGAAACATCCTTTACAGCGACTAGACTTATTCTTAGGGATTTCCCTAAAGTGGTGCATAGTCTGATTGGCCTAGGAACAAGTAAAATTGAAGCAGTATACGTATCATGGTACGTAGCATGCACTGTGATAGGATCTGTAGGTAAGAGATGTGTTTAAGGGATGTTCATTACGTGGGACACCCCTAATGTTCATCAGTGACTTACATCTTCTCCAAACCCTGATCCGTGGATGTCTCAGTAAATTACAGCAACCCAACACTACGATGCGGTTGCCATGGGCCTTCTTTCTCGTCGCCATCGGCGCTGCCAATGGGATACCCTCCAATCCTCCTAGTTCCTACGACTTTGGCTATGAGCACAATGCTTACGGCTCACATCCCTTGAGCGTGTTCAAGTCCGCTGCTGAGCTAGAGGTACCTAAAGTCGACATGCTTCAATATAGTAAAGCATGTGAAACGTCGCTTTATACACTCCTGACTCCTCGAGGGGGCGCCACGCGCGAAGCACAAGCCACTATCCTTGATAGCAATGGCGATCTAATATGGACATCGGGCTGGCGAGGACAACAACTTTACAATTTAATGGTTCAAGAGTATAAGGGCGAGAAGTATTTGACCTTCTGGGCCGGAAATGATGCCGTCGGTGGGCACGGTGCTGGTACTATCATCATGGTAAGCCCACATTCCAGCCAAGATCTACTGCAAAGAATTGATAATAATAGGCGACAGTTGGATAAAACCTACACCTGGTTTAAAGAAATTAGGGCAGCAAATGGGCTCGATGCAGACTTACACGACTTTCGCATCACGGAAGCCGGGACTGCCCTGATCACAGTATACGAAATTGTCCAACGAGACCTTAATGAGGTTGGAAAGAACCACATCGGGCCTGTATGGGATTGTCTAATCCAAGAAATCAACCTCGAGACAGGGTTAGCTGTGTTCCAGTGGCGAGCACTAGATCATTGGAACTTGACCGATAGCTTCAAGGAGATTGGTGGTGACGGCGAAGGTGATCACGCGTACGACTTCTTCCATATGAACAGCATCGACAAGGACTCAAGGGGGAACTATCTCACTTCGAGCCGGTATATGCACAGCCTAACATACATCAACGGCACCACCGGCGAAGTTATATGGATCCTCGGCGGCAAGAAGAACATGTTCCGCGACCTTTCAAATGGCACTGCCACGAACTTCGCCTATCAGCATGATGCGAGATGGTCTGGCAATGATACCATTACCATCTTTGACAATGGCGTCGACGATGTTCATCGCGACATTGCAGATACACGTGGTCTGAAACTCAAGATTGATGAAAAAGCCATGACTGTATCTGTAGTAGCCGAATACTTCAACCCACACAAGATCCATGGCATTTCCCAAGGGTCTTTTCAATCGCTATCAAATGGCAACGTCCTCCTCGGCTACGGGAACTCTGCTGCATTTACGGAGTTTTCCAGCGACGGCGAAGTCCTTTGCGATATTCATTTCGGGCCCGAGAGCAGGTTCGGAACCGCAGAAGTCCAATCCTACCGTGTGTACAAGTATGAATGGCATGGATGGCCGACCGCTCCCCCCTCAGTGGCTATTCGAAGGAACAGCTCAAGGAACTGGAATTTCTACGTAAGCTGGAACGGCGCGACTGAAGTTTCGAAGTGGATTCTTCAGGGATCTAACACTCCCAACGCCACGAAAGAGAGTTGGAAAGAATTGACCCGAACAAAGAGACTGGGTTTTGAAACAGCATTCGAGCTCTTCAAATCGTATCCAAGATACTTGAGGGCAGTTGCTGTCCATTCCGAAGGGCATATGCTGGGTATTAGTGAGCCTCTTGACAAACGAGCCGTGGAAGACCAGGTAAGACCCAACCCGACCTTCTCCCTTTATGAATATCAACATTTACTAACCTGGCGTAGCTTGTATACTCCTACGGGTTCCACTTCATGGATTATGACGCTTGGACAATTCAAATCGCGATGACATGTGCCGGCGTACTAATTGTGGGGGCACTTTTGCGGATGGGATTTGTGGCATGGAGGAACCGCCCGAAAGCTTATCGGCAACTCCCAACTGTGCCGAATTAATTTTATAAATAGCTATTCCAGTCTTAAATATTAGTTCTTTATGTTTTGCACCTCCGGAATATGTGTATTCCTTTGATTATTTTAACGTAATGGTTGATCCCGGTGTGCTTGGCATTGGTCACTAGAATATGTGTCTACGGCTACCCCTGACCCCATGGAGACGACCGACTGAGTATCATCAAGCTAATATTTTTCGAGCAAAACGCGGTATTCACAACAAATAATTGCGATTTTCGCATTTTTCTGGATCAAGAATAGATGGATCATTATCTAATTTAAAAACCACGTCCATTTTGTGTGCTACCCGTCTACAAACCGCCAGTTCCTCTGCGGTGAACCATCAGAAGATAAGTGTCTTGAAGAGAAAAAAAGACCCTCAAGCCCCAACGCCTCCATAGAATATCCTAGACTTAGTAAACCTCATTCCGTATAGAATTAGAACAGATGCCACTGCACGTAGAAGATTAAGTACAACGCCAAGCCAAATAGCGTAAGCATCTCCAACCACCGCGCCACAACATTGAGCATCTGGCGTCTGTTCCTACGCCTCGACCGGCTGACAAAGTCCTTATTATCATTAACATTCGGGAAAGGGCAATCCTTGGGCACGGGCTCGCCCAAGAACTTGCACAGCGGCTCCCAGCCGTCCGTGACCCTGTACTCGAGCAGTTTCTCCTTCGGTACCATGCTTCTCACCTCCTCGTAATGGCGCGTGAAGACTTCCTTTCCCCGGTTCGGAAAATCGCCCTCGAAGAAGGTGTCGAAGAACTTCTTCAGCATCGGGTAGTACATGCTCGCGGCCCAGCTGAAGTGCGACAGGATCCGCAGCTCGGGGTCGGTTACGCGCCAGTACACGGTGCGCATCGCGGATGCGTGCCACGAGTCGACGTTGCGGCCCGTGAGGACGACTTTGGCTTCGGGATATGCTTCGATGAGTTCCTTGGCGAATGCGCACGCGGGCCAGTCGCACACGGCTTGCGAGTTGCCGAGGAGCTTATCCCAGTCCTTGCGGGTGAACGGTTGGCCTACGCCATCGTACTTGGCTCGCAGTGCGTCCATCCACAGGAGGGCATCAGGCGGGTTTTCGATGGAACAGTTCATCATATGGTAAGTGTCAACGTATCCAAGTTGCTTCATTGCAGCTCTCATGGCTGTACCGGGGTCTCGAAGTCAGTTATCTTAGATGAATTCGAGCTTATGAATGTCTTACACGCTGTCCCTGTTCGTCCGCATCCTAAGAGGAGTACTTTCATTGGAACTGTTCGAGTACATTGTCGCCGGTCGATATCCGTATCGCTAGTGAAGATGTCCGTGTGTGGCTTTGGGGTATATTTCGAAGCGTATGCCATTTCGGTGAAGTCTTTTCGCCTTCCAGGTTAATATTATCTCTTTATGAATTCCAGCTCTATAATGTGAAGGGTATAAAAGTATTAAGGATGTATGGCGTGATTGGAATGCAGTTAAGAAGTCCAGGTGAAGGGATATACCGTAGGGAAATGTCTAATTCTTCCGCTATATGAGTAGTACCCTAGAAACAATCTAAATCCAGTGTGACCTGGTAACATAGGAAGACAGGAACAATTTGACATATATTACTAGAACTTGATGATCGACATTACACGCGAGTGTAATATTCTAGGCCAATGACTCTCTTCCCTTGTTTCTTTCCGTTTCGTCCACAGAACTCCGGAAAAGGAGATCCAATACTTAAGGCATCTTTGGAGCCCCCTTAACCCTGTCAACCTACAAGAAGAACGCGAGTACATCATGAGAAGGACCGGTTTTACTTTCCGTTATACGCCCATAGCCCGCTTCTCTGGCTGGCTTAATAGAGGACTACGTACGTGCATAAGGCCTTTTACCATATTCAGGAGTTGGACAAACCTGTCTACCGGCGCCAAAGCCACGATGTTACGTCGACCCAGTGTAGTTCGATCTGATAACGTTTTAACAGCCCCAGCCTTACTTACCAGGGATCGCCGGCCGGTTCGGCAGGAGATTCGCTGGACCAATACACGCCCCATCGCCGAGCCTGAAACTCCACTTAAAGCACAATTACGCGGCAAGCCCAATGGGTTTTCATCATACAAACCCATGTGATGACGACGGCAAAGCTAGGTACGAATAATGATATATGATCTGTGAAATTTGCCAAATTCAAGAACCTCTCGAGGAATTGAGCTTTTGAAACCAGGCGACGCGTAACCGTAATGATCCCGCGTTAATCCCGCTGCGAGCTAGCCTCTGGATAATTGGTGGAGGAGCTACGGGGTCGTACACTGGACCTAATCTCTAGCGTCGCCAGACGTTTCACTTTCGAAAACAGACCGGAGAAGTTAGGTCCTCAGAGATTAGCTCCTAGTTGCTCAATGCCTAGATAGGTATCGTGAAGGGCTTTATTATTATCACTATTATTATCCCAGATTCATTTGCCCGAGGCATAGGTATCATCTGAAGTGGGCTATGATCGAAATTACCGCATGTGCGAGTCTATTTACTGAGACTCAATAGCTTACGTGTACTGTTGCAATCCATGTTAAGTGTGACGACATTCCGATTTCGCAGCATAATAAAATCACCACCTGAGTTAGGAGCATGAATTGGACCTAGTGAATTGAAGAACAGGATTCGGTCAAAAAAGGGTAACATTGAAAGTTCGTCCTAGTGAGATGCGGTGTATTTCTAGTAATCTGCTCTATGACCGTAATAACGAAAGTGTCTACTTGAAGTGTCAAGCATGAATGAGAATCCAGGGCTTTCAGTATAAATTATCAAGTTTGATTCAACGTCGATCACAACATCGAAGACAAGAATTGCAACATGAGTATTCAATGGGTCCACATTTTAACCATTTAATCAAGCTTCTTCGACGAGATCATCCAAGGGTGGATAACTTAAAGTGGAAAAGGGGGAGAGGATTTAGCACATGAAAATGAGAGACCCGCTGGGTGATCAAACACATTAAAACATTCAAGCTTAGACAGTATAAGCCCAAGTGTCTACCATTAAATCACCGAAAATGTTGATAACTCATATGCGGCTGGTGGTCTTCATGGCTGAGGTCCTTTATAATTTACAACCATGCAACGCCTTCTTTATTAATTCTGCCCAGGAGCGATGAGCATATGGGGAGCAGTTTATTTAGTCATACCTAGCTGAACTTGTCAGCCAATGATGAAGTGATAAGTCACCTTCCGGAAGGAATAGGGAGGTCGTTCTCATATATAAGCCAGAAACTCAAGTTAACATGACCTGTTGGTGGTCCGGATACACAGACATGGAAAGATTCCCGTGACCAAATAACCAAACAGAAACTCATATTAGAGAGAAGAATGACAGCATCATTTCATGGTCTTGACTTTCTATGGAGGGCCGTGTCAGTTCCTAGGGAAGAACGTTTGAAAGAGGGTATATACTTCATATAACAGATATATCTTACATCTTGGCGAGTGAAACCCCATATGGACAATGCAAAGAAACGACAATCGCACTAGTCGAGTTTACTGTCCCAGTCACGATCCCCATTACACAAAAGGTGGACGCCTTGGCCGCGCCGGAGGACCTCATCCTCGAAAGCCGCAAAAGCCGCGGTCTATCCGGCGATGTGGCGCACCTGTTCTACTTCTCGGTCTCCGTCATGCCGATGGGCCAGTTCATCACGACGGCCGTCGGGGAGTCGCCTAATGAGGTCCACTGGGATGGACGCTTTGCATTGCATGACCCAGTCGCGCTATTGTACTCTGACCTGCCCGAGGAGGAGGCTGCGTATTGGGCAGGAAGAGTGGTTCCCCAGAGTACTGCAATCAGGGAAACGGCTATGAAACGTTGCGCCTACACATACGTGACGTCCACGTACGTAGTGTGCACGGCGGACAACGCTGTCCTGCCACAGGTGCAGGAGGCGCTTGCGCAAATGGCCGGGTCGGTGGTCAAGAAGAATGGACTCCGGACATTCCGCTATGCTGACTAAGCCGTATGAGCTGGTAACCCTGCTCGAAGAAGTAACCATATGGTCGTCTTTAGGAAAGGAGACTTGTTCCATCTATACGATAGAGCTACTATCGGATAGATTGGTAGTGTGAACACCTGATTGTAGTGAAAGTCAGTAAAATATGAAAAAAAAAATCTCTGCACATGAACGTTTTGATCCTGTGGCACGGATTATAGTTGTTCGGTTTCTTGCTCTATCGGAGGAGCTACAAGGTTGACCTCAGAACTTTAAGATCCCGCGGTCCCCGTCTAGCTATCAGAATACGTGCTTAAGGGGAGACCGTCGGGAACTCGGCTCCATTGCTTCGTAACTGGATCCAGGAATTCGTCCTGCAGCTGGCGCCATTCTCGTCTCATCACCTCAGCGCGTTCCTTATCCCTCGGTTTGATGTGGCATTCGAAAGGCGCGGGGACCACCGCCAGCCCACCCCTGAGATCCTCTATATCAATCTTGCTCGGATCAGGAGTAGAAAAATCGAACGCCCACAGGAGGCAGGCCATGGCCAGAAACAAGCTTCGCTCCGCGATGTGAATCCCCTGGCAGAGCCGTCTGCCGGCGCCAAATACATAGTTATGTCGCACAGAGGCAGGATCGCTTGATGTGGCAATCTCGTATTCGGACCTCATCTCATGTTCAAATCTCGAAGGATCGAACACCTGCGGGTTCGGCCAACTCGCTGGGTCCATGTTTAGGGCCCAAACATTGAGGACTACCGATGCGCCAGCAGGGATGATGTAATCCTGATACACGTCATCCTTCAGCGGTGCGTGAGGTACCAACAGTGCCGTGGTGGGCATCCACCGCAATGTTTCTTTAACGCATCCGCGGATGTAAGGGAGCGACTCCATGTCTTCAAGCGTGGGGAGGCGACCGGTCCCCACCACGGAGTCAACCTCCTCCTGCGCTCGCCGCTGGACATCGGGGTGCGTCACCATAGCCATGAGAAAGCCAAAGAGCTCATCAGACGTCGTGCTGCTCCCCGCCTCGATGAGACTCCCTGCAATATGCGCGGCCAGCTCATCAGAGAAACCCTCAGCCATCTGCGCCTGGACCAGAGACGCGCAGAAGCACGGTACAGCCGTTCCCTCCCGGACCTTCTTTTTCCCCTCGAGCCAGCGGTTGAGGAGGACAGGCATGAAGCGGCGCTCGAAGGCTATAGCCTGCCGGCAGATGGGGACGAGGCGCTTAGGCAGTTTCCGGAGGATCGGGTAGCAGTCCATAAGCCGAGCCGGGATAGTCACGGCCAAGTCGCAAACCTCGGAGAACGTGGAAAGGACGCTGTGCAAATTGGGATCGGACCATGACGTTGTGCGGAAGCCATAGATCATCTGGCATGTTATGCTATTGGAGAACCGCTGAATATGTTTCTTGTGCTCGGCGGTACTGCCGAGTATGTCCACGAGCATCTGGCGGCTCTCGAGGAGCTGGTAAGGCGTGTAGGTCCGGACTGCCTTGGCGTTCAGGATCTGGTGATTAATTCGGTGGATCAGACGCCACGTTGGATTGTATTGCTGCACTGTGTTTAGGGCCCCCAATACACGATGTACGAGCAGGCTAGACTCACCATCGCGACCTGTCGAAGTCCTCGACTTAACAAGGTGGACATGATATAGAGATCTGGTCGAGAGGAATAGTTCGATCCTCGTTTGTCCAGTAAGTCCTTCGCGATCTTGTGCGATTGCAACACGATGAGAGGGTTTGACCCGACCATGAGCGAGTAGATCGGCCCATATGTATTCCCCCATTCGGTGAACTGTTTATGTGGCTTGAATGTGGGCATGAGATGCAGATTTCCAACTACGGGGAGCGTCCTCGGACCAGGAGGCAAACCGGCTGGTCGCCTCCCAACCTGTAACAGCTTCACAACGGCGTAGATAAGGGTAAAGATACATATTGCAGCAAGACTTGGAGCTATGAAATCTCTCTCAAAGATAAGAGCCATGATATGCGACTTGAGCGTGGCCTAGTTTAACACCATGTAAGGATCCACGTCCTAGAGACGGAAGACGTACGATGAATGAATATTAAGAAAGAGACGCTCATCGCCCAGAGGTGGGCGGCCATGGATGGGCGCATATACGTGCGTTCCCCCCGCTTCCCAGAAGTGACAGAATCGAGGTCAGCACTACCCAAGATAATACCTGCATTTCGGGTTACACAACGACTCCTCCGACCAGCCCCGCATGAAGTCCATTCGATGCCTTCGATGAAGCTTCCGCCGTAGACCGACGATAAAATGCGGAACCGGGACGTTTTATCGCAGCGGCCCTATCTCACCCCCCTTTTACAGATCTGATCAACCTAACCTACCTGTTAATATGCGAATAAAGTCCTCGTGTGGTCTCAAGGGCTACCTCGAAGGATGATGAATATACCTATTCATTTGCTGCACCATTTAATTCGCTTGGTTCCGTGGCCCTACGCTCCCGAGTTTTCCTATTAGCTTAGGGCCACGCTGTATTCCCCCGGAGGAGCGTCGCATCCGACAGTCAAATTGCCCATTATCCGTGATGCGTTCTGTTTCTTGGGAACCCTATATACGAGCGACTGCTGCTGGCTTCCAGGAGAGTTTCGCGGATTTTAGGGCATATGTTCTACCCGCAGACAGGTACAAGCCCCTCACTTCACGGGTTGCCCCCAAGGACTACGCTTCCAAGACCCTCCTCTTCAGCTATACGTAAAAGCTAAACGGGAAATAAGGGCGGAAAAATGACTAGGTAACTATTTACGTCTATGTCTCAATAAACTATGAACAATAAGAAAGAAAAATCTAAATCTTGCATGATAGGCAACGCGTTGCATCGCGTCACCTATCAGGGGTATCTCCAGCACATGCTGACAACAATTGGTATCCATCCAGTGTAAAACAACCGCGTTAAAAATCCAGTCTAATGGGAAAAAGCCGACAAACTCCGAATCTCAGCGTCCTCCTCCTCCAGCTCAGCGAGCTTCTTCCCTGGCAGCCGCACGGCTCTATCGAGCGCGACAGGTAGACCTCTGTGCCGGCCCCGCAGCATGACCAGGATCATGACGATCTTGCTCCCGGTATACATGCCCCCGCTGAAGCTGTAGCTCTGGTCGGGCAGGCCGATGCTGATGCCGATGTTCGTGTAGGCCGATACAATCTCGAAGAGCACGGTGAACACGCTGTATGTCACAGGGTCTTGGATCGAGTGCCGCGTCTCGATGAGCATGATGAGGAACAGCGCTAGCGCGATCCACCACACGTCATGGCTAAGCTGCCCGCGTACCTGCTGCGAGACGAGGCTTGGCGGGGCGGTGGTCTGTGGGTGGTCATCGAGGGAGTGGACTGAAGTCTTTGAGAAGTCGACGACTGCGGCACGGCGAAGTGGTTTGGGCGGTGCTTCTGTGGGCGCGACAGCGGAGACGCCGACGCCCTGGAAAGCCGTCATGCGACGCTGGAGTTGGCGGCCTACGAATGCTGTGCCTGCGCGACCGACGGCGTAGATCTTATTGATGGATTTGGTGGACTGCGTTCGCGACACTGCGTCCCAGTTCTTCTTATTGCTGGTCACAGATCGTGGGAGTCCGGGTTGATTCGGGTCGTCAATGTCAGCCTCAAAGATACTACTGCTTGCAGAATGCAGTTGTTCCTCCTCAGCTTGATCACCTTCGTATATCCCCAGGGATCGCTCCTCGTAAACGTTGGAGTTTCGCATGGTGATGATGTGAGGGTAGGCTGCCGTATAGTAGACGACCAGCCAAAGAACCTGAACATCGAAGTATACAGCTGACGGCGACACTATAGCGTACCCTCCTGATGGAATCGCTGTTTGAAGGGTCAGTTCGTCAGCTCAAGGTCCCGTCCAAGTCGCCAGGGTGTCAACCCTAGAGAGACACTTACAGAATCCTTGGAAGAGAGCATCGAAAATTCGCTGGCCGAGGGGAATAGCTTCAAAAGTCGGATTCCCGATGCTGAGAACGAGAATCAAGACCCAGTCCGCTATCACGAAGCCGCCAAACGTGGCCGCAAACATCCAAGTGTCCTTGGCAGGAAACAAACTGGTGTACACGCGACGAGGAAATTTCAGAATAAAGTCGAAACCTTCTTTCCAAACGCCATACGCTTTATCCTTAGAAAAGAGATTCAACAGTGACGACATAGTCCATATTATGAGACGCATGAAAACGGGAAAAGCTGCCGGGCCCGCCAGCGACAAGAATGTGACGACGACAAGTACGAAATAAGATGACTGGAAGGGTATAAATCCTGCGTCTAACAGCGTGAAGCCGGCGTTGTTGTACGCAGACACAGCGAGGAAGATGCCCGCCCACCACGGATTCTGCGCATTGACGGCGGCGGCATCGGTGGCGTGAAGCGACATCCAGGCACCAAGGGCGATGGCACCGAAAAACTGGCAGAGGAAGAAGTAGGCGATGACAAAAACCGAGAGAAATTTCAGGGCCCGATACTCGACACCGCCGAGGTATTCTCGCTGCTCATCCGATAAGTTGAAGAACTGCCCATTCCTCCCGATGTTGCGCTTTTGCTCTTTTATGAACGTTTGCACATTGAACCCCTCAATTGTCGCCCTTGATTCCGATGCTTGAGACCTTCGTCTGGTCGCTCCGCTTTGGTGAGATTGAGTCTGGTAAATCGAGTGACCAGTAGTCGCCGATTGTCCTTCAAATGACTTGCCCTCTCGAATGGGCTCAAGGAAGCCAACATGCTGTTGTTGGGCTCTCACACCTCCGACATGGTCTTCCGGAACAGATGCATCCTCCGGAGTCGAAGCCGAATCATTCACACGAACGGAGGGCCGCAGCTTAGTCTCCCCAGCCTGTCCCTTTCCAAACGAAGACATGACTTGCAAACCAAACATAGCACCCGTCATGCCAACCATAGTACTAGTATCTGACATTTTCTTCTTCCTCCGCTCTCGCTCCATCTTGACGATATCTTCGAAGCGCTTCTCGAAGATATGCTTGCGAAATGCGATAGTAACATACGAGATCAGGACCTGACTTCCTATTATCATTAATACCCATAACTCGACCTGTTGAAACGTCGTCAGTTGGCTGACATTGACCGTGTTGAGGCCTGTGGCGGTGATCGCCGACATGACCATAAACACGCTGTCCCACCAGCCGATGCTGTAAGCCGGGATTGATGAGCCCCAAAAGATGAGGCTGGCCACGATAGTGGTGCCGATGAAGTAGGCATAGTGCAGGGTGATGTAGTTGACTGGCGGTAGATACGGCTTGGCGGCGCGCGCTACAGCATTTACCGTGTCATAGATGCCAGGATGCTTTGTGCCGAAATCCTCCCACCATTGAGCCCCCATGATGGGCTTCCAGTCTCAAAGATGCCTCGATCCTTCGGTCCAGCCGCAACGGCTCAAAAGCGCTTCAAAACAAGTACGGGAAATTTAAATGAATGACGATGGTGGGATTTTCTCTCGTCTGAAAGAGTTTGGGTTGTGTCTCATTTTTCTTCTACCCAAAAAGCACGGCTTATAGCCTGGCCAAAACGCAAGATTAGTTGGCACCCTGAGCAAGGGTGCGGATCCGTACAGTCCGTATCAAGCCGTATCTGTGTTGTTGGTCCATGCCCGCCCGGTTTAATCCCGTTTGGTCCCTTTGCGGGTGGCACCATCACTGTTATCCATTGTTACGCCAACAGGATTAAAAAAAGGAGGTGGCGAGTAGCCTATCAAAAGCGACTTGTCAAACAGGTTTCACTCGAGCTGTACGACGACCCGAGTATGATTGGTGCACAGATACCCACGCAAATTCCCTAAATACGCATAATGATACCGTTAACGCCAGCATTCGCATCATCCACCTTCTTTTGTTGGTTCACATATAACTGGAAGACAGTGTTATCGATTCAATTACATACCTGATGAACAGGCTAAGGCCAATTCACACTGGAATCGAGACATGGCAAATTGGGTTGCGTATGATATTGGCTGACAAATATAGTCGCCAGCCGCCAACAGCTGTTGTCATTTGTGCGAAAAGCGACCTCAGGAGGAAAAGGGGGCGGGGTAACTAACACCTTGAGATAACACGCTTCGCCTAACAGCCCTGAGAGCAAGATAACATGTCTCATCACCCCGAGGGCATAGCATGACGCCGTAACCGTGCCTCCCACAGCTTATTGCCCACGGGACCAAAGGCACCACGAGACATATACAGATTAAAGCCAACAAGGTCGAGCTAAAGATACCTTAGGTACCCTAGAGGCACGTGCAGCGGCCAAGACTACTGCGTAGATCTCAGCCCTATGACATGCAACAATGTGGATTATGCAGGGGTGTCATAGGTTACTGAGTTTCTAACAGGTGAGTCTCCTGACAAGAACGGTAGTTCCTTTAAGAAAGCCTATCAGGGAGGCCTTAACGCCACCAAAAAAAAAAATAAGGATAATGAAGATTGTTGGATGACAAGGTCTATCCGTACGATAGGTGTAGGCCTCTAGACGCGTAAAAGGTGGATTGATTGATGTTACGTGGAAGAGGGAAGATCTACATACAGGGGGACTAACATAATCCGCCAGGTGACTATCGTCCTAACAAAGATATTAAACTCATCACGATGCGATGCCATTTGGGTGGAATTTTCTCCCATACCAAATTAATGGAATTAGTTAGAATTATAAGCAAATAATTCATTACAAGACTAGTAGGATATAATCAAACGTTGATGGAACCGAGACACCAATGAGATCTCCACTAAAACCGAATACGGCGTATATCTCAAGATTGATAGAAGACAGTTATTCCATGACCAAAACGTCCAGGGCCCTGTTAGGTGACAATTCGTGAGGGGACACCATGACGGCTCAGAATGGTGCCTCTTCGGAGGCGAGAAGAAATATTCGAACAACTTCTAGTACCTCTGTTTCTCATGGAACGTTTCGGACATCTGCCGTAGATGACGTTCCACGGGATGTCGTGGTGCTAGCGTCAGCAACCGTCTTTGGCGTCATTTCCCAGGATTGAGTATCGCTATTCTTCATCTGTCCAGCAGTTGTTCGGGAATAAAGGACTTCTGTACTACTTGTCCAAGTGTCCGCCGTGATGGGAAACGGATCAGGAACACCTCTTCCATCCTCTCTAGCTGGTGGACTTCTAGTCTCCCTACCAGGCCAGATGCGTTGTGATACCGTCCTATTATGGACAGGACTAGGTCCCTTCCGCCACACCAGTCGAACGACTGAAGCACTTGCCACAGGGGCAGAGCCAACAATCATAGCGACGGTCTGCTCCCCAGATGCAAGAATGGACACAATTGTATATATGAGAGTTTTATTCTCGCCATTGCCTGCGATTATTTGATAGGCGAGCCGGGCAATGCTAACAAGGGGTGCCAGTGTGCCGAAGGCGAATAGGGCCCAAATAGCCCATTTCTTCCTTTTAGTCGCATGGAGTTTTAATATGGCGGCAATTGGTATAACCAGGACGGCGATGTCAGTGATAATGTTGATTGTCGATGCCATCACCAATATTAGCCACTGGTTGACACAACTACTACCCCATGGCAAATGTTCAGGGATGCATTGTAAAGTGGTAACAAGAATTAGCGAGATAGTGTAAAGTAGATTGAGCCAAATAACAATATGGATTATCCACCGGAACGTCGACCTCGGGGTTCCTATAGGGAAGAATATTCGAATGTAGAGAAGTAAGATAGACAGTCGGGCAAATAAGATGGCGGTTCGCGCAACCATCTGGATGTCCAAGAAAAGCTAGAATTACAGGCGGGAGTCAGTGTTGATATAACAGCAAAATAAACTCTCTGGGTTAGATGCCATACTTTGTCGAACTTCTCCAATTCATCGTTCGGCACATCCCATACATTAACACCGGCTCCGTAACGCACCGTTACGAGCTGCAACGCGCAAAAGCAGATGATGCCCAGCCAGGCGAAAAACATTGTCCCTCATTGAAACAGGTTAGACATTTATGTAGAAGAAATTTGCGTTTGCTTACAGTCATCCCACCAGAGTTGCTGGTGTACAAAGAATCTTGTCCACATCCTCGCGAATGTAAATGTGGTACACAGTACCGTATAGAGGGTCATAACCCCTATCATCTCAGCAGAGCTAATAGGGGCTTCGGCTCTTGCCGAAGGGCTTATGCCGTCTCTCGGAAATAGCATCAGGTCTGTGTAACAAGGAATAACATAGTTCAGAGTTCATTCGAAAACGAGTAAAACTGTTCTCTAACTGATAGTAAGGATACAGTCATGATATATCAAATCATCCAAGGCTCCAAAAGGACCCCCAAAGCCCCACGGTAGCAATTGTTCCCGAATTGGACGAGAAGCCGTCATCTGTACCACCAAATATCCTCAGTTGCGTTTGCCTCTACCCATCTCCATATACACGGATCCGAGAGCCTTCTTGTCCAGCTCAGCCACATTATGGCAGCTTCCTATCATGGTGTTTCTCTCGCCTATCACCCCGGAGCACGGGGATTGTCTCATGCCGTACAACCTGAACCAAAGCTACGAAGACCAATAGAATCTTCGGCGAGTTAATTTCCATTTGATCGTGATTTTGAGGCTTCGAACCGTCGTTGTACAAAGGCCGGAGTGTCCGCATCCTTCGAAGATCTCCCTTGTTTTCACAGATCTCCCAGCCCCCGACACCGAAACAACTAATAATAATGAAGTCGAAAAAGGTCCTCGCTCAGTTAGCTCTTGTGCTGTAGTTGCCGCCTGTAACCTCTCCTGAACTCAATGTGGCGGCTGTCAGTGCTCGGGATGGCTCTTTGACACTTGAGTGCTGGCAGACGGATAGACCATTCGACAGTCAGGATCGTCTAGGCCCGCTGTAGCAACGCTGATCAATGTTTCACATAGGTCATACAGTATCGTCCCCACTGGCTTCGATGCTGGGTTACACAATGCACCATACCCACAGCAAGTCCCCTTTACATGAGGAATTTGTGGCATCCAGCGGCTGACATCAGTTGGCTGGGTAGATGGTTCGTCGTCATCTCTGTATTAATATACATCACCTTTTATGAAGACGATAATACTGCTGCACTTGTATCTGGAGGCCAGTTTGGTCTCATATTCGTTGCCGATACAGCGAACGTCGGTCGGCAGGGCCATCGCGCCCAGTGTCCAGGTACCACAGAGACGGTCGCACTGCAGATTCCCACACATGATGGGAAAGTGCCCGGTCATAATGTGCTGCACATGGGGCCATGTATTGCTAGCGATATTGTCTGTGTTTATGAGTCTCCCATGGCGGAGATGAATTTGGATCACGCCAATCCAAAAATTGAAAGTTATGCCGACAACCTATTGCCCTTTCGGCTTCATTAATACACTAACTTCATGTTATTTTAGTGGCTATGCAAAAAGCCTATCCTGTTGTGTAACTGTTCTGTCACTCGTCCCACGTGCTGAGATTGCTCGTTTCTAATATAATCCTAGGGGATGAGACGTAAGCCCAGTTAGTAAACAGTAGACTCAGATAGGGGTCTGTTACTACTAGTGTGTCTCGAGCCGCCCACGGCGCCCTCTATCGTACCATCAGGTCGAAATCCAAAATACTCGCAGATCCTCCGCGCGCACTGCTTCCATTCAATTTCCGCCTCCTTTTCGAGATACGCCAATATGGTTTTGAGCATCAGCTTGGACCGGCGCTCAGCCCACCAGACATCATCAGCGAAAAGCCACGTCATGCAAGCGTAGAAAGCCAGCATGACGACGAGCGAATCCGACTGGTTTACCGCAACCTCGTCCTCGAACTTCTTGTTCGACTTGGCCGGCCACATTAGCGCGTACGCTTTAACATCCGTCATCAGCCATGAAAGGTCCTCTCCGCGCGAGATGACTTCGATCGTTTGGAAGATGGGCACGAGTCGGTCCGCCGCGTGTATAGCCCCACAGCCCTTCCAGCACTCTTCCTCACGGTCGAGGACGGCGGGGGCCCTTGACCGGAGCATGAACTCCTCCTGGAAGTCGTACGAGTATTCCGCCGTCGACGCCCAATTCTTGAACCGGGCGATCGTCTCCGGCTTCAGTATAGGTCCAAAGATAGTCAGGGGCGGTCCCTCCATATCCTTTGCCCTAATGATAACCGACTTCAGACCCGAGGCGAAGGGGATCAACTTGTCGGAAGCTGGATTCGGCTCGGCTTCGTCCAGGGAGAAGAATGGTGTCGCCCATGTGTAGTGGAGCAGTATGAAAGCACAAGCAATCATAGTATCGGGGTTCTGCTCTCCTGGGGGGCCCTCGAGACTTGCTCGGAAACCAGCCAGAGTACGATCAAGATAGTGGGCGGCAGCCCTAGCATTCGTCGCAACGGCCGGTTGGAGATGGTGTAGGTGGGTAGCTGATATCATGAGCACGGCAGACATAAGTTGTTCATCCTAGTCCAAGTGTATTAGGATATGGTAACAGAGGTATGTACCTGATATAGGTGACAAACCTGTAGAGCCAACGGGAGGACTTGGTCTCTCCAAACGTCATTGCCTAATAACAGTGTCGCCGAAGTAAAATGTTCAAAATGATGCATGAGACGTAAAGCGATCATGTTAATGTCGCCCAGCCCAGGGTTCTGCCCAATGGAGTTCGATTTCCGGCGCGCGACACAGCCGATACCAGCGTCTCGCCTTTGGGGGCTGGCTTGGCCCTGTCGAACAGCCAGCGCCTCCAGGGCCTGCTGCCGCCTATCTAGGACCACCTCGAATCGGCATTCCACATTTCGAGCAGAGCATCTTCCGCACTTTGGACGAACCTCGTCACACTAATCATCCCACGTCAACAACAGCCACATCAGGGGGGGAGAAAAATTAGTAGGCAACTAGTGCGGTACCAGTATTGCTGTCTATCCGGTAACTTACCTTGATCCTTCTCTTCTTGCATGCCACACATCCAGCCTTGGATTTGGCATGGTACCGGCGCTGGCGAACGTTTCGGCCTTGGTCATCCACCGTCGCCAGGGGTTGATCACTTCCACTGCCCGCATTAGGGCAGAAGACTCCGAAAAGTCCGCCGTCCGACATTATTCCTGAGCACTCAGATCCAGGTCTCAAGGTTACAGGCACAACCACAAGCAAATAGCAGAATTTTTTTTTCAGTTTGGGTATATCTTCCAGGTAGAGTGACTATGGCGGACGGATCTGATGATTCTCTAGCAAGTGGGTCATCGGCAGCTGAGCCCGGGGCATTACCGCGGATGCTAACATGTTACGTTATGCACCAGGACCGCTCGTATACCGAATCCGGTATACGGCTTACAGATCTTAGGTGCATCGCTAGCGCCGATCCGGATCTAACGGCGGCAGAAAGGTACTAACACCGTCGTATACCATATAGGGAAACGTCGTTTTCCTTAAGAGGTATACGACGCCGCTATACTTCGCATCACGCATACCCCATCGCGAGTCGTTTCAATAGACATACGTAAATTCATCATCGCATGTTAGAATAATTGATAGGAGAAAAGCGAGATGTTCCTAGGTAGTTGTAGTTCATTGCCTATAAGATGGCGGCCATTCTCCGCGCTTTTTGTGCTATTCCATAAGTACTTCAATCACAAGCATTCATTCTCCTATACCACCAGTACAAATTAAAACCCCGATCACCATGTCCTCAGCCAACCTGCCGGCTCCCGCACCTCCGCCTAAGAGTCTGCTAGGCTATCATCGCCAGCTTGCTCCGACGGCCGCCGTGAAGGTCAGTCCCCTATGCCTCGGCGCCATGGGGTTCGGGACGGCGTGGAAAGACATCATGGGTACGTGCGATAAGGAGTCATCCTTTGAACTGCTAGATTACTTCTACAGCCAGGGCGGTAATTTCATCGACACGTAAGACGACACAGTCACTAGAGACATGTATTGAGATCCACTAACAGCAACGACGGAATAGTGCCAACAACTACCAGGGCGGAGAGTCGGAGATCATCTTGGGCGAGTGGATGAAGACTCGTGATAACCGAAGCGAAATTGTCCTTGCAACCAAGTATACGTCACCTTGGCAATTGCAGTACGAGACAACCAAGATCCAGTCCAACTACGGCGGGAACAACAAGAAAGCCCTGACGGTGGCATTTGATGCCAGCCTGGAAAGATTGCAGACATCGTACATTGACCTGGTAAAAAGTTCCCCTATTCGAGTCGAGGCCGTGGAACTAACACTGTGCAGTACTATGTCCACACCTGGGACTACACGACGAGCATTCCAGAGCTCATGAACTCCTTGCACCAGCTCGTGGCAGTTGGCAAGGTTCTCTACCTCGGCATCTCCAACACGCCGGCGTATGTCGTCTCGAAAGCCAACGAGTACGCGCGCCAACAGGGCCTAACGCCCTTCTCGGTATACCAGGGCCAGTGGAATGCAGCCGAGCGCGACATCGAGCGTGAGATCGTCCCGATGGTCAACGACGAGGGCATGGCCATGGCGCCTTTCGGCGTGCTTGGCATGGGGTACTTCCGCACCTCGGCGCAGCGCGAGGCCGAAGCCCGGGCCGGCAACTCCCAGAGGGATGGGCGCAACGTCCCCTTCGTCGACAAGCCGCAGAAGACGGTCATGGCCGATGCGCTCGAGAAAGTGGCCAAGGCGCGTGGGCTCGGCATCACCAGCATCGCTCTGACGTGGGCCAGGACTAAGGCGCCGTACGTCTTCCCTATCGTCGGCGGCCGGAAGACCGAGCACCTGAAGGCAAATATCGAATCGCTTGGCATCGAGCTCACACCCGACGAGATCGACGAAATTGAGAAGGCCGTCCCCTTTGACTTTGGCTACCCCCAGACCTTCTTAGGTGGGCCCAAGGGTGCCCAACACCCGGGAGACTTATGGACGACGAAGAGATTTGGCCATTTTGACTGGGTCACGCCACCTCAGGTATGTACGTAACGTACGGGGATAATGACAAGCTTCGCTGACGAACTGGTATAGCCTCCTAGGCCTCACGCGCTGTGAATCGAAAGGATAGGTGGATCTGAAGTTCGCCATGACCTTACTCCTGTACCTCCCTCCTAGGGTATCTTAGTACACAAAGAGATAATAAGGGGGAAGCACTAAAAGCCCCTCTTAACACGAGTATAGAGGCTTATCCTCGTTGATTCTTGCCGATAAACCTACCAGGTACCTAGATAGCTAGTCCTCATAGACGCCCGAGTGATCCTGCTAGGAGCCTTGGCACTTATGAGTAAATTATTTCCATCACGTCTTTCTGCTCCCCAAAGTGCATGCCAGTGCAATCATAATACATGATCGATAGGTGAACTCGGTCTTCTCTCACAAGCCACAACGAGAATGCGCATTTACAGAGATTACAATGAACACGTATCTAAATGTTCCCAAAATAAATAGAAGCAAGTCCATAGGCTCCTTATTTCCGCTATCTACCTAGGTACCTACTTATCAGATAAGGACATGGTATTTTCTCGGAGACACCTTGGTAATCTAACACGGTTAGCCCCCCGGGGCGCCGCCGCGCCGGCCGCGGGGGGGCGGCGGGGGGGGGGAGGGGGGCGGGGGCGCGGGGCGCGCGCGGGGGGGGGGGGACGCG